>JAVJIF010004180.1:0-359182 GCA_038442645.1 Agave tequilana
GGAAGAGAGAGGGCGGAAGCTGTGGTAGGATGAAGCTCTATGCTTCAGAGAAGTTTCGCCCTATTTCATTATGTAATGTGGTGTACAAAATCGCATCAAAATTGATTACTAGCCGTTTGAAACCTTTATTGCCAAACATTATATGGCTGTCAGCAAGGAGCTTTTCTTCTGCACGAAGCTATTTTATCGATGCCAGAAGAGTTGCCTTCCCCGGATAAAACACATGTGGCGGCCAACTCTATGCTTTTAAGCTCGATTCTAGAGAAAGCATACAATATGTTACGGTTGTTGGCATTCACGATCAAAACGCCATCGCTAGGATGTTGATCTTGATGACACTTGAAATAGATAAATTAAATGATTAAATATATCAAAATAAAATAATGCAGCAACACAAATGAACACTAAAATTTACGTGAAAAATCTAAATAAGAAAAATCATAAGTTGAGCTTGAAACTAGGAGAGGGCTTTACGATGTCGGAATGAGCAAAAGGATACAAGACACACGACACACTTTACTACGCCAATTTTCATCATACACAGCTCACACAAACCCACCTTCTATAAACTCAATGCTAGATTCCTCCTCAAGCAAGAAATAGAAACTCTCCTTCACTTAGGGGTGCGAACGGGCCGGGTTAGGCCTGGCCCAGTCGTGAACCCGCTGGGCCAAGCCCGGACTTGTCCGAGAAAACGGACAGCCTGGCCGGCTCGGGCCCCCTTCGGTGGGGCAGAGTGTGGTGGGGGCGCTAAGGTGGGGCGGAGTTGGGGGGGAGGCATTTGGGGGGTTGGGGAAGGAGGCGTTTGGGGGGTTGGGGGAGGTGGGGCGAAGGTGGAGGTGGGCAACGAAGGTGGGGGAGGAGGGGCAGGGCATTGAGGTGGGGGAGCACAGGCCCGTGTGAGATGTGTCGTGGCCGGGCCGTGGGCCACATTAGCCCCACTTGGGCATGCTCCCGAGTAGAGAGGCGGGCCCGTGCTGGGATCAGCAAAGGACGGGTCAGTGCAAGTTGGCGGGCCAACCCGGCCCGATTCTCCCCTACCTCCACTCAAACACTCTCTATCTCTCAATAGAAAATAAGTGGAACACTCTTCTAACTTATAGCCAAAATTTGCTTGCCAATGACTTGCTTGTTGCTTTTCTTATGGTTTTCATCTCCACAAGAAGGAGCATGAATATTTATAGGCTTGAGTGGCTTTCTTCCCACTTCTATGTATGCATAGGAATCTTGAAAATTCACAAGTCTAGTCAAAAAGTCAAAAAGCTTTGAGCTTCCCCATGTAAATTTATGCACCCAGAATGTGAATGTATATGGTACTAACACTGGTCATACTTCTTCAATACATCTGCAAATTGAGTGATTCAAATCTTGCATGTAGATGAAATGATTCTCTACAACTTTTGTATTGAAGACCGAGTCAAATAAATGTTGCACCATGCCCAACCATCTGAAGAACGGTGAGAGCAAAATGCCATGGGCTAGTCCAGATAAAGATCCCACTCGGAGTTCTAAGTCCTCATCCCGAGCACCGACTCTAAGCTCCGAACACCTCCCTTTGAGCACTGACTCCTAGGTTTGGAAAAATCAGAATATCGAGCCAAACTCCAATAATCTTCTCCTTGGAGAGATAATCGAGACCACTTGAAATTTATGAGTCACGACGACTTCTGCACCTTGATGAGCATCAACGCATCTCCACGCACCTCTGGTGGCTAGGTGCACTTGTCAACTAATAAGTCTTCAGATTTAGAAACCTCATGCAGTGCTTAAACTTCTCCTCCATAACTAGTTTAGTGAGGAAGTTGAATGCATTATCATCCGTGTGAACTTTCTCAACCTCGATTTCTCCCGAGTTGACCCAATCTCGAATCTGGTGATAGCGTACTTCAATGTGTTTCGTCCTTGCATGAAACACCGGATTTTTTTGCAAGACATATTGCATTTTGACTGTTATATTTATTCTTCACTGAATCTTACTTCAAACCCATTTCATTCACTAAACCTTTAAGCCAAATAGCTTCCATTGCAGCTTCCATCAAAGCCATGTATTCAGCTTCTGTAGTAGATAAATCACTAACCGATTGGAACATAGATCTCCAACATTCCAGTGCTCCAGCACAAGTGAAAGAATAACATGTAGTAGACCGTCGCTTGTCCAAATCTTCCACATAATTGGAGTCAGCGAAACTGGTGATGCAAGCATCTTCATATTGTCTTTCAAACATAATGCCCAAGTTTATCTGAGAATTTAGTTGACAGCTTGCCAATGTTCTCTACCTGTATTTGACATATATTTTGATACAACACTCATAGCTTGAGCGAGATTCAGCCTCATGCATTCCACTGTGTACATAAGTACCAACTGCGCTTGCGTACGGAATCTTCTTCATTTCTTCAAGTAGCTTCGCTAGATGGACTTTACTTTGCACTCAAACGAAGAGTGAAGTCAATTGATTGGACATAGGCTTAACATCAACCATGTTAAACTTCTCAAGCACCTTACTGATGTACTTGCCTTGAGAAAGACATAACCTCCCATTTTTCTTAGTGGCACTAAGATTCTTCATGTCAAATTCTATGCTCAACATTCTTTTGAGTTCTTTTATCATTGACATATCCCGACATGTAATCAATATGTCATCCATATATAGCAACAAGATAATCATGTGGCCATCATCAAATATGTGTGAATAATACAACAATCATACTCACCATTCTTATAGCCGATTTGGAGCATAAAAGAGTCGAAGAGCTTATAACATTTTCTTGGAGATTGCTTGATCTTGTACAAAGACTTCTTTAATCTGCACACAAGGTCTTCCTTTCCCGTTTCACGAATCCTTCCGAGTGAGTCATGTAGATAATTTCCTCTAAATCCACGTGAAAAAAATCAATTTCACATCAAATTGTTCCAGCTCCATGTCATGTTGTGCCATAACAGACAACAATACTCGAATAGATGTGTGTTTGACTATCGGAGCGAAAATTTTATCGTCGTCAATTTTCTTCTTTTGTAAGAATCCCTTCCCAGCTAACCTTCACTTGTCAGTAGAAGCCTCCTTTTCATGTAAGCTTTCTTTCTTTCGATAAACCCACTTGGAGCCGACGATCTTTCGATCTTTAGGTTTTGAAACTAACTTCCAAACGAGTTCTTGTGAAGTGATTCCATTTCCTGCGACATAGCACACATCTATCCTTGCACTCGTTGATTTCAATATCTACTTGAAAACAAGATGGATCACCTTTACTAACCAAAAGAGCATAGCATGCTTCAATATACCTACTTGGAGGCTTAATTCTCCTATTTGCTTGTGATTGAGCTAGGCTTGTGTGCTCGATGTAAACCTCCTTCGATGCTTACTACTTGCTTCAGTATACCTGCTTGGAGGCTTAATTGTCCTATTTGCTCGTGATTGAGCTAGGCTTGTGAGCTCGACGTAAACCTCCTTTGATGCTTACTCCTCCTTCTCGGGAATATTCTCCTGGCTATTAATCTCCTTGATGATAGAAATCTCTATAGAAATAACATCTTTCTTTACCCCGTCATTTGCTTCAGTTTTTGAAGTGGTTACTCATCAAATACAAAGTACCTACTAAGAACTTTTTTTTTGTTCTTTAGATCCCATAGCTTATAGACCTTCACTCTCTTTTGAAACTGAGAAATTTGCACTCAAGTGACTTTGACTTCAACTTGTTCCGTTCATTTTTAGAATATAGTATATGCATTGCATCTGAAAACTTCAAAGTAGAATAATTGATGTCCTTGCCCGACCAAACTTCCTCGACGCATCTGAAATTCAGTAACTTTGATGGAGATCGGTTAACCAAATATGCGACGTGGTTAACTAATTCTGCCCAAAAAGTTCAGGAAAACCTGCGTGAAGTTTTATGCACTTTCCCTTTCCATGAGAGTCCGGTTTATCCTTTCCTCTGCGCCATTTTATTAAGGGGTGGGTTTTCTTCACAATGAAGTGCCGAGTAATGCCTTCTTACTTGCAAAACTTCATGAACCTTTTATCTCGATAATCACCTCCATTGTCACTGTGCAAATACTTGATTTTTCTCCCAGTTTGGTTCTCTACTTCGGCCTTCCATTCTTTGAACTTTGCAAAAACTTCAAATTTCTCTCGCATGAAGTAGACTCAAATTTTTCGTGAATAATCATCCATGAATGTGACATAAAAGCGAGCACCACCATAAGATTTTGTCGGTGCTGGCCCCTACACATTGGAATGAATGTAATCGAGCATTCCCTTTGTACAGTTCTCCTTTTTGTAACCTTGAAAGAGACATTGGTTTAATTCTTAAGTAAACAATACTTGTAAAAGTTCAGCTTGCAAGACTTCATGTTCTTTAATAATTTTCTATTGTGCAGCTACTTTATAGGTCGCTCACTCATATGGCCAAGACGAAGATGCCATAGATGAACCAAGTCATTCTCCAAGTTCTCCAATGTGAATATAACAGCTTGTCAGAAATAGTATCTCCAAGAGCTTGTATAAGTTGTTCAGAAGCATCTTTTCTCGCATAATCACCATCGAGCCATTACAAATTTTAAGCTTGCCTCCGCTTGAAAAATATGTGTAGCCATTTGCATCAAGAGTACCCAAATAAATAAGGTTCTTCTTTAGAGATGAGACATATCGCACGTTGTCGAAAGTGCGAATGATGTCGTCATACGTCTTCACTTTCACCATGCCAATACCAACAACCTTACAAGCAGCATCGTTCCCCATGAGGATTTCACATCCATTCTTCTTCTCATATGTTTTGAACCAATCTATGTTTGCCCACATGTGGAAAGTACAACCCGAGTCAAGAATCTAAGAATCAGAAATTTATTTACCTGAAGAAACCGAAAGAAGTTTGACATTATTCTCCGTGGCAACTCCGGCTGCAATGGTGTTTTCGGGGTTTTTTCTTTCCTTCTAATTAGCATTAATTTTTTGTAATATTTCTTGAAGTGACCCTTCTTGTGACAATAATAGCATTTCGCATCCTTATAGCTCCTGGGTTTTGATCTTGACTTCCCGCAGCTGTCAAAATTGTTACCTCTTTCTTGGATCGGCCCCGATGATAATCATTCGACCTCTTGATGAGTAGGACTTTATTCTTCATGTCATCACCATGCTCTTGTTCATCTTGACATGAGAAATGATGTCTCAGACAACCTTCTCAAACGAAGAGTCTCCTTGTCAAACATGAGTGTGATCCTAAAATGTTTGAAGGACGATGACAATGATCGTAGGAAAAGCAAAGCTTTGTCCTCTTCTTCGTACTTGACCTTCACCCGCAACAAATCATTCCCACAAAGATTAAACTCATTGAGGTGCTCCATAACATCAGCTCCTTCCTCCATATGAAGATTAAGAAATTGATCTTTTATGAATAGCTTACTAGAAAGTGTCTTCTTCATGCACAACATCTCAAGTTTCTCCAATGTACCTTTTGCGGTCTTCTCATCCATGACATTATATATGACCTCATCGAAAAGATGCATCCATGACATTATATATGACCTCATCGAAAAGATGCAGCTTGATGGAGCTCATCGCCTTGAGATCCGCCTTGCTCCAATCCTCCTCGGTCATCGCCTCGGGCTTGTGCCTCGCTGCTCGATATGCACATGTGGAGATCTTGTTGAAGAAGATTGTTCTTCATCTTACGCCTCCATAGAGCAAAGTTGGTTCGCCCATCGAATAGCTTCAACACAATCTTCATGCCACCGACCATCATCTTCTCTTCAGCCATCGCGGACACCTCAACCAAGCTCAAGTATCACTTTGTTGGTGTTCACGATCAAAACATCGTCGTCAGGATCTTGTTCTTGATGGCACTTGAAATAGACAAATAAAATGATCAACACACTAAAATAAAATAATGAAGCAACACAAATGAACACAAAATTTACGTGAAAAATCCAAACGGAAAAAAATCACGAGTTGAGCTTGGAGCTCAGAGGGGGGCTTCACTATGTCAAAATCAACAACAAAAGGTACAAGGCATACGGCACACCCGACTACACCAACTTCCCTCGTGCATAGCTCACACACACACCTCTACAAAATCAATACTAAAGTCCTCCCAAAAAAGAAAGAGAACTCTCCTCCACTCAAACACTCTTTATCTCTCAAGAGAAAATAAGTGGAACACTCTTCTAACATATAGCTTAAACTGGCTTGCCAATAGCTTGCTTCTTGCTTTTCTTTGGTTTTCTTCTCCACAACAAGGAGCATGCCTATTTATAGACTTGAGTGAACCTTCTAGGTCCTCCTCGTTTTCTTTCTACTTTCATGCATACATAAAAATTCTTGAAAATTCCCAAGTTTAGTCAAAGGTCAAAACCTTAGAGCTTCCCTATGTAAATTTTTGCACCTAGAATGTGAATGGATAGGGTACTAAGACTGAGCATAACTTCATTACAACTCTAAATTTAGTGATTCAAAGCTAAGGCATGCAGATGAAATGATTCTTTATAACTATAGTATTGAAGACCGAGCCAAATAAATGTTGCATCATGTCCGAAACTTGTGGAGAATATCAGAGTGAAATGTTATGGGCAGTCGGGATAGAGATCCCACTCAGAGTTCTCAGTCCTCACTCCGATCACCGACTCTGGGCTCCGAACACCTCCCTATGAGCCCCGACTCCAAGGTCCGAACAAGTCAGAATATCAAGCCAAACTCCAACAACGATGGGATTTTCTTGAAGATGTGCTAATCAAATTCGGTTTCCCCGACTGGTTCGTGCAATGGATCAGGGGTGTGTCAATGGGCCTATATTCAGTGTGCTTGTAAACGGCTCCCCGTCGGAGTGGTTCCCGTCTACAAAGGGGCGTTGGCAAGGGGACCCGATAGCACCGGACCTCCTCATCATCGGCACGGAGGCTCTCATCTGCAGTGACAATCATTCAATTGGTACCTAATGGCGTGCAAATCACTCAGTTAATGTGTGCTGACGATTGCATTCTCATGGCTAAAGCGTTGATGCAAGGAGCAAGGAAACTAAAAGGGCTTATAGATGCATTTTGTCAAACTAGCGGGGAAAGAGTTAACTACAAGAAGTCTGATATGTTCTTTGGTGCCGAGGTAGACGGCCGTGTCAGACGCAGACTCCCGCGGATATTCAAGGTACGGTGTGGTCGGAGACCCATCAAATACCACCTATGAAATACTCAGACCCGATGAAGTATGGGGCGCAGGATGAAGTTCGGTACTTGATACAGCGTCCGAAGTGCTCGTGGAGTTGGGAGACATTATGCGAGGGCGCCGAAGTCTTCGAAGGTGATCTCGAGTGGGAGGTGGGCGATGGTACTGACATTGATGCCATCAATGACAAGTGGGTCGACGTCTCTGGTTGAGCTTCAAGTAGCCTGCGAATCAGGATGTGATACCTGCGGCCGGAGAGGTGTACATGGTCACCAATGACATTAATGCTGCTGAATTGATGGGTACGTGAAAGGATTGCGATGGACGATCTACAGACTCCATGCTCGATTGATCTGGGTGGAAATTGATTCTATGAATATCATATCCGCTCTCACTGGTGAGGAGGTTGGAGGAGAGAGTATGCTGCTAACTTTTCTTTTTGCTAGTTAAATCTATGGTTTGAATCGGTGACCACTAAGAAGCAAACCTAGAACTTGTCCGGTTGCCAGATGTTCAAAATCTGGCATGTTTTCTAGGGGTGAGTATCGGTCGGTTCGGTTCAGTTTTTGCTAATTTTATAAAACCGAACCGAACCGATTAGACTTAGCAACCGAACCGAACCGACTTAGTTCGGTTCGGTTTTCGGGTTTTTCGGTTAGGCCAATATTTTTCCATCATTTCTTCCATTTATTAATTACAATTATATTATCATCCTTTAATATTCTAATCTCAAATATTCAATACCCAAATTAGAAATTAAAAAAAGACCCTAACCTTAATGTGAATTAAAAATTTCATATTTTAAAACTTTTACGCTATATTTGGGCGCTTATATCAAACTCACATAATTATTACTAACTTTTAATGGTAAGAATGAAAAAAAAAAAGAACTATATTAATATAAATATTCTTAATTGTGATGGTGTACTTAACATAACTTTCACATGTTCAACATAAAAAAGATAGTATTGTTAGAAGTAATGAGATAAGTTTTCACCAGTTTTTATTATAAACTATATGATTCACTAAATTGAATTTGGGTTGGGTGATATATAGGGTGAGAGATTCGGTTCGGTACGGTTCGGTTTGGTCGAGTTCGGTTTTGAAACACAAAACCGAAACCGAACTGAACTAGGGCGGTTCGGTTTGATTCGAGTTCGGGTTTCGATTTTTGATCGGTTATTTAGGTTATAACCGAACTCTGTTCACCCCTAATGTTTCCCGAGAGGCTAACGAAAGCAGCAGACTGGCTAATGTTTTCCGAGAGGCTAACGAAAGCAGCAGACTGGCTAATGTTTCCCGAGAGGCTAACGAAAGCAGCAGACTGGCTATCCCATGCAGGGAGGCTGAAGGGATTAAACGCGCCACTGGCGGAGAAGTACCCTGTTGACTTTATGAACATTTTGGTTGGAGATGTTCCTCGGTTATGTACAATAGGGTGTAGGAAAGTTGTAAATTCCCGACTATCCAAAAAAAATAAAAAAATAAAAAATAAAATCTAAATATATAAAACTACGTTGTTACAGGCAGGCTGTTTGGTTTGACGTGGCTGAAGCCCAAAATACTTGTCCTACAGTTGAAAAGACTACTTTTACTAATATGGCAACAAAAGTGACATTTTTGATATATATTTCAACTGCTGTAGCTCGAAATAAAATCAAATAAGCTGCAATCTTACTGCTAAAGTTGAAAGTAAACATAATTTCAAATATAATGAATCAATTGAAGAAGAGTCTTTGTTACGGTTGATGTTGCATGTAGCTTCAACTGCAGCTATCAAAATAGTTCGGAAACATCATGTCATTGCATCACACTGTTAGAGTTCATGGTTCAGTTTCATCCAAAAACCGACAGCAAATTAGGGCGGCCTCGGATTTTGACTCACAAAATTTTAGACCTCCAGTACTTCTGTCTGTTTGAGCGCGATCGAGACTCGTTTCGAGCAACACGATTGAATTTTGGCTTGCACTGTTTGTTTTAAAAAGGCATTTTTTTTTTCAACATTTGGGATGGACACCACAGAGAGAAAAAAACACATTCTAAACACTAAATATAGTAGTGTTACGCATAGGGGTCCGAACAGGCCGAGCCAGCCAGCCTACCCGCACGGACCCGGCCCGGGTAGGTGCGGGCCTAGTCCCGGCCCGGGCACAGCCCCACACACGGGCGTGCCCAGGTTTGGATAGGTAGGCCCACGGCCCAGGCGAGCCGCGCTGCACCTCCGCCGCCATCTACTTCGGGCCTCCCCTCCCCCGTCGTCCACCTCGCCCCCTCCCCTGCCCCCCCCCCCCCGACCCTCCCCCCCCCCTCCCTCTCATGTCGCCGCCGTCCATGACCCTCCTCCATTGTCACCGTCCTGCTGCCTGCCACCCTCCATCTCCGCCGTCGCCACCGCCTCAACACGTCCGTATCCGGGCCTCCCCTTCGCCGACGTTCCGCCCTTTTCTATATCCATCCTCCTCTGCCGCAGTCTGCCTCCTCCTCCTCCGCTACTGCTACCACCTCTTGTTGCCCCTTAAATAAAATATCAAAAAAATATTTGAGTGTCCGAGTTCAATTCATGAACTTTTTTTTAGTGAGAAAAGTGTGATAACCAATTACACCACTTACACATTTGAGAATATTGTGAATAAAAAATTCTTTTAACAAATCTATTTTTTAAAAAATATATTTTAAAAAAGAATTTTTTTTTTAAATCCAGGCCTGCTCGAGTCAGCGTGCTGCGCCTGAGTAGCCCAAAGGGGGCCCGGGCCCGGCCGGGTAGGTCGCCTGTCTTTTGCAGACGGGCCCGGGCCTGGCCCAGCTCGGGCCTTGGCCCAACGGGTTCACGAGTTGGCCCGGCCTGTTCGCACCTCTAGTTATGCATGCTTCATTACTGACATGAATCCATCTCGGTCTCAGTCAACATCTTCAATTCTTCACCACCCCATTTGGACGTTAAAGACAAACTTAATCACGTACGTTACAATCGGCACCTCTCCTTTTTTCTAAATAAAAAGAGGCTTGGGTGAAGGACTGCTTTACAAAAAAAAAAGTGTAGCCTCTCCTTTTAATTCTATCCTCACGGTACCCAAATGGAGCCACATTCATGCCCCCCAGCCCCGCATACAAAAATAATAAGACAAATTGAGCGGCCCCTTTATAGCAAGGGAGCTGACTTCTCTTCACTTTGATCCATCCCCAAGGGTGGCCAACAAAATGAACAATATCTTGTGGAGATCATTTGTAATTTTATTATGTGATCCAACTGTTTTTTTTTTTTTTTGTCTTGAGTGGAGCATGGAGTGTGACATGTTATCCACCATGGCTTTATGTTACGCGTCACCCCACCCCCCTCAACTCCCCTGGCGTATTGCTTGAGAAGGACGCATGTTTTTGGACCATCTCTCACCAGCTTACTATCGTATCCAGTGTTCCAACAGGCCGCCTGGGATCCTTCTCTCATTCGGGCGCCCATTATATGGACCGTATAGAGCACAGACCACTGTTCCAAAAGGAGTTGAGGCTGAATTCTTCCCACTTAAATACTAACATCCGATATTCGAATACAAGATCTACTTCTTTGAAGTTGATATATATTATATCAAGTATCTATAAACTAAAATCAAGTGTTTTGAATACCTTTCGCCCATCCATCAAGTAGGAGAAAAACGAACGGCTTAAATAGTAAGTTGGAGTGTAGAACATTTGAAACCTAATAAAAATTAATTTGTAGGGATTTTTTACATGTTTAGATCATAATCAAATAGCTGAATCGAGAATTTATATGTTTAAACACATAGATCTAACCAACTAACTACTTTCGGCCGTCCATTTTGCGCCGCTTGATGGATGGGCAAAAGTATTCAAAACACTTGATTTTTTGTTTATAAATACTTAAATAATATAAATCAACTTCAATAGAGTGGATCTTGTATTCGAATGTCGAAGGCTTATATTTGGGTTGAAAGGATTCAGGCTCAAATCCTTTTGAAAGGACACAAGTCTCTCTCTCTCTCTCTCTCTTCTCTCTCTTTACTTCTTATTATATATATATATATATATTATATATATATATATATATATATATATATATATATATATATATATAAGAAAAATGTTTCTCAGCGGCAGCTGAGAGAGATTCTCTCAGCTAGCGCTTCAATATGGTCGCAGCTGACTGTGACATGATCGCAGTCCTAAAAAATCATATATTTTCAGTGTAATTAGGACTGAGATCATGGTAGTAGTTCTCAGAAAAGGAGTGCGATCATGATGGTAGTCCTCAGAAAACACTGCTACCATGGTAGCAGTCCTCAGAAAAATACTGTAATCTGATCACAGTCCTCACAAAAAATGCGAGTATAGTAACAACACTCAAAATTGTGCTGAAATTAAGCCACATTGAGCCAGCTGAGAGAGTCTCTCTCAGCTGACGGCTGAGGTATATTAGTAGAGTTACAATTCACATAGGTATAACTAAGTTAAGTTACATATATCATTTTTAACCACAATTTTTTTTGGTGAGGTACAAACAAAAATTAATGCGAGTGGTCCCCACAAGGTGTTTAAAAAATATTTTTGTGTGATGAAAAGTAGTGTGCGTAACTTAACTTAGTTACACCTATGTGTATTATAACTCTATCTGTAACGCCCCGATCCCACGGATACGGGGTCGTCACTGCAACGTATATACGTAAGTCCGAAGTACCTTCCCGTATATACGCTAAGCATCAGTACAGACAAGAATCAGAGTACGGAAGCAAGTGGTGCATTATACATTCCAACACACATATATATACAATTTCAGAGTTATCACCAGAGGTGATGAATATTACAATAATAATACATCACAGATATGCGCAAATGCGAGAGTACAAAAGATATACATATGTGAATGGTACAAAAGGGAGCTCACATACAGGTATACAAGAAAAAGTATAAGAGTAAACAGAAAAAGGGCACTCACGAGTTTACTCAAGGGAAACTCGAGAGGCACAAAGGGGCCTGGAAGGATGTGGCTCTGGGACGGTCGGCTGGAGATCCACGCTACCGCTGCGCCACTCTGATGCAGTAACGGGGGAGATCCTTACGCTCCGAGCTCCGAAACCTGGACATGAGAATCCAGGGGAGTCAGTGAAACTCCCCAGGCGAGTAGGAATATGGATGCCAGGTGGCGAGTCAGGAGGAGCACAGGTGTCAAGTACAGAAGACAGGAGGGTTAGAACACAAATGAAGTATATAAGGAATGATATCAAGTAGGAAATACTCAGGAGGCAGATAGGTTAGAGCAGGCATGAACAGGTATGGCATAATAATCATAAAACAGGAAATCCGAATAAAATCAATACAACAAATATGGTAAGGCACATCACAGATTCGTAGCCGTTTAAGTTGCAGGCTTTAGTATGCGTCCCATTCCACATACCTCTACTTACAACTTAAAGAGCCGATTATTATGACACTTTATTATTACTCGTCTTACCCTGATATCTAGCTATGTGAACTAGCGTCCCAACGCACATAGATCCATATCCGAGTAAAACAAGGTTGTTACTGGAAACTAGCGGGGGTATCAACGAACTATGTTTACAGTGGGTCCCGTGCATGCCCGGGACAACGGTCCAGGATTGTTCCGTTGCATGAAAACGGAAGCCAGCCGCAAGGCTAAACAGGAGGGACTTATGCATGCCCTTATCATGATGGTACCAGTAATGAGGGAGCCAGCTCTCCCCTCGGTCCCCTGGAGGCCCACAGGTCAGACCGGAACATGTAGTTGCACAACATTCCTAAAAGCCACTGTAAACACGAACACATATTGATATCCGCATGTTTCCCCCGACCCAATACAAGTTGGTCCTTTTTAGGATTCATTAGTTTAATTATCACTTTACGGGAATAACAGGAAATGGACATGATCAGGAATCAGGAGTACATAAGTACTATATAGTCAGGTCACTGCATGTAAAGCAGGAAAGCAGGTCACTGATCATGATACAGGATAATAAGTCAAGTTCCCGTAAAGATGATAATCACAAGTCAAATATATCATGCTGGGTTTAAAGTGATAGCATGACAGGATGATGATATTTAGCAAACAACCAAGCATATCAAAGGATTGATAATAGTCGGGTTAAGTCATGGCAAGAGGTGATAGTAGTCAGGGCAAGTCATAGCATAACTAAAAGGTCTTGCCAAATAGTAGCATGGCAGTGGTCAGGTGATAACACACTAGATGATCAGGTGATATACATGTGTTAAATAAAAGCATGCAACTAACAAGTCTGAAGCAATGATAAGTAGTAACATGGAAGTAACTCAAAGTCCAACGACCACGAAGGGTCGGCCACGCATGGTATATGATGAAGAAACAAGCATATCATAAGCAAGGTACAAGCACAAGATGAAGCTACCATAATACAAGCAATGTAGTGCAATACATGAATATGGAAATAAGAAGCGAAATACTTATCGACCGATGAACGGGAAACTCAAATAGAGAGAAGAGCGAGACTACTCGCCTAAATCACCAAAGCGCCGAAAGATCCAAAATCCACGAAAGCTCGGGATGCGCCATAACCTGTGATATAATTATGTAGAGTGAAGAGGAGAGAGAAAGAGAGAAGGGAAGATGATGTTTGTCAATAGACAAGTCAAGCAATACCAATATATGATATAAGACTCAAGGATATGGTTCATATTCAAGAAAGAAATCAACTATAACAGACAGCCAAAGTTAGTCGACTAGGTGGAAAGAGTAGTCGACTAATAAAGGGTTAGTCGACTAACAGTCTGGTGTAGTCGACTAAAACTGGGTTCCAGAGAGTTGGGTTATGGTTTCAGGAAAAGTTAGTCGACTAGGTGGAAAGAGTAGTCGACTAACAGACATCTCAAGTCGACTAATACTGAGTAACAGAGAGTTGGGTTTCTGATTCAGGAAAAGTTAGTCGACTAGGGTCAAGGGTGTAGTCGACTAAGGGTCTCTAGTCGACTGGTAATTTGGTCTAGTCGACTAAAACTGTGTTTCCAGAAAGGTTACGTTCCAACTAGGGTTTCTAGTCGACTAATCTATAGGTCTAGTCGACTAATCGACTGGAAACAGCATACAGAATAGATTTTGGGGTTTTGTTTGATGACCAAATAATCATGATTTGAAGACACAAGTGAACATGATATGTAAACTTAAGTATACTAGGAATTAATCAAGTCTTGGTGATTAAAATTACTTACCAAAAGGAGTGGTTGATGATGGAGTGATGGTGGTAGTGGTGGAAGTTGATGATGAAGAAGAGGGTGAGGTCTTGGTAGAGTTGATGACCTTGGTGGTGTTTCCCATGGAGATGAAGGAGGAGGAAGATGAAGGGAAGAGGTTGGAGTAGTTGTGGTGGTGGAGATGAAGGAGATGGAGGTGGCTAGGGTTTGGCTCTTTGTGAAGAGAAAAATGAAAAAAGGAAATGAAATGTAAAGGAAAGATATTTATAGGGTTTTGGATTTGTGAAGGAGGTGCAAATAAGATAGAAGAGAGGGGGGTTTTTGCAAATAGGGAGGATGGGATGAGTGTCCTTCTCTTGGCCACTTGGCCGGCCAAGGAAGAGAGAGAAAAAGAGGGCATTTAATGAGGAAGTTGGTGGAAGAAAAATGGAATTTGGAATTTTGGAAAATTGGAAAAGTGTGTGGCTTGGGAAGGAAGGAAGAGAATTAAAGGAAAAGGAAAAAGGAAAAGAAATTAGAAAAGAGAAGATATTTTCTTGGAAGGAAAATGAAAATAATGAAAGTGGCGGATTCCCGGGATCAAGTGGCGGATGCGGAAATCTTTCGGGAAAACACCGGAATCGTCCGAAATTCAAGTATCTCGGAACGACCCGAAATAATTACCAAAAATCAAGAATATAATACTAAGTATCATAGTGAAATCCGTTTTAAGAAATACTTTATAGTTTTAAAACTAAAAATCCCGGAACCAATTATCTACCGACTCCGGTGGAATTTTCATAAATTCATAAAATTCTCAGAAAAAGTATTTAGATAGAAAATATGATTCTAAGAAATAAAGTCTAAAGGACCTTCTAGAAATTCCTAATTGTTTGTGAAATAAAAATCCTGGAATCGATCAGCGGCACTGGTCGACACCGGTTTTGAAAATATTTAATTAAATTCAGAAAAATTCCAGAAAATCATAGAAAATATATATATTGGAAAATGATTTTTAAAACTGAAATCGGTCAAATACAGGAAGTAAATCGAAAAATACGATCGAAAAACTGAATACGCAACTAAGTACGTATTCCGGGAACGGGGTATTACAATCCACCCACCTTACAAAAATTGCGTCCTCGCAATTTCGTTAAGGGGTGAATTGAACACAAAGGGAATAAGGGTGGAATCTATACCAATTAAGATATGAAGCACTAGAGGTAGGGCTCTCAAGTCGACTGAACAATAATCATCCTCCGCACTTCCGGCTGTATAAATCTTCGAATAATGCTGAATAATACTGCTGATGTCGTGGCTGTGCAATAAATGAGCCAGAAGACCGAAGATAAAGAAAACCCTGATAGCCCTGAGCATAATAAAGAAGGCCGATAATTAAGAATCCCGAATACCAGGCACCAATCACCCTGAACGATATAGTAGAGAATGTAGAATATCCGTAGAGAATTCCGACTGCTGTCTTCTGAAAGATAGCCAGATCAAGATCGATCTGGAGAATACCAAGCTTCATAGAGTTGGCCGAAGAGATCACATAATGACTTCATTCAGAACCAGCCACTACCTCTCTAGTCTAGTCATATCTTAATGTTGGTATAAGTGCTTCATAAAACCAAAACAGGGAAGGGATATGGAAAGGATTAGGAATAAAAGGAAGGATGGCCAAGAAATAGATAACTCTGCACTTGTAGTTGGAATGTATAACCAAGACTCAAGTATTCCAGTTGCAAATTTCATTACCATTAATTTGCCCTCTGGACGTACTGAGGAAGTTAGAGCCTAGGCTCTGATACCATCCTGTAACGCCCCGATCCCACGGATACGGGGTCGTCACTGCAACGTATATACGTAAGTCCGAAGTACCTTCCCGTATATACGCTAAGCATCAGTACAGACAAATCAGAGTACGGAAGCAAGTGGTGCATTATACATTCCAACACATATATATATACAATTTCAGAGTTATCACCAGAGGTGATGAATATTACAATAATAATACATCACAGATATGCGCAAATGCGAGAGTACAAAAGATATACATATGTGAATGGTACAAAAGGAGCTCACATACAGGTATACAAGGAAAAGTACAAGAGTAAAACAGAAAAAGGGCACTCACGAGTTTACTCAAGGGAAACTCGAGAGGCACAAAGGGGCCTGAAAGGATGTGGCTTTGGACGGTCGGCTGGAGATTCACGCTACCGCTGCGCCACTCTGATGCAGTAACGGGGGAGATCCTTACGCTCCGAGCTCCAAAACCTGGACATGAGAATCCAGGGGAGTCAGTGAAACTCCCCAGGCGAGTAGGAATATGGATGCCAGGTGGCGAGTCAGGAGGAGCACAGGTGTCAAGTACAGAAGACAGGAGGGTTAGAACACAAATGAAGTATATAAGGAATGATATCAAGTAGGAAATACTCAGGAGGCAGATAGGTTAGAGCAGGCATGAACAGGTATGGCATAATAATCATAAAACAGGAAATCCGAATAAAACCAATACAACAAATATGGTAAGGCACATCACAGATTCATAGCCGTTTAAGTTGCAGGCTTTAGTATGCGTCCCATTCCACATACCTCTACTTACAACTTAAAGAGCCGATTATTATGACACTTTATTATTACTCGTCTTACCCTGATATCTAGCTATGTGAACTAGCGTCCCAACGCACATAGATCCATATCCGAATAAAACAAGGTTGTTACTGGAAACTAGCGGGGGTATCAACGAACTATGTTTACAGTGGGTCCCGTGCATGCCCGGGACAACGGTCCAGGATTGTTCCGTTGCATGGAAACGGAAGCCAGCCGCAAGGCTAAACAGGAGGGACTTATGCATGCCCTTATCATGATGGTACCAGTAATGAGGGAGCCAGCTCTCCCCTCGGTCCCCTGGAGGCCCACAGGTCAGACCGGAACATGTAGTTGCACAACATTCCTAAAAGCCACTGTAAACACGAACACATATTGATATCCGCATGTTTCCCCCGACCCAATACAAGTTGGTCCTTTTTAGGATTCATTAGTTTAATTATCACTTTACGGGAATAACAGGAAATGGACATGATCAGGAATCAGGAGTACATAAGTACTATATAGTCAGGTCACTGCATGTAAAGCAGGAAAACAGGTCACTGATCATGATACAGGATAATAAGTCAAGTTCCCGTAAAGATGATAATCACAAGTCAAATATATCATGCTGGGTGTAAAGTGATAGCATGACAGGATGATGATATTTAGCAAACAACCAAGCATATCAAAGGATTGATAATAGTCGGGTTAAGTCATGGCAAGAGGTTGATAGTAGTCAGGGCAAGTCATAGCATAACTAAAAGGTCTTGCCAAATAGTAGCATGGCAGGTGGTCAGGTGATAACACACTAGATGATCAGGTGATATACATGTGTTAAATAAAAGCATGCAACTAACAAGTCTGAAGCAATGATAAGTAGTAACATGGAAGTAACTCAAAGTCCAACGACCACGAAGGGTCGGCCACGCATGGTATATGATGAAGAAACAAGCATATCATAAGCAAGGTACAAGCACAAGATGAAGCTACCATAATACAAGCAATTGTAGTGCAATACATGAATATGGAAATAAGAAGCGAAATACTTATCGACCCGACGAAACGGGAAACTCAAATAGAGAAGAGCGAGACTACTCGCCTAAATCACCAAAGCGCCGAAAGATCCAAAATCCACGAAAGCTCGGGATGCGCCATAACCTGTGATATAATTATGTAGAGTGAAGAGGAGAGAGAAAGAGAGAAGGGAAGATGATGTTTGTCAATAGACAAGTCAAGCAATACCAATATATGATATAAGACTCAAGGATATGGTTCATATTCAAGAAAGAAATCAACTATAACAGACAGCCAAAGTTAGTCGACTAGGTGGAAAGAGTAGTCGACTAATAAAGGGGTTAGTCGACTAACAGTCTGGTGTAGTCGACTAAAACTGGGTTCCAGAGAGTTGGGTTATGGTTTCAGGAAAAGTTAGTCGACTAGGTGGAAAGAGTAGTCGACTAACAGACATCTCAGGTCGACTAATACTGAGTAACAGAGAGTTGGGTTTCTGATTCAGGAAAAGTTAGTCGACTAGGGTCAAGGGTGTAGTCGACTAAGGGTCTCTAGTCGACTGGTAATTTGGTCTAGTCGACTAAAACTGTGTTTCCAGAAAGGTTACGTTCCAACTAGGGTTTCTAGTCGACTAATCTATAGGTCTAGTCGACTAATCGACTGAAAACAGCATACAGAACAGATTTTGGGGGTTTTGTTTGATGACCAAATAATCATGATTTGAAGACACAAGTGAACATGATATGTAAACTTAAGTATACTAGGAATTAATCAAGTCTTGGTGATTAAAATTACTTACCAAAAGGAGTGGTTGATGATGGAGTGATGGTGGTAGTGGTGGAAGTTGATGATGAAGAAGAGGGTGAGGTCTTGGTAGAGTTGATGACCTTGGTGGTGTTTCCCATGGAGATGAAGGAGGAGGAAGATGAAGGGAAGAGGTTGGAGTAGTTATGGTGGTGGAGATGAAGGAGATGGAGGTGGCTAGGGTTTGGCTCTTGGTGAAGAGAAAAATGAAAAAAGAAATGAAATGTAAAGGAAAGATATTTATAGGTTTTGGATTTGTGAAGGAGGTGCAAATAAGATAGAAGAGAGGGGGGTTTTTGCAAATAGGGGAGGATGGGATGAGTGTCCTTCTCTTGGCCACTTGGCGGCCAAGGAAGAGAGAGAAAAAGAGGGCATTTAATGAGGAAGTTGGTGGAAGAAAAATGGAATTTGGAATTTTGGAAAATTGGAAAAGTGTGTGGCTTGGGAAGGAAGGAAGAGAATTAAAGGAAAAGGAAAAAGGAAAAGAAATTAGAAAAGAGAAGATATTTTCTTGGAAGAAAAATGAAAATAATGAAAGTGGCGGATTCCCGGGATCAAGTGGCGGATGCGGAAATCTTTCGGGAAAACACCGGAATCGTCCGAAATTCAAGTATCTCGGAACGACCCGAAATAATTACCAAAAATCAAGAATATAATACTAAGTATCATAGTGAAATCCGTTTTAAGAAATACTTTATAGTTTTAAAACTAAAAATCCCGGAACCAATTATCTACCGACTCCGGTGGAATTTTCATAAATTCATAAAATTCTCAGAAAAAGTATTTAGATAGAAAATATGATTCTAAGAAATAAAGTCTAAAGGACCTTCTAGAAATTCCTAACTGTTTGTGAAATAAAAATCCTGGAATCGATCAGCGGCACTGGTCGACACCGATTTTGAAAATATTTAAAAATTCAGGAAAATTCCAGAAAATCATAGAAATATATAATATTGGAAAATGATTTTTAAACTGAAATCGGTCAAATACAGGAAGTAAATCGAAAAATACGATCGAAAAACTGAATACGCAACTAAGTACGTATTCCGGGAACGGGGTATTACACTATCCATATGTGTGTGTGTGTGTGTATAGAGAGAGAGACTTATGTCATTTCGGAAGGATTCGAGGCCTAATTCTTACCACTCAAATATCAACATCCGACGTTCAAATAAAAAACCACTCCGTTGAAGTTGATTTGTATTATTTCAGGTATCCAATAAACTAAAAATTAAATGTGAACACTTTTTGCCCATACAACAAGTAGCGAAAAAAACAGACGGTCTAAATAGTGAATTGGTTAGTTTAAAAGTGTAGAACATTTGAAACGTAATAAAAATTGATTTGTAGTGATTTTTAAATGTTTATATCATGATCGAATGGCTGTCTAAATATATAGATCTTGCCAATTCACTACTTTTGGCCGTCCATTTGCGTTGCTTGATAGAAGGCAAAAAATATTCAAAACAATTGATTTTTTGTTTATAAATACTTGAAATAATATAGATCAACTTCAATAGAGTGGATCTTGTATTTGAATGTCGGAGGGTTTGTATTTAAGCAGGAAGGATTCGGTGTCGAATTCACCACGCAAAATTTTATAAGGTAGAATGCAAACAAATTTTTGTATGTATGGTCCCCTCAAATTCCTAGTAACCTATTTTAAACTATTTTTTAGTTAGTAGAGGTAGTGTGTGTAACTTAAGTGGTTACACTTTGGTGTATTGTAAACTTTACTATATATATATATATATATATATATATATATATATATATATATATATATATATATATATATATATATATATATCTATATATATATATCTCAAGCCACCACCTGAAAAGACTCTTTCAGCTGGCGACGATGTGGCCGAATCTCAACCAAAAATCCTGGGCGCAGCGTTACCATGTTCACAATTTTTTTGTAAGGACTACTGTAACACCCGTTTTATTTAATCATGAGTTAATACCATGTATGTTGATTTTTAGCTAAATCAAGTTAACTAATTAGGTAATCATAATAGGATATAATCAAAAATTTTATAAAAACCTTGAAGTAAATAATCTCATGTAGATGATGAATATTGTTACTAGAAGTATATACATGTGTGTCATGAAAGGAATATGTATATATATTAGTATATAAGAAAGTATAGATACAAAAGATATTTTTTGTATCCATGATGATATTTTAAAGAGGGATGAGAGGTATGGGGACTTACTTACATTGTGGATGGCATGAGAGGGGAGAAAAATGTATAGAAAGAAAATTATGAAGTAGGATCACATTTTCATGATTGCATTTTGTTTCAACTATAACCTCCCTCAAACTTTCTCTCCGCCTTTCTTTCTTACACACTCACACTCGTTCTAAAACCTTCTTTCTCTTGATTCCATCTAAAATCATGCTTACCTCTCTTTAAACTTTAGATTTTCAAACATAGAATTCCGTAGTGTGTTGAGGAGGAAGATGAAAGCAAAGGTGGATGAGATTAGTGATTGAAAGTGTATTTTCACCGATTAAATAAGGTAACTAGTAAGTGATTAATGAAAGTATGGTGTAAATATCATTAACTATGAGTTATTTATGATTTTTATTGTACTTATGTGTAGGTGTTAAGGTATTAGAAGATGCTCAAGTATTTGGAAAACATTTTTCAAAAGGTGAGTAGAGTTTTAACCTAACACATGATAGGGATGAAATACTTAAGTTATAAAATTAAAGATTCCTATAGATAATACTCTAATACTAGTATGATTAGTATATGAAAGCCACCATGACCATGTTATTGAGTACTGGATATATGCAATTTATGGGTAATGTATGCCTATTATATAAACACATATGTGGAATTGTGATTTTTACATGAAAGCTAATATGATCATGTTAATGAATATTGGATGCATGTCATATACGTGTGATGCATATTTACATATATGTATGTATGCATACATGAAAGTTAATATTAGATGTATGATATATTATATGTATGCGTACGTGAGATAGTTGATAATTTGGATAGCCGTTGCATTTGAAGTATGATGGCTACATGAATACTATTATGATCACACTATTAAATGTAGGGTGTATGCTATGTTGGGTGTAATGTGTATTTAATATATGTGTATGTATATGAAAATTAGATGGATGATAACTTGGATAGCTCTTGTATTTAAGGCATGATTGCTACATGTAAATTGGTATGATCATATCATTTAATACATTCTTACATAAAAATTTATGAAACATTTCTATATGAGAAATTGGAGATTTTTAATATGTTGTTATATGTCTTGTTATAGATATGCGGAGGAAGGGACCGATGGGAAATTCTGACGGTGTGCGAGACGGGAGAAAATAGATTAATACTAGGAGGAAGGGGCCGATGGAAAATTCCTACGCTGTAAGAAGACGAGGTAATGAGATTTTATGGTAGACTTGAATGAAATGATTTACTTATTACCATATGATACTTTTTAGAAATTTATGAAACTCTTGATTTTCTTATTATTAAAGTAAAAACATATTATAGTAGAGATTGTCACATGCATTCTTGTTATGAAATCACAAATACACAATAGTCATTGGGTTAACAACTTTATTCACTAAGTTGTTTTGCTCATTCCATTTCTTTAAAAATTTTAGGTTTAAACAAAGGTAAGGGACTCGCTTGAAGCCGGGATTATTCTGATATGAAAGAAGAATTTCTCGTGGAAGACTTGAATAATTTCTTTTGATATATCTCTTCTTACATGCTTATATATGTATAATTTTAAAACTTTGCTATATGTAACTGTGTACAGAAATATGTTAGAACTTTGAATCGGGCTTGATATATAATGAAGGATATGTAATGTGGCACTTAATCTGAATCTTAGTTTTGAGACATGTTATGTGTTCATGTATATAATGAAGATCAGTGTTGATGGATAGTGACGATGGATATATGCATATTATTGAGTTGTAGGATTTGGAATTTGAGTAAGAGAGATCAAACCGAAATGATATTGTATATTGCGTGAGATATTGTATATTGATAAGTATGTTGTGTTAGCCAAAATCTGAGTTTCTGTATAGATGTGGATATCAAAATTTTAGAGGAGGTGCTATGAAATTTTCAATGGTAGAAAAGATTTCGAACAATTTGGATTTATTTAGAGTTAATTTGGTGATTTATTACTTGGGACCATTACAGTTGGTATCAGAGCCGTGGTTAGAGTAGGATTAGATCAATAGAAGTGGTTATAGGATTGATAAGAGCATGTGTACATTATTTGTATGAGTGTATGATTGATTGTGGGTAGTTATAAGGAGCGTCAGATCCTTACATGAAAAATTATTTTGAATTGAGTGATATTTGCTTGTCTCCTTACATCCAGATCAGGGTACCCGCATACCTTATACGGATGGGTCTTACTAGTGATGCGGGCCCTTAGTAGGGACTACTGGTGGTATGGGATATCGGATAAGAAAATTAATAAATATCCGTCAAATTTTAATTAAATTGATCCGTAAGGATACCATTAGGAAATTAGTGATGGGATAGGAAATTTAAGGAAGAAATATATATTGTATCAGATGAATTTAAAGAATGTTGAGGCATAGCGAATTATAATGATATGTTGGTTAAGGTTATTGTCTATGTAAGAAATTGATATAGTTCTATTTCTTATCGTATAGATCGAATGTATGAATACACTCTATTGTTTTTAATTTGTGTTAAAGAATTGAAGATATAGAGTTACTAGAATAAAATATGAAACTTATTTAAATTTTTACAGTTTCTTTAATATGTGCATTTATATATATATGAGTACTGTTAGTAAATGAAAATTCTTATTTGTAATAGGGGCATATAAATGGATTTAAATTTACCACCGCCAGAGGAGCCATTGGAAGATTGTGCTACACATTATAGTGTTGTTGCGAGTATCCATCCCACGAGGAATTCCGAGGACTCGGGAATACGAATGGAAGAGAATCAAGGAGCCCCAGAGAATAAGCCGGGCTGGTTAGCCCGGTTAGTAGCAGGAGGTAATAATAATAATCCCTAACGAACTTTGGAACAGTTCCAAAAGATGAAACCATCGGTGTTTGAAGGAGAGGCGGATCCCTTGCAAGTTGAAGGATGGATCCTTCAAATAGAGAAGATTTTGGATGTGATGAATTGCACTGAAGAACAGAAAGTGTCTTTCTCATCTTTTATATTTCAAAAAGAGGCAGAGCATTGGCGGCGAACAGTAAAAGATGGTGTGAAAAATTCAGGAGAACAAATTATCAAGGAATTTTTGGAGAATAAATTCATCGAAAAATATATTCCATAAACAGCCAGCGACAGGATGACATCAGAGTTTCTGGAGTTACGACAGGATCAGATGAATGCGTCTCAATATGATCAAAGATTCACCAAATTATCCAAATATGCTGGTGGACTAGTGAAGAGTGAAGCCGAGAAGATCAAAAGGTTCGTGAAGGGCCTAAAATAAAAAATTAGGGGTAAATAAGTTCCTCTACAATTGAGACTATATTTTCAACCCGTGAAAAAAGCCTTAGAGGTGGAGATGATTATACAAGAAGGTCAAGAAGATTGGGCGAGGGAATTACCTGTGCTAAAGCGCCCACAATATCAGAACCCAACAGGTCAGGGACCATCTGGATTTAGAATGGATCGGGGTATAAGATCCTTTCTTACCCTAGCATTAGGAGACATAAGTAGAGGCAAAGGAGTATGGCCTAGAATAGGGGGATACTTTCAGGGTACACAAGCTACACTATTGTCTCACATGGGATCTACGCGAGCCCCTTTGTGTCATAAGTGCAACAAAAATCACTTCAGAGTCTGTGCTCAAGAAAGAGGTTGTTATGCCTATGGAGGAATGGGACACATAAAGAGGAGCTGCCCAGTACTGCATATGAATCCAGGATTCACAGGAGTGTAGAGACCGCCAGCTGGAGTCGCTTCTTCTGAAAGACCTACTAATAGCTCAAGATGTTCGATCCTTATATCGAGACAGGCAGTAACCCAATCATCAGTACAAAAGCCACGGACTCAAGGAAGAGTATTTGCATTGACTCCACAAGATGCCAGGGCTTTGAACTCCATGGTGGAAGGTATGATATCCTTATTGGGATATACAACCTATGCATTATTTGATCCTGGTGCCACTCAATCCTTCATATCCAGTGCATTTGCTTATAAACTAAATCAATTCTCTGAATCTCCAGAATTTCAGTTAGTTATATCCACACTGGTTGGTGTAGAGATGATATCTAGCACTATATATAAGGACAACGAAGTGATGATTAGTGAAGTAAAAACATACATAAACTTGTTAAGACTGCGCAAGATGGAGTTTGATATTATTTTAGGGATAGACTGGCTATCAGCGTGCTGTGCATATGTAGATTGTTGTGAAAAGAGGGTGATTTTTAGGATGAAAGGAATTCCGGAGTTCATCTTCGACGGGATAAATGACGAACATAGTTTGCCAGTCATATCGGCTATGAGGGCTACGAGATTATTAAGACAAGGATGTTAGAAATTTCTATTGGTCCAAAGGCCCATCACTCTAGTTTTGATGATGATTAACTCATGTAGTTATAGTACTAATGATCTTGTGTTTAATTAGTCTCAGATTTGTGATTAAGATCTTAGTAGGTGTTTAGCTTCAACAAAGGATTTAAAGTCAAGCTTTAGAGCTAGCACGTGTTGATTCAAGAGCTTATGCATCAAAATCACATCAAGTACTCAAGAGGAGTCTAACTTATTGGATCATGGTTTGGACCAAGTCAAGAAGGAGAAGAAGACTTCAAGTGAAGACTTCAAGAGAACACTTGTGTCTAGGTTTGTTTTTATTAAGATTTTGCTTTTAGATAAAATGTAAAGGATAGAATAGTTGGTGGATTGCTCAAGTATATATACACACACACACTCAAGATTTATTTGTGTTTTCATAAAAGGATTTTCATTTGGAAAAATACCGGTTTAGTTTTTGAAATTCAAAGTATACATGTCCTTAACCAAAACTATTTTTAGTGCTTATTGTCAAAAAATAGATATTTCATTATTTATGTGTAGTGGATCATATCCATATACACTATGCTTTAAAAGTGTTTAAAATATCTTGTTTTTGTATTTGGAGAAGTTTTGAAAAAATCCGGTTTTTGTTTTAAGCCAAAATTTCTAAGTTACAAAAATAGTTCAAAATGTTTGTAACATGGTTTGATTTTTACTCAAACATGTTTATATATCAAAGTATTATACTGAACTTATTTTTGTAGATTTTTAGAGATTTTATTGGACTTTATTAAAGGAAAAATACCAAGTTTTCAATCCCCAAAATGTTTTGTTTTGGCTTCTGCCGGTCGACCGGGACGGTCGACCGAGCCAGGAGTCGGTCGGTCGACCGACGTACACAAGCGTGCACGCCTTGTTTTGGCTGGTGGGCCGGTTGACCGACCCGGTCGACCGCCAGAAGTTCTCTGCTCTCTGGAAAGCCTTGGTCGACCGGGCGGTCGATCGGCAGAGAGCTCTGCTCTCTGTATCCAGGCCACGGTCGACCGCTGGCTCAACGATCAGAAAACTGACCATTGCCCGGTCGACCAACAGCAGTCTGGACTGCTGATTGGACCCGAACGGCTAGTTTTTTCTTAGCCTATAAAATGGGGGTTTCTTAGACTGTTTTAGATAAGATTTTTGGAGAGTTTTAAACTTAATTTTTCTTATCTATTTCAGAGGTTTGCTCCACTTGTTTAAGATCCAAATACTTTCATTCAAAATGAGAGTTTATCAAGAGTTTTCAAAAGTGATTTTTGTGTTTTTCTCCACAACTTCAATCCTTGTTTTTCTTACACATACTTGAGCTTTTCATTGATATATCTATCCTATAGGAGAGTTGTTGTGAGAGTTATTTTAGGTGATCAAAGTGTTGAAGATCACCAAAATTTTCATCTTTGCTTTGAGGAGGCGAACTTGTGTGTTCGCGATGTTTCGAGTTCTAGTGAGAGCTCTTTGTAGAGGTGCGGCCTCGGCAAGCTTGCGTGCTTGCTGTGTGTTATTCTTGCGGGAACAAGAGAGGGACTAGAGAGTCCAAGAGTTTTAGTGGAAACTCTTGAAAAATCACCTAGAGGGGGGGTGAATAGGTGATATAGCTAATCTATGAACTCAATGCGGAATATAAAAACTTAATGCAATACACTCAAGTGCAATCAACAAGTGATGCACACACAACCAAGCCAAGCAATTATGAATGCACAATATGAATAGTTGCAAGGCACAAAGTAAAGAGAGAGATAGAGAGAGAGTCAATGGATCAAGCGCAAACAACAAGATATGTTTCGAGGTTCGAGCACCCAGCTCTACATCCCCGCCTTCACCCAGAAGGATTTTAAGTCCACTAGCTTGTCCACAAAGGACTCCCACAAAGGGAACCTCCACCGAGGATTTGGGGCAATCACAATTACAAGGAGTACCCAACTCCTCTCCTTACAAACTCAACCTCCTCCTTGAGGCACAACTCCAAGCCAACAACAATCACCTCACAACTTGAGGGATTAGCACAAACCAATACAAGGATCACCTCACAACTTGAGGGATACAACCCAAAGGCACAAAGTCAAGAAAAGATTGGGTTTACAACTTGGTGGTCTAAACAACAACCACAAACAATCTATTTCTCCCACACAAAAATCCTATAGAATAAGAAAGTAGATGTTGCTCAAGTGTGGAGTAAACCAATGGAATGGAAATCAAAATCACAAAGAAAATCCTTGGGAAAACTGAAACTAAGATATAGAAGTTGAATCAAAACTCTTTTCCCAAAAACCCTTTTCTTTGATATTCCAAACCCTAGCAAAAACACTAAATAAATTGTTCAATTTGAATCCAAAAACTTCTTTTGATTGCTGTGAAAACACCAGAGAGTAAGAAAAAATTCGCACAAAAATCTTAGAGAAAAACTCTTTCCAATGGGGTATTTATAGCCCCCAGAAAAATATAGTCGTTGGCAGCCAAATCTGCCAAAAATACCCTGCCGGTCGACCGTACGGTCGACCGTCCAACGGTCACATTTTGACCGTTGCCAGCTACCGGTCGATCGCCCGGTTGACCGAAACAAACAGAGACTAGCCTGCATGCAGTCGGTCGACCGTGCGGTCGGCCGGCCCAATAGGCAGCCAGCGTGCACGTATCCGTGCACGTCGGTCGACCCGAACGGTCTACCGGCTACTTGGTGCGGCCAACCGTTAGGGTCGACCGACCTAGCCTGGCAGAGGCTGTTCTGGTCAGAAAAACTGAGGAATTAAATATCCAATAAATTCTTGTAAATTATTTAAAAATCCCCAAAAATAGTTTTGACAAATTGCATTGATATATAAACATATGATAAAAGTTTTGACTCAAATATCAAGCAATTAAAACTATTTTTGTATCTTACAATATTTTCTAAAAACCAAAAACCGTATTTTCTAAAACTTGGATTTTGAATAGAAAATACGTTTTGTCCAAAACTCATCCAAATACAAAAACATGATATTAAACAACATATTGAAGCATGATGCATATGGATAGAAATCCAATATACATGAAACATATATATATATATATATATATATATATATATATATATATATATATATATATATATATATATATATATATATATATATATCCATGTTTTTGTCTTTAATTCCAAAAATAAGTTTTGTTAAAACACAAAACCTAAAACACATGAATAGGTACATCAAAGTAAGTTTGTCTAAGAGTTGAAGCATGCATGTATATAGAACAAATCTAATATACACTAAACCATGTAAACTTGTTTTGAATCTATCTATTCATGCAAACCAAGATCGGTTAAACCTAAAACCGAAAAACCAAAAACCAATATTCAAAACATGAAACGTGTGTGTTGTGAACTTGAGCATATCATACTATTCTAATCTTTACAATTTTGGATCTAAACACAAAACTAAACTATGTACCGAAGTCTTCTTGTAGAGCGCAATCTCCAAGCCGACTCAATCCAAAACTCTTTGATCCACCGAGCAATTGCTATATATGATCTTTGACGCTCGGGCTCTTGAATCAACATGTGAAAGCTTCCAAATCATCTTGTTGAAGCTAATCACCTACTAATAACTTGATTAATGATCTGAAATTAAAATCACAAGATTATTAGTACACATAACTTCATGAGTTAATCATCATCAAAACTAGAGTGGAAGGCCTCTGGGCCAACAACTCCTTGTAGGTGTTGCGGCACCGAGTGATCCGATGGGATCGATTATAGTGAAAATCCTTCATAGTGTTGAAGGCGGGGACGTAGAGCAAGTGTGCTCGAACCTCGAAACAATTCTCCTGTATTTGTGATTGCTCTCTCTATCTCTTACTTGTCTTTATATCTTGCATGCTTATATTGTCTTTATCTTTATATGCTTGATATACATTGTGCTTAATTGTTATATGCTTGAGGATTGTTTGCTAACACTTGTATTCAACCAAGAGAGCCAAAGCGGTACCTCAACTCTTATCTAGAGAAATCTTGAAGAGTTTGTCCAGAGCCCTTCACGGGAATCCGGCTACACTCTTAGATTATACTTGGTGTGCTTAGCCTAAGAAGTTTTAGTTTGCATAAATAGTTTTAATTCCGTATTAATTGATCATTAGATTAGCTAGTCACCTATTCACCCCCTCTCTAAGTGATTTCAATTTCTAGCTGCTATTATGAGTAAATAAGGGATTGATAACAACCTTGAAAGTATTCCAGGAGTGAAGGAATACCCCGAAGTGTTTCCTGAAGAATTACTAGGGTTGCCCCCAGAATGAGAAGTAGAATTTTCAATAAATTTGATATCGGGAACTGCTCTAATATCCAAAGCACCATACCGCATGACTCATGCTGAAATGAAAGAACTTAATATTCAACTATAAGACTTATTAGATAAAGGGTTTATCCGACTCAGTATATCACCTTGGGGAGCGTCAGTATTGTATGTTAAAAAGAAGAATGAAAGTATGAGATTATGCATTGACTACAGAAAATTGAATAAGGTCACTATTAAGAATCGATATTCACTTCTCCATATTTATGATTTATTTGACCAACTTCAGGGTTCTTGTATATTCTCAAAATTGATTGACTTGCGGTCAGGTTACCACCAGTTAAAGATCAAACCAAGGGATGTAGCTAAATCAACTTTTAGAACAAGGTATGGACATTATGAATTTTTAGTTATGCCATTTGGAATTACCAATGACCCAACAACATTCATGGATTTGATGAACTGGATATTTCAGCCATATCTTGATCAATTCATGGTGGTATTCATTGATGATATATTGATCTATTAAAAAAGTAAAGAGGAATATGAAAATTATTTAAGGATCGTCTTATAAACTTTGAGAGAGAAACAATTATATGCTAAACTCAAGAAATATGAATTCTGGTTGGAACAAATAGGATTTCTTGGCCATATTATATCCAAATAAGGAATATCGATGGATCCAACAAAGATTGAAACAATCAAGGATTGGCCTCGGCCTGCAACTGTTATAGAAGTTCGAAGTTTCTTGGGATTGGTTGGGTATTATCAAGAGGATTTTCCTCGATTGTAGTACTGTTAAAACCAGGAAAAGTAAGAAGTTTGTTTGGGGAGAAAATCAAGAGAAGAGTTTCCAAGAATTGAAAACTAGGTTAACCTCAGCCCTAGTTTTAGCGATGCTTTCAGGAACAGAAGGATATGTTATATACAGTGATGCATCAAAGCTTGGAGTGGGGTGTTTCTGATGCAACACAGAAGCGTGATTGCTTAAGCTTCCAGACAATTGAGAACCTATGAGAAGAATTATTTTACTCATGATTTGGAATTAGCTGCAATAATTTTTACCCCAAAGATTTGGCGGCATTACTGATACGGGGTATCCTATAAGGCCTTTACGAATCACAAAAATCTCAAGTATATTTTTACACAGAAAGAATTAAACATGGGACAAAGGAGGTGGTTAGAGCTGATGAAAGACTATAATCTCACCATTCAGTATCACCCTAGGAAGACCAATGTAGTGGCGGATGCTTTAAGTCGAAAGTCAGGAGGATCGTTAGCTGCCTTATTAACTGGACAATCGAGATTATTGAGAGATCTGGAGAAAATGCAAATAGATGTTAGGCTTAATGATTCCTCCAGTATCCTGAGCCAGTTAAACCAATTAGGTGTTAGATTTGATCTATATGATGAGATCAAGGAAGCACGACAAGGAGACTCTGAGTTAATGAAAATTCGAGGAAAGGTACAAAAAGGAGGGCTCCAGGAATTCAACATTAAGAATGACATGTTGAGATTTGAACACCTATTGTGTGTACCTGAAATAGCAGAAATAAAAGAAAGGATAAGGAAAGAAGCTCATAGTACCCCTTATACAGCCTAGCCCACCTGGAGAGTATAAAAATGTATTAGAATCTGCGACACAAGTTTTAGTGGGATGGAATGAAGAAAGACATCACTGAGTTTGTACAGAGATGTTTGGTATGCCAGCAGGTGAAAGCCGAGCATAAGAAACCTTCAGGACTACTGGCTTCATTGCCAATCCCTAAATGAAAATGGATTCACATTACCATGGATTTTGTTACAGGATTTCCTCGACTTCACAAGGATTCGATGCCATTTGGGTTATGGTGGATAGTCTAACTTAATCTGCCCACTTCTTACCTAGTCGGATCAACTATTCAATGGACAAATTAGCTCAAGTATATATCCGATGAATTGTCCGACTAAATGGAGTACCTGAGTCTATTGTATCAGACAGGGACCCTCGATTTTAATCCAGATTCTGGAAGAGTTTATCTGAAGCCATGGGTACTAAGTTACGACCAAGTATGGCTGCACACCGCCAGACAGATGGACAGTCAGAAAGAACTATACAAATACTGAAGGATATGTTAAGCGCTTATGTGCTAGATTTTAGGAGAAACTGAGATAAACATTTGCCTTTAGTAGAGTTTTCTTACAACAACAACTATCAATCTATCATTGGTAGCCCCTTTTGAGGCTTTATATGATAGAAAATGTAGATCACCAATTTGTTAGAAAAAGTCGGAGATAGAAGGATGTTTGGTCTTGATATCATCCAAGAAACTACTGAAAAGATTAAATTAATCAAGAAAAGAATGAATGCAGCTCAAAGCAGACAAAATGCCTATGCAGACAAGCGCCGCAAATCGTTAGAATTTTCAATGGGAGATAAAGTTTTTCTGAAGGTGTCTCCAATGAAGGAAATGGTACGCACCGGCAAGAGGAACAAATTAAATCCTCAATATATTGGATCATTTGAAATATTAGATAAAAGTAGACCGATCGCCTACTGTCTAACATTACCTTCAGAATTGGAAAGAATTCATAATGTATTTCATGTTTCTCAATTAAGAAAGTACATACCCGATCCCAATTATATTATTCCATATCAACCTCTGTAAGTTTGAGAAAACATATCTTATGTGAAGGAGCCAATACAAATTTTAGATCACAAGTAGAAACAAATAAGAAACATAGTAATTTTCCTGATTAAAGTTCTATGGAGAAGCCAACATATTGAAAAAGCTACATGAGAATCGGAGAATGAAATGTGAAAAATCTATCCTCACTTATTTCAAGGTACATCAAGTTTTGAGGATGTAACTTTCTTAGGGGGTAGAATTGTAACACCCGTTTTATTTAATCATGAGTTAATACCATGTATGTTGATTTTTAACTGAATCAAATTAACTAATTTGGTAATCATAATAGGATGTAATCAAAATTTTAATAAAAACCTTGAAGTAAATAATCTAATGTAGATGATGATTAATATTGTTACTAGAAGTATATACATGCGTGTCATGATGAAATATGTATATATACTAATATATAAAAGAGTATAAGATACAAGAGATATTTTGTGGACCCATAATAATACTTTAAAGAGGGATGGGAGGTATGGGGACTTGCTTAAGTTGTGGATCTCATGCCAAGTGGCGTGAGTGGGGAGAGAAATGTATACAAAGAAAATTATGAAATAGGATCACATTTTCATGGTTGCATTTTGTTTCGACTATAACTACCCCCAAACTCTCTCTCTCTCCCCCCTTTCTCTTACACACTTATTCTTTCTATAACTTTTTTTTCCCTCTTGATTCCACCTAAAATCATACTTCCTTCTCCTTAAACTTTAAATTTTCAAACATAAAATTTCATGGTTTGTTGAGGAGGAAGATCAAGGCAAAAGTGGAAGAGATTAGTGATGAAAAGTGTATTTTCACCAGTTAAGTAAGGTAACTAGTAAGTGATTAATGAAAACATGGTGTAGATCTCATTAATTATGAGCTATTAGTGATTTTTATTATACTTATGTGTAGGTGTTAAGGAATTAGAAGGTGCTTAAGTATTTGGGAAACTTTCTTCAAGAGGTGAGTGGAGTTTTTAGCCTAACTCACAATAGGGATGAAATATTTAAGTTGTGAAATTAGAGAATCCTTTGGATAATACTCTAATACTAGTAAGAGTTAAGACTACATGTATCTATATTGTGATTAATATATGAAGGCCACTATGATCTTGTTATTGAGTATTGGATGTTTGCAATTTATGGGTAATGTATACCTATTATATAAACACATATATGAAATTGTGATTTTTACATGAAAGCTAATATGATATGTTATTGAATAATGGATGCATGTTATGTTAGAAAGAGAGAATATTGCTGAGGAAGTTGACATGGATTGCCGAGGGGTCGTCGAGGTGATCGCCAATGAAGTCGACGACGAAAAGGCAAAAGGAGACAACAGCAGAAAATAGCAGCAGTAGCAGAACAGGTTGGCCGGTCGACCGGACCGATCGACCGGACGTGCACAACGTGCACAAGTTGAAGCGCGACCGACTGAAGTGACCCAACTCTCTGTTGGGCACCCAGTCGACCGATCGGTCGACTGGTGGAAGTGTCGGTCGACCACCCGGTCGACCGACAGTCGGGTGCGGGTAATTTTTTGCTGTTTCGGGAAATTGTGTATTTAAGGCTGTTATTTAATTCTAGGGTTAAAAATCTGATTGCTGGGGTTTTGCTGGAGCTCTCTTGCATTCAAAGAGGCTGCTAGCAATTATAATCATCTTCCTGGTAATTAATCTCTCTTCTGGATTGCCCCTAGGACGTAGGCATTGAGGCCGAACCTCGTTAGATTTGGTTGTTTGCGTTTGTGCTCTTTCTGGTGATTGTTTTGTACTGTTTGGAATTAGTCTCTATGCTTGGAGATTTAAGGGGATTTCTCTATCGGGGTTGTTGTCACTGTGGGTCACAACAAGTGGTATCAGAGCTTCCAGGTTTGGCTTGGGATTTCTGAAGATTCGGAGGGCTCGAGATCTGATTCAGTGGAGATCGTGTGTCGATCTCCTATCAGAGGTATTGGTGTTCGTGAGATCGTGTGTCGATCTCAGGAGGACGCAAGGAGGGCTCGTGGAATCTGTGGTGAAGTAGATCCGGAATGAAACTCGATCTAGGGTTTCAAGGGAAAGGTAAAAAATCCAATTTTTATCTGATAGAGATCTATTTCCAGTTAATTGTTCTTCTGCATAGATAGAGGATCAATAAATCTCAATGGTGGAAGAAATTGTTTTGGCTAAGACAATGAATTCTCACCCGAGGATTAAAGTTGTCAAGTTCAACGGTACAAATAACTTCGGGATGTGGAGATGTGAGGTTATGGATGCGCTGAATGCATCGAACCTCGAGGACACTCTCCTATTGGAGAAGAAGAAGAGCACGACCACTGATGAAGAGTGAGCAAAGATGAACAGGTCGGCATGTGGACTGATACGTTCATGTTTGTCGCCAGACATAAAATACCTTGCGCAACATGAGACGTCAGCAAAGAAACTGTGGGAAACCCTTACGAAGAAATACCTGACTAAGAGTGTGGAGTTCAGGTTGCAGCTTAAGAGTAAGTTGTACAGTTTTCAAATGAAGAAGGGGAGCACAGTGAATGAGCACATCAACCGATACACGAAGCTTCTTACAGACTTGGTAAACGTGGATGTCATGATAGAAGAGGAAGATAAGGCGATCATCTTTCTGAACTCGCTCCCAGCTGAGGAGTATGAGACATTCACTCTGACCTTCATCAATGGAAGGCAGACCTTGGATTATGATGAGGTGTCATCTGCATTGACTAGTTATGAGACGAGGAAGAAGGAGAGACATCCTTCTAAATCCAGTTCATCGGCAGAGGCACTGGAAGTAAGAGGCAGAAGTTCATCGCGAAAGGGCAAGGAGGTTAGAGGAAGATCGAAGTCCAGGCCGGGCTTCAGGGATCTCAAAAGAAATCAGTGTGCTTTCTGCAGAGAGATTGGGCACTGGAAGGTGGACTGTCCGAAGTTCAAGGGAAAGAAGAAAGAATCAAAGTCTGAGGCAAATCTCGCAAAAGTGGTAAACACTGCAAGTAGTAAATCACAGGCAGATGGATCGGATTCGGATTCTTCGGTGTTCTCTTTTTCAGTTACTACGCCCATCATAGGCTACTCGGGTGAAAACGAGTGGATCTTGGATACAGGTGCAACATATCATGTATGCCCAAATCGAGACTGGTTTACCAGTTTTGAGAAGCTGGAGGGTGTTCGGTCGTCATGGGCGATGATCATCCGTGCGTCATGAAAGGTGTTGGCACTATTCCAATCAGAATGTTTGATGGGATGGTGAGGGAGCTGAAAGAGGTAAGGTATGTACTTCAGTTGAAGAGGAACTTGATTTTCGTAAGAGCTTTGAAATTATTGGGCCTTGGGGTGTCTATTAAGGAAGGAGTCCTTAGAATGACAAGAGGTTCGATGGTGGTGTTGAAGGCCGAGCGCCGGAACAACCGATACTACTTGAAGGGTAGTACGGTGACAGGGCAAGTGGTGGCTTCTACCAGTCCGAAGGAAGATTCAACCCGGTTGTGGCACATGAGGCTGGGACATGCAGGGGAGAAGTCAATGCAAGCTCTTGCGAGGCGAGGGTTGCTGAAGGGTGCTGAGACCTGCAAGATGGATTTCTGTGAGTATTGCATCATCGGCAAGAAGACCAAGGTGAAGTTTGGCACAGCTTCACACTGCACAGAGGGTATTCTTGACTATGTTCACACGGATGTATGGGGACCTATCAAGACTGCATCGATTGGAGGTAACAACTATTTTGTGTCGTTCATTGACGATTTTTCTAGACGCTGTTGGGTGTACACCATGCGACACAAAGATAAAGTCCTAGAACTGTTCGTGAAGTGGAAGGCTAATCTGTAGAGAAGCACGGGAAGGAAGGTTAAGGTCCTCCGTTCTGACAATGGAGGAGAGTACAAATCAGATCCTTTCCTACAGCTATGCCTTGATGAGGGCATAGAGAGACACTTCATGGTACGAGAGACTCCGCAACAAAATGGGATGGCTGAGAGGATGAACCGGACTTTGCTAGAGAAGGTCCGGTATATGTTATCCAATGCAGGACTGTCAAAGAAGTTTTGGGCTGAAGCTTTGGCGTATGCATGCCATCTCATCAATAGGTTGCCGTCGTCTGCAATAGGGGGAAGACTCCTCTTGAAGCTTGGTCAGGAAAAGTTGTTGGGGACTATGATTTGCTACGGGTCTTCGGATGTCCAGCCTACTACCATGTCAGAGAAGACAAGTTGGACCCAAGGGCAAAGAAAGGGGTGTTCGTTGGCTTCAAGCGAGGAACCAAGGAGTTCAAGATTTGGGACCAAACTGACAACAAGTTCTTGCTCAACAGGGATGTCACATTCGATGAGGCTTCTTTGATGAAGCCTACGGTCTCTCAGCAGGTGGAGACCAGTAAGACCAAGGAGCCATTGCAGCAGGTGGAGATTGATGCAGATCCACCATCTCTAGAGGAATCAGTATCAGTTCGGATCATTCCTGAGATGACACAGGGTAGTGATCGAGCAGTTGAAGAAGACGCTGAAGAGAATGATCAAGGTCAAGAGCAGGTCATGGGTACTGTTCCAGATCCAACTGCAGTTGAAAGACCAAGAAGGAATACTAGGAGACCAGGTTGGCTCACCACTGATATGGTCATTGCGTATGCACTTCCAGTTGTCGAGGAGGCTATTCCATCTACCTTCAGAGAAGCTGAGATCAGTTCAGAAGCAAAGATGTGGAAAGCGGCCATGAATGAGGAGATGCAATCTTTCTACAAGAACGACACATGAGAACTCACCAAGTTGCCCAAAGGGAAGAAGGCCATAGGGTGCAAGTGGGTATATGCTAAGAAACAAGGATCTCTCCAAGAAGATGCAGTGCACTACAAGGCACGGTTGGTGGCTAAAGGCTATGCTCAGAGGGAAGGAATTGACTATAACGAGGTATTCTCTCCTGTAGTTAAACACTCGTCAATTCGTATTCTATTGGCCTTGGTTGCGCAGAATGAGTTGGACCTTGACCAACTTGATGTGAAGACCGCCTTTCTCCACGGCGATCTAGAGGAGGAGATCTATATGACACAGCCTACAGGTTACAAAACTGCAGGGAAGGGAGAGTTAGTATGCAAGCTAAAGAAGTCGCTGTACGGATTGAAGCAGTCTCCTAGACAGTGGTACAAGCGATTTGATAGCTTCATCAGGAAGAAGAAGTATACACGTAGCCATTATGACCCATGTGTGTACTACAACAGGCTACCATCAGGTGAATATTTCTATCTACTTCTTTATGTAGATGATATGTTGATTGCTTCGAGGTCGAGATCTGCTATTGTTGCTCTGAAGAAGGATCTATCGTCAGAGTTTGAGATGAAGGACCTGGGCGAAGCTAGGAAGGTTTTGGGCATGGAGATCACTAGAGACAGGAGAGCTGGCAGGGTGAGTTTGACTCAGAAGGGCTATTTGGAGAAGGTACTGCAGAGGTTTAATATCAGCAAGGATACCAAGTCTGTTAGTACACCTATGACTCCTCACTTCAAATTGTCTGCAAAGATGTCTCCGAGGAGCATCCAAGAGCGTGAGTATATGTCTCACGTTCCATATGCTAGTGCGGTGGGTAGTTTGATGTACGCTATGGTGTGTACGAGACCAGATCTATCACAGGCCGTCTCCATGGTGAGTCGATACATGCATGATCCGGGACAGGGTCATTGGGAAGCTGTGAAATGGATCTTGAGATACATCAAGGGTACAATTGATGTAGGCTTAGTGTTTGAGAAGGACGACACTGGAAAGCAAGAGTGCATAGGGTATGTTGATTCAGACTATGCAGGTGACCTTGACAAGCGCCAGTCGACGACGGGATATGTCTTCACATTCTCACAGGCACCGGTGAGTTGGCGCTTCACACTGCAGTCTACCGTCGCTTTGTCGACCACAGAGGCTGAGTACATGGCTATGACAGAGGCCATGAAGGAGGCGATTTGGCTTCAGGGGTTGCTTGATGACTTGGGCGTGGAACAGGATCTGCTGAAGATAAACTGTGACAGCATGAGCGCCATCTACTTGGCCAGGAACCAGGTCTATCATGCAAGGACGAAGCATATAGACGTCAGGTACCATTTCGTTCGGGAGATTCTGGAGGAAGGTAACATCAACCTGTTGAAGATTCACACTTCGGAGAATCCAGCAGACATGCTTACGAAGGTGGTGTCGGGAGTGAAGTTTGTACATTGCAAAGCTTTGCTCCATGTCCTTCAAGTGGCTTGAGCTTGCTGAAGCTCATTTGGGTGAACTACGGACGGCTTGATCTCTTGGGCAGGGTAGTAGGCAACCACATTGGTGTAGCCGCTCTCGAGTCGGTGGACAGTTCGGCTCAGATTTGAAATCTTCACCGAGGTGGAGAATTGTTGGAAAGAGAGAATATTGCTGAGGAAGTTGACATGGATTGCCGAGGGGTCATCGAGGTGATCGCCAATGAAGTCAACAATGAAAAGGCAAAAGGAGACAGCAGCAGAAAATAGCAGCAGTAGCAGAACAGGTTGGCCGGTCGACCGGGCCGGTCGACCGGACATGCACAACGTGCACAAGTTGAAGCTCGGTCGACCGGTCGGTCGACCGACTGAAGTGACCCAACTCTCTGTTGGGCACCCAGTCGACCGACCGGTCGACTGGTGGAAGTGTCGGTCGACCGACAGTCGGGTGCGGGTAATTTTCTGCTGTTTCGGAAAATTGTGTATTTAAGGCTGTTGTTTAATTCTAGGGTTAAGAATCTGATTGCTGGGGTTTTGCTGGAGCTCTCTTACATTCAAAGAGGCTGCTAGCAATTGTAATTATCTTCCTGGTAATTAATCTCTCTTCTGGATTGTCCCGAGGACGTAGGCATTGAGGCCGAACCTTGTTAGATTTGTTAGTTTGCGTTTGTGCTCTTTCTGGTGATTATTTTGTACTGTTTGTAATTGGTCTCTGTGCTTGGAGATTTAAGGGGATTTCTCTATCGGTGTTGTTGTCACTGTGGGTCACAACATGTTATATACGTGTGATACATATTTATCATATATGTATGTATGCATATATGGAAATTAATATTGGATGATGATTTATTATGCGTATGCGTACGTGAGATAGTTGATAATTTGGATTATTGTTGCAATTGAAGTACGATGGCTACATGAATACTATTATGATTACACTATTAAGTGTAGGGTGTATGCTATGTTGGGTGTAATGTGCATTTAATATATGTGTATGTATATGAAAATGAAATGGATGACAACTTAGATAGCTCTTGTAATTAAGACATGATTGCTACATATAAATTGGTATGAACATGCCATTCGAATACATTCTTACATAAGAAATTATGAAACATTTCTATATGAGAAATTGGAGATTTGTAGTATGTTATATTTCTTGTTATATTATATGGGGAGGAAGGGACCGATGGGAAATTCCGGCGGTGTGTGAAGACAAGATAATGAGATTTTATGGCAGACTTGAATGAAATGATTCACATATTATCGTGTGATACTTTTTATCAAAAATTTATAAAATTCTTAATTTTCTTATTATTAAAGCAAATATATATTATCATAGAGATTGTCACATTCATTCTTGTTATGAAATCACAAATACACAATAGTCATTGGGTTAACAACTTAGCTCATTCCATTCCTTTAAAAATTTTCAGGTTTAAACAATGGTAAGGGGCCTGCTTGAAGCCGGGATTATTCTGATATGAAAGAAAAATTTCTCGTGGAAAACTTGAATAATTTCTTTTGACATATATCTTCTTACATGCTTATATATGTATAAATTTTAGGACTTTACTATATGTAACTATGTACAAGAACATTTAGAACGTTGCGTTAGGCTTGATATGTAATGAAGGATGTGTAGTGTAACACTTAATCTGAACCTTAGTTTGAGACATGTTATGTGTTCTTGTATATAATGAAGATCAATGTTGATGGATAGTGACGTTAGATATAAGCATATTATTAAGTTGCAAGGATTTAGAATTTAAGTAGGCGAGATCAAACCGAAATGATATTGTATATTGAGTAAGATGTTGTATATTGATAAGTAGGTTGTGTTAGCCAAAATCTGAGTTACTGTATAGATGTGGATTCCAAAATTTTAGAAGAGGTGTTGCCGAAATTTTCAATGATAGAAAAGATTTCGAACAATTTGGATTTATTTAGAGTTAATTTGATTATTTATTACTTGTGACCGTACAACTACGATCAGGTTGCAGTATTTTTTTTTTTTGTGAGGACTGCTACCTTGTTTGTATTCCTACTTAGACTGAGAATATCTGAAATTTTTTAGAATTGCGACCTGATCGCAGTGCCAGCTGAGAGAACTCTTTCACCTGACGGCTGAGGTATATATACCCCTCTCTCTCTCTCTCTCTATATATATATATATATATATATATATATATATATATATATATATATATATATATATATATATAGAGAGAGAGAGAGAGAGAGAGTTCTTCTTTGTTTTTTCACCCATGCCCACTTTGGTATACAAGATTTGAAGTTAAAAAGCAATCCTCTTTTGAAGAACCTCTTTGAAGAATCATCATTATTTGGACCCGGTATCACTTTAGATTCGAATTTTGTCATCTGTTTTATATTTTGTAGACAGTCAATCTACCCATTATTTTGTGAGCAGTGTAATCCAATCTAATCACAATAAGTTAGAATAAAGTGTCATGCATTCGAATTTAACGTTAGTTGTATCTGATTGAAGTACAATTGCTCATTTGTAGACGGTCATTCCATCCATAATTTTGTGAACAGTTGCAATTCAATCTAACCACAACAAGTAAGGACAAGTGTAATGCGCTTGAATTTAATGTTAGTTGTATTTGATTGAATTACAATTGCTCAAAAGCTAACAGATGACTATACGATTGAAACCATTCACTAAAAACAAGACAGATGAGAGAGGATCCAATTTCACACTTCAAGAAAATCATTAGCTTTGATGGGCTCAACAAAGAGCCACACAGGCCCCTTCTCAAAACAAGGTCCGACCCCAGGGTGGTGTGTAGAGAGTAAGACATCTCAATGATTGCGCTCATTCTCACTTTATTGATACGATGAACCATAACTGTCTGTTAAATAGTGGCCGGTTGTAATTTAGGAAGTGGACAGTCCGTTAAAGATGCGGATCCATCTGCAAATTGATCCAGAACGGGCCCCCACAGCTCATGTATTGTCCACAGCCACAGGACATCGCTGCAAGCTGCTCTCACCAATAATTTTGCTCGCTCTCTGATCCATACAATTCAAGGTCCACTTGCTTTCCTTCTCTTTGAGAATCGACCAATGTCAGGCCAAAAGATGGCCTTCTTCTTCTTTTTTTTTTTTCCTCTCTCGTTTCGATCATTGGGAGTACAACTGGGGTTTCACTTTGATTATGATCTTTCAGCGATTATGAACCTTTTTTATACTCTAAAAATCTATATTCAAAGCATGGATGCAAACAAGTTTAAACAAGTCATCAGTCGAATAAATCCAAGGAATCTTCACTTTTTGAACTCCAGGGGAAAAAGAAGCGATGGGATAAGTTTAAACATGCCGAATAAAAGAAAACAAGGGATAAAGTGCTGGTGATACGATGCTTTGTGGTAGTTTAAGTGTTCTTACCATGCATGATGACATAGATTAGCAATTAATTAATACTGAGATAATGTAAATAAACCGATCTATATAAGTACAAATGTGTTGCGTAAGAATGTGCTTAAAAATCTCTTTTTGCTGTTAATTCCACGCATATGTACTAAAATTAAAAAAAAAGTACAACATGATATCATATAATATTATGTACATTTTTCTGGGGAAGTTAACAATAAAAAGTAATAAAATTTTTTAAAATTCAATATCTCTTATAGGACGTGTTTGGTTTGAAGGAAGTGGGTGGAAGTAAGGAAATAGGGAAGTATAATTGCTCACTTCTCTATCTATCAAAACACTGGAAAAGGAAAATAAGAAAACCTCTTTTCCTTTTCTCCTTTCTCTTTTACATAACCATTTCCTCACTTCCAGAGTGCTACAGTTAATTTTGTGCTCATGTAAATCTCATTTGTAATAAGTTATAGCGCAAAATAGTTAATTTTTTGATCATATAAATTTCACTTGCATTCTAATTACAGTCCAATTTTTATTTTTCTCAACTTTTTCACTTTCACTTTCACATTATCATCCAAACACCGGAAGAGACATAACATTTTCCAAACCACACTACCCAACAACATCCAAACACCAGAAAACTTACTAATCAATTCTCAAGTTCTAAAGGGAATTATTATCACTTCCTCACTTTCTTATTTCCTCACTTCCACCCTTAACCAAACAGGCCCATAGTGGCGCAAAATCTTTTGGAAGAACATAAAATTACATTGCATGTCTCATGTTGTCTTGTGGCCAACCATGGACTATGAAAAATAGCTTCATCATGGTACTTGGCCATCATATAAAATAAAGTTGTAACGCGAATAGACTAGACATACTGCAATTATACAACTCAAGTTTCAGGCGGCACGTGTGAATGCACGTGTGATTAATGTGAATAAATTACTACGTTTGTAGGGATAATATGGAAAGGTCTAATGAAAAGGAATATATATACAAATTGAGAAAATTAAATTTTGCTTCTGAGTATTCAATGTCATGACTGGTGAGATAAACAATTTAGAAGAATATAAATTATAAATTTCGACGTTAAAGTTACAGAGTCATACTTCTCAAATTTCCTTTGTTAGTGTACTTGGATATTTCCAAAGTATTATTTGGGGGATTTGCATACAGATATTTCATTAATAAATAAACACATCATTATTTTTCCTTAATAAAGAAACACATCGAAAAGTTGCAATTTTAATGCATAAACTGCGGTTGGTTATTTTTTTTTCCTTTTTACTTAAAAGAAAAGATAGGAGCAATATAATAAAGTATAAGAGTTGGCTGGCTTTAATTTTTTAAATAGAGGAACAACTAAAATTGAACGTTTAAAAAGCTAATAAACAAAACAATTAAAACATGAGAAAAGTGTTCCTAGTAAGTCTCCTTATTGGAAAATATGAAGAATAAATGTGAATCTTTGAGTTGAATTACGACGAGATCCGTTGATAGAATTAATTGGATAATGGTTGTAGTGTGTTCTTCTTCCATTGGGGATGAACGTGGTATATTCACATGTTCAATTCCGACTTCGAATGAATGAGATATTCAAGTCTAAAGTTTGCGTAATTCAAAACCAAAAGGGGATTAAAGGTAACTAAAAGTATTTAGTCCCACATTGGTCATGGAATGAAAGTTTGAAGTGTTTAAATAGAAAAAAAATGGGAACAAAGGGTGTGCTTTTTGGGTACTTGGAGTTTTCGCGTGCGATTAAGGAGAAACCATGCCCGAAACCATGCACGCGCCGGCGGCCGGATGGCTACAGCCTGGGATTGGGCACGGGCACGGGTTCGGTTTTGTCTAGTTCTTTTTGAACAGGGTCTCACGGGTATGGGTTACAGCGGATCGTACCCGCTCCGCCATCCGGGTATGGGTTACAGCGGATCGTACCCGCTCCGCCATCCGGATCCGAACCGAACGGCTTACAGAAAAATCGCCGTATATCGCCGTGAATAGTTGGACGGTTTCTGTCTGAAACGAACCGTTGCAACGGTTCAGACCGAATGGTTGTCGTTGCAACGGTTCAGACCGAACCGTTGCAACCGTTCGGTTGGGTTCGAACGGATCTACCCCTCCCGGAGTGCGCTCCGTTTCTCTCAAACAAAACAACAAATACAACAAAACACACAGAAAACCTCCCTCTGCATTCTGAAGTGGGACTTCTAACAAGAAGTGGGAATTCTGCAACTCGGATTCCGAAGTGACTTCCACCAGATTCCTTCTTAAAAGGAAAAGGAAAGCCAGTTCCTCCTTTTGCATTCTGAAGTGGGACTTCTAACAGGAAGAGGGAATTCTGCAACTCGAATTCCGAAGTGACTTCCACCAGATTCCTTCTGAAAGAAGGCTCAGAAAATTCAACAGATTCTTTAATAGAATTGTTGTCTGAATCTGTGACTTCCGAAGAAGAATATTCCTCTATCTTCCTTCTTTCTCTACATTGGGTGTTCCTCCACCAGAAGAACACCAGATTCCTTCTTTCAGAAGGCTCAGAAAATTCAACAGATTCTTTAATAGAATTGTTGTCTGAATCTGTGATTTCCGAAGAAGAATATTCTTCTATCTTCCTCCTTTCTCTACAGTGGGTGTTCCTCCACTAGATTCCTTCTGAAAGAAGGCTCAAAAAATTAACAGATTCTTAATAGAATTGTTGTCTAAATCTGTGATTTCTGAAGAAGAATATTCTTCTATCTTCCTCCTTTCTCTACAGTGGGTGTTCCTCCACCAGATTCCTTCTGAAAGAAGGCTTAGAAAATTCAACAGATTCTTTAATAGAATTGTTGTCTAAATCTGTGACTTCTGAAGAAGAATATTCCTCTATCTTCCTCCTTTCTCTACAGTGCGTGTTCCTCCAAAATAAAGATAAATATTCTCCTGTCTTGGTTCTGCTTTGATAATTTTGTGAAGGTACTGGTTAATTACGATTCGACCGTACGGTGATTTGGTAGTGCTATCCAAATACCGTGAAGGAGTGTTGTAGCTTGGGAGAACAGTGATTAGTCTCTAATTTTGCATAATTTTTATCACATCCGCATATTTATTTGGTATAAAATTCTGCTAATAAAGCTTTACTTCCTTGATTCTAAGTCCATGGTGTGCAATGAAGAAGAAGACCCTAAATCACCATTTAATTGGTGATTAAAATCTTATATCATAGCCATTGACCTAGAAGAGCTTATTCGTCAAAATCAGGGACTGCAAACCAGAAACTGGGCATAGGAACTGACAGGAGATAGACAGGACCGCGTGCGGCCCTAGTATGGCCGCGGAAATGCGGCTAGGGCCGCGTTTTTGCGGTTGTACGATCGCGGCCGCGGCCGCGTTTTGGGCCAGGGTTTGTCCCCTGGCCCCCCGTTCTCCTGGTGCTAATAAACCCCTGGGGTTTCAGAGCAAGAGATATACAGAGTTTAGGGTAATTTTTCATTTCATGTTGTAGTTTAGTTTAGGTTAGGTTAGTTCTTCTTCTTCCTCTTTGTATTTTCTATTTATTTTAGATCTTGTATTAGGAGAAAGAGTGATACATGAGTGGAATGTAAGAGTGCTTGTAATAGAAGGTGACAAGTTATGAAAGGTGCTCTCTTTACCTCTCTTTGTTTTCTATCTAACTTCTTTTACATGTTTATCTAGTTTTTCTCTCATGATAACTAATTACTAACCATCAACTAGTCTAACTTCTTTTATGATAATCCACATGAATCTAATAGCCTCTACTTGGCCTTGCTCTTACAAGAGCCATTGATGGCTCATCATGATGGATCTAACACTTTAACTTCCTAACACTCTAACAAGCTAACATTACTTTATTTCATGCTTGCTCTTATTGGGTTTTGATGATTTAAGTGTAACTTGCACTTGTTTTGTAGAGTTGGGTTGTGATGAGTTACATATGGGTCATGTTTTGAATAGCTCTTGAACTAAGAAAGTGATGGCCAATGATACATGTGAGGTAACTATCACTAAGAGGTTAGCATGTTGGTAGAGTCATTAGTAGTTAGTATCCATGTGTTTTCTTTCTTTTTCACTTATTTTAGAAATATATCAAAAACTATAAATACCATTCTTTTCTATGTTCCCACTTCTTTGTTTTCACCATACTTCTCTTTTTCCATTCTTTGCTTTCTTTTCTTTTCATTCTTTAAAACTTTGAAGAACCATTAACATACACGTGAACATACCGTGTAAGCTTCTATCGCCTCCCGTCCTTATGAATTCGACTCGTTTTAGCCTCTATGCTATAACGGAAGTATCGAGGAGGCCAAAGCACACACACTTTAAATCTTAACTTCAAAACATACACCTTTTGTGCGCGGTTTTCCCCCGATCAAATTTTGGCGCCGTTGTTGGGGATGGGAACGGTTTGATTTCACATTTTTGTTAACCTTTCTTCTTTGTTTTTGATGTGCAGGTTAAATTCTTAGCGTTGCAGAAGTCTACACTTACTCTTGTGTGGTTGGGTAATTTCTTCTGCATTCATATACTCTGCTGCTTATTTTTGTTTATATTACCTGTAGACTGTAAATAATTTTAAGAATTAAAATACGGTAATTGGATGCTTTAAAACGGTTTAGACATTTGCATCTAGGCACGTGTCAATTTTCATTCCAATATACTGTATTTTATTCTTGTGTTGTTGTGATATTGATAGAAGGTGTACATATGACATTGCATATAGTATAAGACAAACACTTCAGTGAATGACTCGCTTTTTTGTATTCATTCTTATCTATATTGCATACTTGCACAAATTTAACTTAAGGACAACACCCAATACAACATAAGGTGGGAAAATCATTACCCTCCCTTAGCCCAAAAATCACCTCCCCACTCACACAACCCAAGCCTAAATAAAAATTGTTAGACGTTGGCCCCTAGGGACATCTCGGACTCATTTAAGAGATTGACATAAGGGGAAAGTTGTTAGAAGTTGACTCTTGTCAAATCGGTGTCTAAGGTTGGGGATTGAGAGGCGAAACCTCGAAGAACAGTGGTTTGGCATAATTAGGCTCGTTGCTCTGGCATGGATACCTCCCACTGATCTTGCCCCTACTTGGTCGATTAACGCGTGGTCAGCTTCTGACAATATATCCCCGTGGACAGTCTAACCAGTTAGGAGTCGTCTAGGTCTAAGTCAACCCTAGCATAAGCTTGTTTTTTTTTTTTTTCTTTTTCTTTATTTGTTTGTTTGTTTTTTCTTTCTTGTAAATTGTGATATGGATTTTAACAATAACAATTCTTTCAATTATAATATGAATCCATATTTCACCCCGACCTCATTTAACTCGGATAACTCTGACCCGGCTATGTACAACATGAACCAATCATATATGCCGGGTTGGAATTATCCGAATCAATATGACCTGTACCCCAATCTTATGATCATAATTTTCAAAATAATTTCAACTCTTCACAGAGTTCATGGGGATTCACCTACCCTGAGTCAAATTTTCAACCATCTTGTCCACAATTTTCAGAATATTCATTCCCTAATTTTGATTCATATACTCCTTTGCCTGAACCACATATTGAAGAAAAATTGGAAAGGAGTTTGGAAGAAGTAATAAAGGCCCAAAAACAATTTGAAAACTTGATGGCCTCATCATATCCACATAATTTTCAAATTCATGTAGTTCTTTCCCAGAATAACTCAAAGGAAAATCATTATGGGAAAAAACTATGGAATTCGTGCAAGAGACTGAGCGCATAATGCAAAATACGATTGACTTCCCATGTCCATCAAATGTTCAAAACTCTTGCCATTTTGAAAATTCAGCTTCAATTTCATCACACCAACCTGAACTTGACCAACATCCAATTCCTGATACGTTGGCAAGTTATCCATTCCTGAAATTGAACTTGAAGATGAATGTGAACCTGAGCTTCAAGTTAGCGATTCGAGTCCGTTCATTGAATCACTTTCGACTCCTATAGTGTTACCTAAACTAAGTAACGTTCTTGAGCCAATTTTGATTCCCATACTTCCTGAACTTGAATCAATCATTTCACCCATTCATATTCCTTATGTGGACGAAAATCAAAATTCAATTTCCTTACATCCTTTTGAACTTGACCAAAATTTTGAGAACCACCTTAACATTTTAGCAAGTTATCCTTTTTTCAAAATAGAACTTGAGCTTGAAAGTGATTCTAAATCTCAAATTGGTGATTCCTTTTCATTTTTTGATTCAATAACGACTCCGGTATCTTTACCAGATTTTTTTCTCTATTCCGGAGTCAACATTGACTACTGTACCAGTACACTGTGAATTGAACCACCAATATCTTATGATCATACTTTATTAATGGGAAAAGTGTGTGAACATCAATTTTTTTGGTTTGGACCCTATTTTTGAACCAATTTCGACTCTCATTGTTGACTCTCGACTTGATCTGAGTCAAATTCCCGAGTCGGTATCGATTTTTATTCCTAATCCCTTTGAGTCCAAATTCATCATCTTCCAAAATCACAGTTCATTGTTGGACAAGAATGTTGACAAAAATGACTCAGTAATTATTTTTGAAAATTGAAAATTAGATGGGGATAATTTTTTAAATAAGATCATTCATTCAATCAACATTTTCTTAGGTCATATTAGAGAGGTCATTGGTGGGTCCTGCATGATCTACGCTATTTTGATTGGGTAGCAATACTTGGCCCAATCAGACCACCACCGGAGCCACCACCATGAGGTATTTTTCCTTCCTTTCTCATTTGTTTCATGTATATACACATTTACGATGCATTGAGGACAATGCATGAGATAAGTGTGGGGGAGGGTTTACTAACGTAGTTAGTTTTACATTTTCTTTCTTTTACACTTCTTTTTAATAAAAAAAATCTTTTGTATAAAAACTCTTTTCCTTTCTTTTTACAAAACCTTTTGAAAGAAGAGAAATAGTTTTGATCCATTTTTTAAGAAAATTAAGATTATCTTAGGAATTAGGAAGACCTAAAATTATGAAATTTTAAACCGAGTCAAAATAATAGATCTTGTTTAAATTTTAGGATAAGAAAGTAAGATTGAAAAGATAATTTGATCTTGAATTTTTTTGCCTTAGATATATGCACTCCACACTTACACAATTTTTGGAATTGAAACAAAGACTGAAATGTCATAAAAATATTTTTTTAAAAAAATGATGATAAAATCACTTATTGAAGTTGGGTAATTATGCCTCAGGAAGCATGATTATTCACACCTAAAATGATGGAAAAAAATAAAATAATCCCCATTAGTTTTGTGGCCTTGTTTACTCGAGTCCTTAAGTCTGAGGGGTGTTTTCTCATCTGGTGCCCTAAGACCATCTGGTTTGAGAGTCATCGACTAAAGGTTCACTACCCGGGTAAATAAGAAAGCCTAAAAAACTAAGGGAAGAAAAAAATAATATATATAATAATATAAATAAATGGTATGAAAGTTAGAGTTGATATCCCAAAAATCTTCACAGTTCACAAAGTACATATTTTTCTAAGAGTTTTATGAAAGGTCAAAGAATCAATTCAATTTTAAATTCTTACATTTAATTTATAACAAGATTTTTTTTGCATTTTGACTTAGTTTAAGAAAGAATAATTTCTGGTTAATCTATAACCTTTGATCACTTATATTTTCGCAAAAATACTTTAACACTTTTCTCTATTTCAAAATGCTTTTTCAAAATACTAACATTTGATTTCTTTCTTTATGGATTTTGTGCGTGTAATCTGCTGAAAACCCTCAGGAGATAAAACTCCTCCTCTAGGGGAAACCTAGAGGTTTAACGGCGTGTTGCACATGCTCAGTGCATTCGCGTCACCTACAAAAGTGGTGTAATAATTTTCTTAGTTTTTGTTTTTCTCGGGACGAGCAAAAGATAAGTGTGGGGGTGTGATTAGTCTCTAATTTTGCATAATTTTATCACATCCGCATATTTATTTGGTATAAAATTCTGCTAATAAAGTTTTGCTTCCTTGATTCTAGGTTCATGGTATGCAATGAAGAAAAGATCCTAAATCACCATTTAATTGGTGATTAAAAGCCTATATCATAGCCATTGACCTACAAGAGCTTACTCGTCAAAACCAGGGGCTGCAAACCAGAAACTGGGTACAGGAACTGACAGGAGACAGACGGGACCGCGCGCTCGGCCCTAGTATGGCCGTGGTCGCGTTTTGGGCCAGGGTTTGTCCCCTGGCCCCCTATTCCCCTGGTGCCTATAAATACCCCATGTGGTTTCAGAGCAAAAGATATACAGAGTTTAGGGTAGTTTTTCATTCCATGTTGTAGTTTAGTTTAGGTTAGGTTAGTTCTTCTTCTTTCTCTTTGTAAGTTTCATTTATTTTAGATCTTGTATTAGGAGAAAGAGTGATACATGAGTGGAATGTAAGAGTGCTTGTAATAGAAGATGACAAGTTATGAAAGGTGCTCTCTTTACCTCTCTTTATTTTCTATCTAACTTCTTTTATATGTTTAGCTAGTTTTTCTCTCATGGCAACTAACTACTAACCATCAACTAGTCTAACTTCTTTTATGATAATCCACATGAATCTAATAGTCTCTACTTGGCCTTGCTCTTGCAAGAGCCATTGATGGCTCATCATGATGGATCTAACACTCTAACTTCCTAACTCTCTAACAAGCTAACATTACTTTATTTCATACTTGCTCTTATTGGGTTTTGATGATTTAAGTGTAGTTTGCACTTGTTTTGTAGAGTTGGGTTGTGATGAGTTACATATGGGTCATGCTTTGAATAGCTCTTGAACCAAGGACTAGTGATGGCCAATGATACATGTGAGGCAACATCATTAAGAGGTTAGCATGTTGGTGTAGTCATTAGTAGTTAGTAGCCATGTGTTTTCTTTCTTTTTCACTTATTGATCAAAAACTACAAATACCATTCTTTTCTATGTTTCCCACTTCTTTTTTTTTACCGTACTTCTCTTTTCCATTCTTTACTTTCTTTTCTTTTCATTCTTTAAAACTTTGAAGAATCATTAACATACATGTGAACATACCATGTAAGCTTCTATCGCCTCCCGTCCTTATGGATTCGGCTCGTTTTAGCCTCTATACTATAACGGAAGTATCGAGGAAGCCAAAGCACACACACTTTAAATCTTAACTTCAAAACATACACTTTTTGTGCGCAGTTTTCCCCCGATCAATCAGCGTCCAGTAACCTGTTAGCACCGTAGCAGGGGACGTAATTGTCTTAAGGAGATTCGCTATAAGCGTACCTCACTCCAAGTACTGTATAAGTGAATTAACTTTCTTTATACAGGGGTTTTACTGATATTCAGTATATTGAGACTGACTCATAACCAGTTTAGTTGGTGTTTAATCAAGGAATGTAATTGAAAGGTGGTTCTTTAATTAAGGAATGTTTTATTGAACGGAAAACCTCCCACCTGATATTCACTGACCTGGCCAATTAAATCAGTGATATTGATTAATTGTCAGATTGATTCCCGAACTTAACAATCTTAAGGCAATTAATTCTTGAAGTTTCTTACTTCTGTTCTTCTTGAACTTACAGAAAAATGTCTAAGACTAATTAAGACAGCTCAAGTAAGGCACCAAACATGCAGATCTATAAATTTGATGCCTGCTCCACTTCCTAACCCGAAGCCGGAGAAGTCAGGAAAATTTGATGGCACAGAATTTAAGAGGTGGCAACAGAAGATGCTCTTCTACTTGACCACTCTGCATCTGACCAAATTCCTGCAAGTGGATCCACCAGAACCTGGAACTAATCGGGACTCAGTCCTTACAGTCGATACATGGACTCAAGGTGACTTCCTTTGCCGAAACTATATTTTGAATGGACTGGATGACTCTCTTTACAATGTCTACAGTCCTATCACAACGGCAAAAAAGTTATGGGCCAGTCTTGATAAAAAGTACAAGATTGAGGATGCAGGTACCAAGAAGTTCGTCGTAGGACGATTTTTAGAGTACAAGATGGTAAACAACAAGACTGTGATCAGCCAGGTGCAAGAGTTCCAACTTATCTTGCACGAGATAGAGGCTAAAGGTATGAATCTACCAGAAACTTTTCAGGTTGCTACTATTGTGGAGAAACTCCCACCTGCGCGGAGAGATTCCAAGAACTACCTGAAGCACAAGCGCAAGGAACTGAAGTTGGAAGATCTCATTGTGAGGCTTCAGATTGAGGAGGACAACTGAAAGTCTGAGAAAAGGAGCAGTAAGAACTCCTACGAAGCCAAGGCCAATGTGATTGAAGACTCAAAGGGGAAAGCATTTACTTTCAAAAGCTTAAAGCGGAAGAAGACTGCCCAATGGTACAAAGGCAAGGTCCAAGAAGGCAAGAACATGCGCTTCAAGGGTGTTGGCCCAAAGGCCTATCACCCTAGTTTTGATGATGATCAACTCATGAAGTTATGATTACTAATGATCTTGTGTTTAATTAGTGACAGATTCCTTATCAAGATCTTAGTAGGTGTGGAGCTTCAACAAAGGATTTAAAGTCAAGTTGGAAGCTAGCACCGGTTGATTCACGAGCCTATGCATCAAGATCACATCTAGAGATGAGCTCGGTGGATTGCATGTGGACCAAGTCAAGAAGATGAGAAGACTTCAAGTGAAGACTTCAAGAAGATGAAGACTTGAGTCTAGGTTTGTTTTTATAAGATTTATTTTAGATAAAATGTAAATGATAGAATAGTTGGTGGATTGCTCAAGTCTATATCACACACACACTCTTGATAGAATGATTTTCATAAAAGATTTTCCTAGTTAAGAAAGATTTTTATTTGTGATAAAATACAATTTGGTTTTTGGTATTCATGTATACATATCTTATATCCAAAACCATGTTTAGAGCCTTATGTCAAAAACTAGATATTCATCTTATTTGTGTAGTGGATCATATCCATACACACTATGCTTTAAAAGTATATCTTGTTTTTATTTGATGAGATTTTCCTTATGACAAAATATCTACTTTGGGTTTTGGTAATTTCTTATATACATATCCTTTAACCAAAACAAGTTTAGTGCTTTATGTCAAAAACTAGATATTTCATCTTGATTGTGTGGTGGATCATATCCATACACACTTTGCTTTATAAGTTCAAAATATCTTGTTTTTGTATTTTGTGAAGTTATGGAAAAACAAGTTTTAGAAAACATATTTTTAGAAAAACAGTTTTATTTTGATTGAAACTATTTTTCTGGATTTACTGTGAATTTCTGGGATTTTATTAAGCCAAAAAGACCAATCCTTAATCCCTATTTTCTGGTTCTGCCAGTTCTGATTTTTCAGAACTGACAGAGGCCGGTCGACCGGGTCGGTCGACCGGACGTGCACAGCGTGCACGCCTGTGTGCACTGGAGGACGGTCGACCGGACCGGTCGACCGCTTAAGAGAGCTTTGCTCTCGGGAATTATCGGTCGACCGGGACGGTCGACCGACAGAGAGTTTTCTCTCTTCTCCAGTTGCGCGGTCGACCGGGCCGGTCGACCGGAGGCTGCAACGGTCGGATTTTTGACCGTTGCCGGTCGACCGGACCGGTCGACCGGTAGCTCTGACAGAGCCCAACGGTCAGATTTTTCTGGCCTCTATAAAAGGGGTTTTGTCATTGTTTTGAGCCAAGATTTTGGAGACCTTAGAGCCTGTTTTCTCATATTCATTCCAGAGGTTTTTCTCCACAAAAATAGTGAGCTAATACTTCCAATCAAAAGGGAAGATTTTACAAGAGTGTAAAAGTGATTTCTTGAGATTTTCACCAAAGATTCTTTTCTTGATTTCTCACACTACACTTGAGCATTCATTGAGCTATTCATCCTATAGGAGAGTTGTAGTGAGAGTTTTTTGTAGGTGATCAAGTGTTTAGATCACCAAGATTTCATCTTGTTCTTTGAGAAGGCGGACGGTTGTGTTCGCGGTTTGATTGAGGGTCCTAGTGAGGACTTGGTGTTGTTGGGTCCTAGTGAGGACTTGTAGCTTGAGGTGCGGCCTCGACGAGCCGGTGGGCTTGTGGTGTGTAGGGACTAGAGAGTCCGAGGGCTTGTAGGTGTTGCGGCACCGAGGAGAGATCCGGTGGGATCTTGCATAGTGGAAATCCTTCGTGTGTCGAAGGCGGGGATGTAGAGCAAGTGTGCTCGAACCTCGAAACATACCCTTATGTTTGCGATTGCTCACTCTTGCTCTCTTTCTCACTTAGTCTCTTTTATATCTTGCATTACTTACATTGTCTTTACTTTACATGCTTGATATACCCTTGTGCTTATATTGTTATATACTTGCGTGGGATTGCTTGTTAACACTAGTATTCAACCAAGAGAGCCAACGCGGCACCTCAACCCATTCAAGGGGAATCTAGAGGAGCTTGTCCAGAGCCTCGCAAGGGGAATTCGGCAACACTCTTGAGTTATACATAAGTGTTTAATTAAAAGAAGTTTAATTTGGTCAACTTAGTTTTAATTCCGCATTATTTGTTCATAAGTGACCATTAGATTAGCCATCACCTATTCACCCCCCCTCTAGGTGATCTTACAAGGGAACTTGTTATATCTACAACAAAGAGGGGCATAAGGCGAATGAATGTCGCAGCCGTCTCAAAAAGAATAAGAAGAACCATCCATAGGCAAACCTGACCGACCATGTGTCGCCAAGCCTTTCAGCTGTGGTGTCAGAAGTGAATCTGATGACCAACAATAAGGATTGGTGGGTAGACACTGGGGCTACTCAACACATATACTCTGAGAAATTATTATTCTCTGAATATCAAAAACTAAAGCAAGATGAGCAACTCTTCATGGGAAACTCAGCCGTCTTCAAGGTTGAGGGAAAAGGAAAGGTCATCCTGAAATGGACATCTGGGAAAGAGCTTACTCTAAATGATGTGCTACATGTTCCAGATATTCGCAAGAATCTGATCTCTGATCAATACTTAGTAAGAAAGGATTTAGAATGGTTTTTGAATCAGATAAATTTGTACTTACTAAGGGTGAGATGTATGTGAAAAAGGGTTATCTTGTTGATGGACTTTTTAAAGTCAATGTTGCAGTGGTGGATAAAAAGTCTGTGTATTTGTACTCTAAGCTTATAAATAAAGAAAAGTCTTCTATTTGTTTGCTTGAGTCTCCTATCTTATGGCATGCTAGATTAGGGCATATAAATTACAAGTCTTTAAAAAACTTGTCTAATCTAGGATATATTCCTAAACTCAACTTGGAAGAAATTCGCAAGTGTGAGATTTGTGTTGAGGTCAAGTTCGCGAAAAATTCATTTCACTCAATTGATCGAAATACAGAACCTTTAGAGTTAATTCATAGTGATCTGTGTGACTTGAAGTTTATGCCAACTAGAGGCAGGAAAAAATATTTTATTACTTTTATTGATGACTGTACAAGATACTGTTATGTGTATCTTCTAAACAATAAGGATGAGGTAATGAATATGTTTATAACATATAAAGCTAAAGTTGAGAATCAACTCAACAAGAATATTAAGATTCTAAAATCCGATCAAGGCGGAGAATATGAATCAAATGATTTTAGTGAGTTAAGTGCTAAATTTGGTATAATCCATCAAACTACAGCACCATATACTCCTTAGCAAAATGAAATTGCTGAACGGAAGAACAAAATTTTGAAGGAGATGGTCATTCCATGCTCGTAAATTCTGGAGTTTCGTAAAACTTGTGGGGGGAAGCTCTGTTAACTGCAAATTATATTCTAAACAGAGTACCCCACAAGAAACTTGGTCTTATACCATTTGAGTTATGGCATGGAAGGACATCTTCTTACCATTACCTCAAAATGTGGGGTGCCTTGCAAAGGTACTAGTACCATTACCTAAAAAGACTAAGTTGGGAGTAAGAACTATGAACTACATATTCATAGGCTATGCCTTAAAAAGTAATGCCTACAGATTTCTGGTTCATAAATCAAAAATACCAGATATTCATGTAAACATGATTACTGAATCTAGAGATGTTGTGTTCTTTGAAGACATCTTTTCATACAAACGGGAAACAGATAAACTTCTAGGAAAAGAACACATGAGATGGCGTTCAGGACGAAAGCCCCGAGGAATTGATTGTTAATGTGAAAATTGAACCAAGAAGAAGTCAGAGATCTAGAATTTCAAAATCTTTTGGTTCAGATTTTATAGTATACGCTATTGAAAGCGAGCCTTAAACATTTAAAGAGATCATGTCTACCCCAGAAGCACAAATGCGGAAAGAAGTTATAAATAGCGAAATAGAATCCATACTAAGTAATCATACTTGAGAATTGACAAACTTGCCTCCTGGCAGTAAACCAATTGGGTGTAAGTGGATTTTTAAAAGAAAATTAAAACCCGATAGATCTATCGATAAGTACAAGGTTAGATTAGTTGCCAAGAGCTATCGATAAAAGGAAGGACTTGACTACTTCGATACTTATTCACCAGTAACAAGAATAACCTCCATTCGGATGTTTATTACAATTGCAGTATTGCATAACTTAGATATCCATCAAATGGATGTCAAGACTGCATTCTTAAATGGTGAATTAAATGAAGAAATATATATAGAGCAACCTGAAGGATTTACAGTTAAGGGCCAAGAATACAAAGTGTGTAAATTGATAAAATCCTTATACGGTTTAAAGCAACCTCCAAAACAATGGCATGAGAAATTCGATAGTATCATGATCAAAGATGGATTCACTATCAATGAATGCGATAAGTGTGTTTACACTAAAACAGTTGGAAATGCATGTATCATTGTTTGTCTTTATATATATGCCATGTTGATACTTGAGACTAATATTGAAATTAATAAGTTCACTAAAAGAATGTTATCTAACAGTTTTGACATGAAGGATCTGGGGGTTACTGATGTAATTTTAGGAATTAAAATTACAAGAACACCAGATCGAATCAGTCTATCTCAATCTCACTACGTGGATAAGATGATGAAAGATTCAAGGATCATGGGATACAGGAGAATACAAATCCTTTTCTCCCACACATCCACCTTCGTAAGAATACAGGAACTGGAGTACGCCAGTTGGAGTATTCTCAGATTAACGGAAGTCTAATGTATTTAATGAATTGCATTAGACCCGATATTGCTTATGTTGTAAGCAAGTTAAGCAGATACACTAGTAACCCTAGTGATGATCATTAGACTACTCTACTATGAGTATTAGGTTACGTATCACATACCAAGGAATATGCCTTGAGATATGGACAGTATCTACCAGTACTTGAAGGATACAGCGATGTTAATTAGATTGCCGATTCTGAGGAATCAAAATCAACTAGCGATTACGTATTTACTCTAGGAGGAGCAACGGTATCTTAGAAATCTTCCAAACAAACATACATTGTCTGTTCCACTATGGATCGGAATTCATAGCCTTAGACAAGGCCAGAGAAGAAGCAGAATGGCTTTGATAATTTTTGAAAGATATACCATTATGGTAAAAGCCAGTGCTCGCTATATGTATACACTGCGATAATCAAGCAGCTATATTTAGGGCACAAAATTTTATTTACAACGGTAAGTCTAGACATATTCATCGTAGACATAATACTGTTAGGCAGTTGCTCTCAAATGAAATTATCTCTATCGACTTTGTCTCATCAAAAAATAATTTAGCGGATCCGCTTACCAAAGGTATAAGTGGAGAGCGTATAAACTGCGCATCGAAGGGAATGGGTCTAAAAGCCTAATCTTACCGAGTCAGCTTAATGGAAACCTCACTTAGCGACTAGAGATCCCACGAACTAAGTTCTAGAGGAAAAATTAGTTATGATTGACTCAGCAAGTAAGCACTTATGAGCTTGACTCCAATCCATTCCTAAGGTGCACACAAGTAATTTCTACAAGTGAATTAAGGATAAGCTTAACGCTTTTAATGATGCCTATATCTTATTATTAAACAAGTAGAGTAGAGTAGACTACTCTTAATAGGACGATTACCTATGTGAGTATAGAGTTGGGTCGGCTCTTTGGAATTTTCTATGGAGTCTGTTATTCCTTAAAGATACTCTCTAAAACCAAGAATGTCCAGGACCAAAATGGACACAATCGAGAACCAAAGTTGATTTAGAAAGTTACTGTGTGAAGTTTGTTGACTTGGCTTACACTAACGGTTAACAGTTCAAGACTTAATTCACTGATTACCAGTAAGTCCGATAAAACTTTGGCTATGGAAGGTTCAAGACCTAGTTCACCTATCCTGATGCAGTTTCTTTTCTAAAGTACCTTTCACTATAGAGTCAGTCTCTTTGTGTGTCAATTCCTTGAATCTTCATTCATTGTGGGGGACTGTTGGGAAATATGAAGAATAAATGTGAATATTTGAGTTGAATTACGGCGAGATCAGTTGATAGAATCAATTAGATAATTGTTAGAGTGTGTTCTCCTTCCATTGGGGATGGACATGGTATACTCACATGTTCAATTTCGACTTCGAATGAATGAGATATTCAAGTCTAAAGTTTGCCTAATTCAAAGCCAAAAGGGGACTAAAGATAGCTAAAAACATTTAGTCCCACATTGACCATGGATAGAAGTTTGAAGTGTTTAAATAGAGAAAAATGGGAACAAAGGGTGTGCCCTTTGGGTACTTGGAGTTTTCGCGCGCGATTAGGGGGAAACCATACCCACACATGCGCGTGTCGCCGGTGGCGACGGCGGCCGGCCGGTGCTGGCGCCGGGCCGGGCTCGAGTTCGGGTTCCCTACCCGGTCCGGTTCTTTTTGAACAGGGTCTCACGGGTATGGGTTACAGCGGATCGTACCCGCTCTGCCATCCGGATCCGAACCGAAAGCGCAACGGCTGACAGAAAAACCGCCGCGAACAGTTGGGCGGTTTCTGTCTGAAATGAACCATTGCAACGGTTCAGACCGAACCGTTGCAACCGTTTGGTTGGGTTCGGACGGATCTACCCCTCCCGGAGCGCTATAAATAGCGCTCCGTTTCTCTCAAACAAAACAACAACAAATACAACAAAACACACAGAAAAGGAAAAGGAAAGCTAGTTCCTCCCTCTGCATTCTGAAGTGGGACTTCCAACAAAAAGTGAGAATTCTACAACTCAGATTCTGAAGTGACTTTCACCAGATTCGTTCTGAAAGAAGGCTCAGAATATTCAACAGATTCTTTAATAGAATTGTTGTCTGAATCTGTGAATCTGTGACTTCCGAAGAACAATATTCTTCTATCTTCCTCCTTTCTCTACAGTGGGTGTTCCTCCAAAGTAAAGACAAATATTCTCCCTGAAATTGTCGTGGTCCTGCTGCTTTGATAATCCTATGAAGGTACTGGTTAACTACGGTTCGACCGTATGGTGATTTGGTAGTGCTATCCAAATACAGCGAAGGAGTGTTGTATCTAGCGTCCAGTAACCCATTAACACCGTAGCGGGGGACGTAATTGTTTTAAGGAGATTCGCTATAAGCGTACCTCACTCCAAGTACTGTATAAGTAAATTAACTTTCTTTATACAGGGGTTATACTGATATTCAGTATATTGAGACTGACTCATAACCAGTCTAATTGGTGTTTAACCAAGGAAGGTAATTGAAAGGTGGTTCTTTAATTAAAGAACGTTCTATTGAACGAAAAACCTCCCACCTGATATTCACCGACCTGACCAATTAGATCGGTGATATTGATTAGTTGTTAGATTGATTCCCGAACTTAACACTCCTTAGATTGTAATCTAAGAAGACGACTTAAAACTTCAACATCCTAATTTTTTTCATGATCCGACCGCACATTATCATATTCATATTATAAGATATACGCATATAAAAAATCACGTGATTTGAAGTTTGTTTACTCTATTTTCTTTGGGTTCAAACATTAACGATTTTTAAACAGTAGAACAAAATGGAACGATTAGATCAATGAGTAAATGAACTTCAAATTATGTGTTTTTTTATATGCGTACATCTTATAACATGAATATGATAATTTACGGTCAGATCGTGAAAAAAAATTTAAAATGTTAGAGTTTTAAGCCGTCTCTTTAGATTACGATCTAAGAAGACCTATTGTAACAACCAAAATTTTATTTTACCTAATTTCTCCTCATCTTAATTATTAAGAATTTTTGTTTAAGGCATTATCTAGAAGTAGTCACCCTCCATGTTTCAATGTCAACAACTTGAGCTTAATTAGTTGACCCACTTTCCTTTTCAAAATTTCTTTAACTATTGAATTGTGGTGACTAAGAATGAATGGCATGAAGGCTTATGTGCATGTGTTTTTTTGGGCAAATTAATGACTTAGCAATGGTAAAAGATGATTTCAACTTAATCCTTCATTTCCCCTTAATCAACCAAGCTTACCCTAATATATTTTAGTGGTAGGTATGCATGCAAGGGAAGAGATTAAAGGCTAAGATCTCATTGAGATTTGGGAGTCCATGTGGCATCATGAAGGGGGGGCTTGACCAAGTGGCAACATGAGAATAACTCCCCACCTTGTAACTTGCACTCAAATTGTGACTACCAAGTTTGCCCTCTTCCTCATCCTCCCCTAAATTCTGCAGAATTTCCTCTTCCAAGTGAAGAACTTGGAACCCTAAAACCCCCCATTTCATCTCCTCTCTAAAATCTGAAGGTAAGAAACTAGGACACCCTCTCTAGCTCAAATCCCAGCTCCTGTAACTCTGGATCAAGACTCCACGAGAGGGAAGGAAGAGACACGCACGCACAGCAAGCAGAGCCGTAGCAGCACGCGAGCTGCTGCTACTTTGCCGCAAATCTGCGGCAAAGAAGGGGTTTTTTGCGGCATTTTAGTGGAGGGAAGGCCGGATCTTTGGGGAGGAGATTCCTGGTGAGCTAGGGGAAGGATCTAGCACTTCCAAGCAGTACTTTCATGAGGCCCAACTCTCTGTTTCAGAGCTATAAACCATTGTGAGTAAACCTAACTATTAGGGTTATATTTTTCTATCAAGATTTGAAAATCAGAATTTTAATGTTGTGTAGGTGACTCCTAAGTGTGCTAATTATTGATATATTGCTGTTCTAATTGTGGTTATTCTCAACTAAATGAAATTTATGGGTATCACCTAGTTGTGGTGTTTCTATGTTAGGTTGTGATGAGATGCATGGGTAATGTACATGCTCTAGCTTAATAATCATGCTTAAATGAGAGGGTTTAGCATATTAATTCGCTGTTTTGGTGATTAGCCTTAGGTTAATTGAAATGCAAGGGGTATTACATGATTGTTGTGTCTCTACATTACATCGATATGATATGCGTGTGTAGGATACATGTTCTAGTATATTAATTATGCCTAATTGAGCCAATTTAGCAATTTATTTCGCTATTTTTCTTGATCAACATCATGATAGTCGATTCGATATAGATATGGTATAACCTTGACTCTTATAAAATAGAAACAATGTGATGCATACGTGAAGCATACGATTCATATTAAAATCACCCCATAGATGCCGATTAATTGACTTGAAGCTTACTTTATGTTCACTAAAGTACATGGGGGATAACCCTCTTTATGTCATAACATTGTATTGTGTACTAGTGAGTACATATGGATGATGCATATATTCATGCGGGTTGGAGGTGGCGCGCTATAGCGTTACCATGATTTGGGAAACCCGAGTACATGTTTCTTTATTGTTGCACATCATTTCGGACATGACGTGTAAGTTAGTTTTCAATTGCTTGTTATGAATATTATAGCTTGACCTTGCATGATGCATTTGTGTTATTGGAGGAAGGGGCCAGGCGGGAGCCGGTAGGAGGGGGAAGACGGGGATTTGTCATATACATATACATATATATATAAAAGGAGGAAGGGGCCGAGCAGGAGCCGGTAGGAGGGGGGAAGACGGGGAAACATATATGTTTTATATGAATATTATAAAAGGAGGAAGGGGCCGTGCGGGAGCCGGTAGGAGGTGGAAGACGGGGGAATTTCATTTAGATTGAATGGCATCTAAAAGTGAACTGTCAAGTTGCATTCATGATTGATAATGCTTGTGTTAAACTAAAATGTCACTTTATGTATATAACGTGCCGAGTTGATGTGAGGGGACTAACCCACAAAAATTACATACATACTCATACAATTATTTCTTTTGTGTCATGATATAGTTAAATGCAACTTTTGATAATGGAGTCATGTAGACCACATGTGTATGGAGCTTGGAACAAGTAAGGTAGCTTGAACAAGTTATTGTTTATGGAACTCATTGTAATTTACCTCTTCTAAACTGTTTATCTTATGAAATTATTATATCAATACCCTATGACATGGTTTACTCATTGAGCTGTCGAGCTCATTTTATTTTCTTTCCATCTTTTCAGGTTTGGATAATGGTAAGGGACCTCTCTAACTGGAAAAGTTAAGTTATGAATTGCATGACATGTTGTGGTATCATTTTGATCTGGCCTTGTTATATTAAATGTGTATGTATGGACTCTATTGAAGTCTTTGTGGAAAACATGTTAGGATGTACTCGAGGTACATTTGTATTTATAGTATTTGAGACCATGGACTTGTATGTGATATAAGGTTCTGGATTGTAAATTCCTTGGATATGTATGTTCTTGAACTTGGAATGATGGCCATGTGTGGGAATGCTATTTGTTGGGAAGTTAACTCTTGTAATGTTTGATGAAAAGATTTATGCTTGCAATGGAGGATGCAAGTTATGGTATATGTATATGGTTAAGGTTTGGTGATGTGGCATGATAAGTAGGCCGAGTGTGCCGAAATCCTTAGTGAAAATAAGTAGGCCTTGGAGTCGAAATTTTTTGGTTATTGCAAGTGAGAAATAAAGGAAATATTAAGGATGATGCTGCCAAAATTTTCTTATTTTAAGATTATTGGAGATAATTGGTGTTTTAGGCCTAATCTTTTTTATTAGAAACTGGGACCGTTACAGTTGGTATCAGAACATGGTTTAGGCAAGGTTAGCCTAGGTAGAGGTAGTATGCGTGATGGCTTATGTAATCGTATGTGATGTATATGTGTGCTTAGGTAAGTTAGATATGGGGTATTAGGATGATAGTAGAGTCTTAGGGTATTTGACCCTGAAATGTAGGATATTTAACAACCAAAATTTTATTTTACCTAATTTCTCTTCATCTTAATTATTAAGAATTTTTGTTTAAGGCATTATCTAGAAGTAGTCACCCTCCATGTTTCAATGTCAACAACTTGAGCTTAATTAGTTGACCCACTTTCCTTTTCAAAATTTCTTTTAACTATTGAATTGTGGTGACTAAGAATGAATGGCATGAAGGCTTATGTGCATGTGTTTTTTTGGGCAAATTAATGACTTAGCAATGGTAAAAGATGATTTCAACTTAATCCTTCATTTCCCCTTAATCAACCATGCTTACCCTAATATATTTTTAGTGGTAGGTATGCATGCAAGGGGGGAGATTAAAGACTAAGATCTCATTGAGATTTGGGAGTCCATGTGGCATCATGAAGGGGGGGCTTGACCAAGTGGCAACATGAGAATAACTCCCCACCTTGTAACTTGCACTCAAATTGTGACTACCAAGTTTGCCCTCTTCCTCATCCTCCCCCAAATTCTGCAGAATTTCCTCTTCCAAGTGAAGAACTTGGAACCCTAAAAACCCCATTTCATCTCCTCTCTAAAATCTGAAGGTAAGAAACTAGGACACCCTCTCTAGCCCAAATCCCAGCTCCTGTAACTCTGGATCAAGACTCCACGAGAGGGAAGGAAGAGACACGCACGCACAGCAAGCAGAGCCGCAGCAGCACGCGAGCTGCTGCTACTTTGCCGCAAATCTGCGGCAAAGACGGGGTTTTTGTGGCATTTTAGTGGAGGGAAGGCCGGATCTTTGGGGAGGAGATTCCTGGTGAGCTAGGGGAAGGATCTAGCACTTCCAAGCAGTACTTTCTTGAGGCCCAACTCTCTGTTTCAGAGATATAAACCATTGTGAGTAAACCTAACTATTAGGTTATGTTTTTCTATCAAGATTTGAAAATCAGAATTTTAATGTTGTGTAGGTGACTCCTAAGTGTGCTAATTATTGATATATTGCTGTTCTAATTGTGGTTATTCTCAACTAAATGAAATTTATGGGTATCACCTAGTTGTGGTGTTTCTATGTTAGGTTGTGATGAGATGCATGGGTAATGTACATACTCTAGCTTAATAATCATGCTTAAATGAGAGGGTTTAGCATATTAATTCGCTGTTTTGGTGATTAGCTTTAGGTTAATTGAAATGCAAGGGGTATTACATGATTGTTGTGTCTCTACATTACATCGATATGATATGCGTGTGTAGGATACATGTTCTAGTATATTAATTATGCCTAATTGAGCCAATTTAGCAATTTATTTCGCTATTTTTCTTGATCAACATCATGATAGTCGATTCGATTAGATATGGTATAACCTTGACTCTTTATAAATAGAAACAATGTGATGCATATGTGAAGCATACGATTCATATTAAAATCACCCCATAGATGCCGATTAATTGACTTGAAGCTTACTTTATGTTCACTAAAGTACATGGGGGATAACCCCTCTTTATGTCATAACATTGTATTGTGTACTAGTGAGTACATATGGATGATGCATATATTCATGCGGGGTTGGAGGTGGCGCGCTATGGCGTTACCATGATTTTGGGAAACCCGAGTACATGTTTCTTTATTGTTGCACATCATTTCGGACATGACGTGTAAGTTAGTTTTCAATTGCTTGTTATGAATATTATAGCTTGACCTTGATTGATGCATTTGTGTTATTGGAGGAAGGGGCCAGGCGGGAGCCGGTAGGAGGGGGGAAGACGGGGATTTGTCATATACATATACATATATATATATAAAAGGAGGAAGGGGCCGAGCGGGAGCCGGTAGGAGGGGGGAAGACGGGGAAACATATATGTTTTATATGAATATTATAAAAGGAGGAAGGGGCCGTGCGGGAGCCGGTAGGAGGTGGAAGACGGGGGAATTTCATTTAGATTGAATGGCATCTAAAAGTGAACTGTCAAGTTGCATTCATGATTGATAATGCTTGTGTTAAACTAAAATGTCACTTTATGTATATAACGTGCCGAGTTGATGTGAGGGGACTAACCCACGAAAATTACATACATACTCATACAATTATTTCTTTTGTGTCATGATATAGTTAAATGCAACTTTTGATAGTGGAGTCATGTAGACCACATGTGTATGGAGCTTGGAACAAGTAAGGTAGCTTGAACAAGTTGTTGTTTATGGAACTCATTGTAATTTACCTCTTCTAAACTGTTTATCTTATGAAATTATTATATCAATACCCTATGACATGGTTTACTCATTGAGCTGTCGAGCTCATTTTATTTTCTTTCCATCTTTTCAGGTTTGGATAAGGGTAAGGGACCTCTCTAACTGGAAAAGTTAAGTTATGGATTACATGACATGTTGTGGTATCATTTTGATCTGGCCTTGTTATATTAAATGTGTATGTATGGACTCTATTGAAGTCTTTGTGGAAAACATGTTAGGATGTACTCGAGGTACATTTGTCTTTATAGTATTTGAGACCATGGACTTGTATGTGATATAAGGTTCTGGATTGTAAATTCCTTGGATATGTATGTTCTTGAACTTGGAATGATGGCCATGTGTGGGAATGCTATTGTTGGGAAGTTAACTCTTGTAATGTTTGATGAAAAGATTTATGCTTGCAATGGAGGATGCAAGTTATGGTATATGTATATGGTTAAGGTTTGGTGATGTGGCATGATAAGTAGGCCGAGTGTGCCGAAATCCTTAGTGAAAATAAGTAGGCCTTGGAGCCGAAATTTTTTGGTTATTGCAAGTGAGAAATAAAGAAAATATTAAGGATGATGCTGCCAAAATTTTCTTATTTTAAGATTATTGGAGATAATTGGTGTTTTAGGCCTAATCTTGTTTATTAGAAACTGGGACCGTTACAGTTGGTATCAGAGCATGGTTTAGGCAAGGTTAGCCTAGGTAGAGGTAGTATGCGTGATGGCTTATGTAATCGTATGTGATGTATATGTGTGCTTAGGTAAGTTAGATATGGGGTATTAGGATGATAGTAGAGTCTTAGGGTATTTGACCCTGAAATATAGGATATTTAACTGTTCTCTACATTGAATATGGGTACCCGCATACCTTAATTCAAATGGATCTTGCAAGGGGTGCGGGCCCTTCTGTAAGAAATTCCAGTGTTATGGGACACCGGAAATGGAGAACAATCAAAATATCATATAAGTCAGGGTTAAACCTATTGGAAGGACAGTTGTGCATAGGGAAAAATTTATGAAAGATCGGCATGGTTAAATGAGTGGTGATTTTCTATCATGTCTTGTTATATATATTCATGCAAATCATTAATTTGGGGAAATTGGAAGATACATCGTCTAATATAAATGTCTTACTTCTACAGATGGGAGATTCTGAGATGACTGGATCATCATCTGACGGTCCGGAGTCGGAAAGTTTAAGTTGGATTGCGGACCAAATAGACTGGGATTTTGAATCTGATGAGACCGATCCAGATGTCATTCTGAAAGGTCCCCCAGACAGTTCAACTGCAGGGATTCGCATGGGGCAAGATGAGAAAGATGACATTAGTGAGGCAGAAAGTGTCATAAGAAATCCACCAGCAGCTGAGGACCTGGGAGTCCTACCTAATGATGAGATGAACCCTGACGGAAGGATTTTCGTTGGGGTATTTGGTGGGATTCCAGTTGGGTAGAAGATATGGACCTGTACGATAATGAAAATTGGGGATGTGATTTTGATGCTGTACTGGAGGAAGTAGAAGAGGACCCTGAAGAAGAAGAACCAGAAGAAGAGGATCCAGAAGAAGAAGACCCAGAAGAAGAACCTGTAGGGGACGACCGGGAGGAAAGCTCCTCGGGTTCTAACATAACCCCTTGATGGGAGTTTAGATGGGTGGCATTTTTGTTTTTGTTGTTTTTGTTTTTGAAGAAAATGAATGTCGATTCACATAAGTGATATTATTTTTTTTTTTTGTAAAGAAAGTGGTTGTCAATAGCTATATGTATGAACATGTATCCCTTTATGACTGCATTGGTATGTTTTGAATGAATGCAGTCATGCTAATGTATATGTTACCATGAAAACACTTTATGCATAAATGAAATCAGTATTTTGTTTGTGAACTATTCTACTTGTTATCATTGGGTTACCATTGATTAAGTTCAACTATTCTTCTAGGTATTAAATGGACTTAAATTTTCCTCCACCCGATGCCAACTCGGAGGGCGACGTCCCATTGCACAGCGCAATCGGGAGCGTCCATCCCCCGGCAAGTCAAGAATTTCTGAGTGAGCAATCTAATGCTAATCGGGGAATACCAGACAGAATACCAGATTGGCTGTTGCAGCTGGCAAGTGTAAACAACCCCCGTAGAGCTCTTGAACAATTTCAAAAGCTAAACCCACCAGCTTTCAGAGGAGGAGTTGACCCTATTCAAGCTGAAGAATGGCTCCGTCAAATTGAAAAGATACTAGATGTAATAGAATGTACTGAAAATCAGCGGGTATCTTTCGCCTCTTTCATGTTCCAAGGAGAGCCTGAGCGCTGGTGGGAGATGGTAAAAGGAGGAGCTAAGACCTTGGGAAGGGAGATCTCTTGGAACTTCTTAGTTGCAAAGTTCAATGAAAAGTACATCCCTGGAGTGGTGAAGGACCGACTTGCGATGGAATTCCAAGATCTAAAGCAGGAGCAATGGACAGTGAGTCAATATGAAGCGAAATTTACTCAACTATCCAGGTATGCTGAGAAATTGGTGTCCGATGAGGAAGATAGGACAAAAAGATTCGTTAGGGGCTTGAGGCCAGAAATCAGGAGTAAGCTGATCCCTTTCCAACTGCAAGTTTATAGTCAAGCTGTGGAGAAGGCAATGGAAATTGAAAGGGACATGCAGGAGAATCAGGAGATAAGGACCAGGGAGCTGCCCTATATGAAGCGCCCCCGGTATAATAATGCCCCGAGCTTTGGAACTCAGTCCTTGAGGCCCGACAGAGGTACTGGATCTTCCGTCATGCCCGCCCAGGGAAACAAGATGAACACATGGCCCAAGAATAGGGGTGTAAGATCCCTACCTAGTAATACAGTATTTCCATATTCCTAAAGTATTTATTTTGATTTACCGATTATTATTAACCTAACTAGTTAATTTATTTCTCTTGAGATTATTATTGTAGGAGATGCAAAATTATTTTCAGATAATATAAGACAAATTATTCTTCCATTATTATTTATTGCTATTTCTAATAGTGTTATCTTTATTTTGTTGTCAGAGTTTATTAATATTTATTAGTGATAATATTATGTTCTTTATTTAATTTAAATATTAGTATGAGTATTGGTGATAATGGTTATTGACAATTATTAGTTGTTATTAGTATTGCTTATTTTAATATTGGCATTTGTGTTAATACTAACCTTGGTGGAGGTGGTGCTCTCCTTGTTTAGCTTCTCACCCTATTCCTACTTACCCGTTTGGATCCTACCCACTAGCATACTCATAACCTATTTGGATCCTACCCGTTGGCATGCCCACTAGCCTAACCCAACACTCATTTACTTAGTCGGATCTTACCCAATTATTTATTTGGATCTCAATTCATTTGGATCAAACCCAATACCCATTAGCTAATTCAATCCTAACCCTAAGATCATAACCTAATAACTAATCTCTCCCTTAATCCTCTCCCCAATCCCAACAAACAGCCGACCACACCACCCCCATCATTGCCGCAACCTTCCCCCTCCCCTCCTTGGCGCACCAGCGACCCCGGCAACCTCCTCCACCGCCCAGGCCACCTCTTGGCGCAGACCTCAAAGGAGCACAGCCACGCAAGCCTGAAGCCATGGTCGAATTCTCCATGGCTTTCCCCTTTTTCCTCTCTTTTGGCTGCCGCCCCTATCCACCAGACAGCACCCCATGATCCCCTTGGTCACGCCATAGCACCAAGCAATCCAGGCCGCCCTTTCCTCCAGTAGAGCCCCCTCCATGTACACCTGCGTGGTACAGAGCACCAACCATCCTTGGTGAGATCTCCAGCGCGCGATGCGAAGCACAGGCCATGACAGATCCAGCGGCAGCAGCAGATCGGGACAGCAGCCTTCTACCCTGCGCAGTCCGACAGCGAGCTCTCCTCCCTGGCGTGCACAGCCCTTCGGCGCATCCCCAACAGACCCGGGCAGCCCACGACTACCTCCACGGCCCAGATCTGCAACAGCGGACAGCCCCCACGCAAGACGAGTCCAGATTCAACAGCGAATGGCAACATCCAGATCTGGACAGCAGCAGATTCAGAACTGCGCAAGTTCGGGCGAGCTGGTCGTTCTCCCCGATCCACGTCAGACCTTCGCGGAGACCAGCACGGTGACCTTCTCCACTGTCTTGGCCACCTCCCCATGCAGTCCGTTGGCCAGGAACCGCACCACAGCGACCACGGCAGCGACTCGCCCGTCGACGCGCACAGCAGATCCAGTTCAGACCAGCAGCACAAGCAGCGGGCGAGCGGCGATTCCAGGCCTTCCGGCGAGCGCGAGACCTCCAGATTGCAGCCAGGTCTTCCCCAGGACCCTGGCTACCGTCCTATGCAGTCCGACAGCGAAGAGCGGCGCCACGGCGACCGTAACGGCGACTCGCCCGGTAATGCGCAGATTCCCCAAGGTGAGTGTTTACTCCTTTCGGTTCCGTTTCTTTATATGTAATGATTATATTTTGATTTAATGTGTGTACATAGAATAATGTGGACATCGTGTATGTGATATGTGCGAGAGAGGTTACATATACATATTTTATTGTGTGGAGATTAGGTTTCAGTGTACCTCTGATTCGGATTGACAGAGCTTAGTTAGTCAAATTGGCCTGACAGCTATGTGTAGTTCTTTCATTGGACTGTGGACTTCAACCATGAGTTGTGTAATGGATATAGATGATGTATATGATTCCTAGAGATAGTTAATGGATGGAATGACTTGACTTATCATGATGGAACTTAGATGCATGTACAGGATATATTGTCGAGTGTTGGGATATGATAATTGATACTTATAGAAGAGGGAATTGTGAAGTCTTATGATTCAGATATAGATTGTCAGAGTGAGTAGATTAGTACTGATTATGGACATATGTGGGACACCAACTATTGTATCTGATTACTTGATGTGTATTGATTCTTGATATATGTTGGAATGATAATTATTGTAATCATGGAACTACTGGGATTATGATTTGGTTGTGATGACTGAATTTATAGTTGAGTATATGAGGACTATCAGATGATATGTCGTTGATGTTAAGTATCAGTAGTAGCCACTCTATGTTGCAGCTGTTGGAGGACATGTAAATTATGATCTTACTTTACTTAAAGATTAGAGTTCTTTATGATTGGATGGTACATGGACTATTTCAGAGTTGGACTGTGACTTGGACTGGACTTGAGTTATAGAGGACAGTTGATATATTTATGTAGAGGATCTCTTGACTTGATATTCTTTCATTGATAATAACTTAGTGGATGATTCATTTCAGATATTGATGTTGACTTGTTACGATATTCTTAAGGATGTTTCCTATTCAGATATGATTGTAGTGTGTGTTGACATATTGTTCTCGGAGATATACCTTATAAATCATTTGAGTATTGATGTGGACTTATTAAGATGTTAGAGACTGGATTACTTCAGTTAGTAGAGATTGAGTAATTGTGATAGTGATGTAGTTGATATTATTGATCTTGCACTTCAGAGTTACCAGATACTAATTATCAGTTGTTACTTATTAGCGAGATACTTGTTGGTGATTATAAGATGTTCATGTTCAGAGTTTATACGAGTTGTCAGTGATACATTGTGGTAGTGATCAGTGATCATGTATTCCATTGTTGATAAGAGATGGCAGAGATCAGTTACTAGTTATAGTTGTCAGTGAGACTAGTTGTTTGTATCACCTTTGTGTTAGTAGCTATATCTCCAGTATTCTATTTAGATGTCAGCTATCAGTTGTTGGATATCAGAGTTGTCGGATATCATAGTTTGAGATATCACAGTTGTCAGATATCAGTTATCAGTTACCAGTGTCAGATTATCAGCTAGTGTTGACATCAGCAGTTATTGGAGATATGGTTACTATTACATATTAAGTCACATTGAATGCTTATTAATAAAGACATCATAACCCGGGAACAAGGGGTAATTGCCTGATGATGCATGTCGTGTATTTTGGAAGGATTCTTATGGTACCGAGTTGTGGGTTCCAACCATGGGGAACCAGGGTAGTACTGGCTACCCATTCAGTTATCAGAGCCTAGCGGCTTGTCCTGGTCTGCAGTGCCAGGGGTGTTAGTTGTCAGGGCTATGCCCGGATTACGGCGCCACACTAGTTGTCTTTTCGTGTGGGGCTGTGGTCTTCAGTTGTTAGAGCCTAGCGGCTTGTCCTGGTTCAGCGCCAGGGGGATAGACCGTGGTACGGGCATGCACGGTACTCTTCCAAAACACATGCACTACATTGGCAGGCAGTTACAACAACGATAACCATGTTTGATATGTGGGAACATGGCTGTGGTATGGGACACAGCTAAGTACTACATTAGTTAGGTTAATAATAACCAACCAGACTAGTGACATATAGGTTACACATTCAGACATCAGCTATTAGTTACATTTGTGTTAGTTGACTTTGATATCTGTTGTTTGACCACCGTTGAGATAGTTGATCTTCGATACCAGTTGTTAGTTTACAGATGAGATAGTTGTCTTATATCTTTGTTGATATTGATATCAGATATGCTTCAGTTCAGATGTTATCATGTCATGATATTTATTTATCTTATATTGCAGTTGTTTATCTGTTATTCAGTTATGTTATATTTGCAGTTGCTGTTATTGCTATTTATGCACATGGTTTCTTCTGCACGAGTTCTTTACCTTTTCACACACACTCATTACGGTCGCGTTCTGACGACCCTGGGTTTGCACGTCCAGATATTGGACGGTTTGCAAGTGTTCGTTGAGGCTGTACACTTCTGCAAATAGCTGGAGCTTCTTCCTATTCTCTTATGGTACTTTTACCTTTCCAGCCTTCGTATTATTTCCTGTTGCTTGTTATATCAGTTCAGTTCTTATTCCAGTTATTATTCTAGCCCTTGATTCATATGATATCATGCGTGGTTGTTTATATGTGGCATTGCAGTATTCATTTTAGTTAGATTTATAGCTTGTTTCAGGTTACTTAAGGCTTAGCGCGTATACGCGAGGGATTTTCCTTGCGTATATGCGTCGCCGACTCGTGTCGCGTCTCCGCTCCAGCGTATTTTGGGAAGCGGGGCGTGACATTATTGATAGAATTCTAATGTTTGTGTATTTCCGGTTTCGTGAAAGTAATGTTTATATGATTGATATGTGAACATGTCTTGTAATATTACTTGTTTGAAAGCCCTCGATGATGACTCTTGGTTGTGGCATAGGAGATTAGGGCATATTTCTTTTGATCATATTTTCTAGATTAAAATCAAAGGAAATGGTGAAAGGTATTCCTTACTTGAATTTTGAAAAAGGACCGAGTTTGTGACGCATGTCAATTTGGGAAACAAACAAGTCTTCTTTCAAGTCAATTAAGGATATCATGATATCACGTCCTTTGGAATTAATCCATATGGATCTATTTGGGCCAACACAAACCAAAGTCTAAGTGGGAATAGATTTGCTTATGTTTTGGTTGATGATTTTTCAAGATTTACATGGGTTTCTTTCTTGAATACAAACCAAGCATTTTCGTATTTCCAAACTTTAAGAAAAGAGTTGAAAAAGAAAAGGATTCTTTGATTTGAGAATAAGAAGTGATAGAGGAGGTGAATTCATTAACCAACCCTTTACCATTTTTGTGATGAACATGGAATAAAGCATGAACTTTCTTGTCCTAGAACTCCACACAAAATGGAGTAGTTTGAACGGAAAAATAGAACATTACAAGAGATGGCTAGGACAATGCTAAGTGAATATGGTCTACCACATTATTTGTGGGCGAGGCCGTAAATACATCATGCTACATATCTAATCGTGTTTTCTTGTGTAAAAATACTACTAAAACTCTTTTGAAATGTATTTTCTAGAAAACCTAATGTTCCTATTTTAAGTTTTTGGATGCAAATGTTTGTTTTTAAATACAAAAGATAATTTGGGAAAATTTGATCCTAAATCTTATGAGGCTATTTTTGTAGGTTACTCAAACACATAGTAAAGCTTATAGAGTTTTATTAGATCATCTTTGACTATGAAGAGTCTATTCATGTAAGTTTGAGGAATCTAACAAGTTTGTTAAGAATGTTGTAGAGATAGATGCATTAGATGAAGGCATGGAGAAAAGTGACCTTGGAGATGCTTCTACTATGGGAGACAAACCAAAGGATGATGAAGGAAGCAATGCTAAAGTGGAAGAGGCACAAGAGAATGAAAAAATCAAACACATGAGGTGGAGCCTACTCAACCACTACCAAAGGATGGAGATACAATCCACATCATCCCAAGGACCTCGTCATAGGTGAAGTATCAAAAGGGGTAACTACTCGCTATAAAATTCAAGATTATTGTGGCCACTTGGCATTTATTTCACACATAGAACCCAAAAATGTGCTCGAAGCCGAGGCCGATTCATATGGTTGCTAGCCATGCAAGAGGAGCTAAATCAATTTGAGCGCAACCAAGTTTGGCACCTTGTCCTAGGCCCCACGATAGACCAACAATTGGTACTAAGTGGATCTTTAAGAATAAGTTGGATGAATCTGGGTAATGTAGTTAGAAACAAGGCTAGGTTAGTTGCCCAAGGTTACACTCAAATCGAAGGGATCGATTTTGAAGAAAACCTTTGCACCCGTAGCACGGTTGAAGCCATACGGATGACATTAACATTTGCCTCATATAAAGATTTCAAATTATTTCAAATGGATGTTAAAAGTGCTTTCTAAATGGATTATTGAAGAGGAGGTGTATGTTGAACAACCCCCGGGGTTTGTTGATCCTACACATCCGGATTTTATTTTAAATTAGATAAAGCTCTTTATGGTTTTAAAACAAGCCCTAGGGCTTGGTATGAAAGACTTTCTTCATTTTTGATTTCAAATGGTTTTAAGAAAGGTAAAATTGATACAACTTTGTTTACAAAACATGTAGAAAATGACATTCTTATTGTGCAAATTTTGTAGATGATATTATTTTTAGTTCTACTAATGAATCTCTTTGCAAAGCTTTTGAGTCATGCATGAAGGATGATTTGAAATGTCTATGATGGGGGAGCTCAACATTTCCTTGGACTCCAAATCAAGAAAGGAAGGATGGGATCTTCATCAATCAAGCCAAGTACACAAAGGAAATAATCAAAAAGTTTGGGCTTGAGGATCAAGAGTAAGCAAAAACTCCATGGCAACACACTACAAAGCTTGACAAGGATGAACAAGGTAAAAGTGTAGACATTAAATTTATAGAAGTATGATTGGTAGCTTGCTTTATTTGACGGCTAGTAGGCCGGATATTATGTTTTCGTTTGTCTTTGTGCACGTTTTCAATCTTGTCCTAAAGAATCTCACATAATAGCGGTTAACGCATATAATTAGATACCTTAAGGGCACTATTGAAATGGGTTTATGGTATCCTAAAACCGGATTATTTGAAATGAAGAATTTTCGGATGCCGACTATGCGGGTTGTAGGGTAGATAGGAAGAGCACAAGTGGAACATGTCAATTCTTAGGTAATTGTCTTATATCTTGGTCTCCAAAAAGCAAAATTCGGTAGCCCTATCACCGCCGAGGCGGAGTATGTTGCGGCCGGAGCTTGTTGTGCCACAAGTTCTTTGGATGAAACATACTCTCCTTGACTATGATTTACACTTTGATCATGTTAAATATTTTGTGATAATACTAGTACTATTCACATGACAAAGAATGCAAATCAACATAGTAAAACAAACACATTGACATTAGGTATCACTTTCTTAGAGATCATTATGAGAAAGTGATATTGTTATTGAATATGTTTCTACCGATTTTCAACTTGCCGATATTTTTACTAAACCTCTAGATTATGCTAGATTTTCATTTATTTGTGGTGAGTTGAATGTTTGTATTATAGATTCTTAAAATTAAAATTTTGTTTTTAACCCTTTTGATGTATGACAAAAAGGGGGAGAATAAGTTTGTTAAATAAGTGTTTAAATTTAAACTTCTAAGTTTGATAAAGTTTGATACTATTGAGTTTCAATTCATGAAGAAAAAGAAAGTTTGTGTTTGTGTTTATTTGAGTTTTGTGTTTATTTGAGCTTTTGGACAAAAACTATTGTTTTGTTAAATGCTTTATGTATGCTTACATAGCTTTTCATATTCATGATAAATACTAGCATTGTTTGAGGGGGAGCTTTCCAAGCTTTTCTTCCTTATGTGTTTCAATAACTTATATGTTTTGTCATCATCAAAAAGGGGGAGATTGTTGGCCCAAGGTTACAATCACCTTGTTTAGTGTATTTTGATGATTACAAAACATATTAGTTATTTGTACTAATAACAATTGTTGTTTAAGTGTGTTTCAGGTTTATTATCATTACTAGAAGTACTCTCACTCAAATACAAGGTTTTTGGACTCAAGACTATTCAATTGGGCTCAAGTTGCAACATTGAAGATCAAGTGAAGATAGCCCACCTTGAAGAAGAATAGCTTTGAAGTCTTTTAGAAGTTTGTAAGTTTAAAAATGTTAAAGTTTGAATATAGGAAATTTGGCTCTAGGATTTGCACACACACTTGTTTCATGTATTTCCTATGTTTTGAAAATAGTTTTTGAAATGGTTATTTCTAAGTTTTATGCCTTAGTTTATATATACATGTACCAAAGCTTTATATCCTGAAAAACTTGTTTAAAACATGTGTATAAACTATTTTCTGCATAATACTTAGCTATATGTATTTTTAATATATTTATCAAAATTTTTCTAACTCAAAACAGCCCTGTTTTTCAGTGTCAGGCAACATCGGTCGACCGGCCCGGTCGACGGCGCTGTGCCTGGACATGCACTGTTTGTGCATGTCCGTCGGTCGAGGACCGGTCGACGACAGAGAGCATTCTGCTCTCGGGAATTTTCGGTCGACCGGACCGGTCGACCGGAAGAAGGAAACTGTGTTTCCTCCTTTTGGGTCGGTCACCGGACCGGTCGACCGGGAGCCAACGGCTACTTCCAGCTGGCTGGCGGTCGACCGGACCGGTCGACCGCCAAGCCTGCCAAATAGCAACGGCTCTTTCCTCTTGGGATTTTCTGAAAATCTGTTTCTTTTTCTGTTTTTAACAGACTTTTGGAGAGTTGTTGGGGTGCTTTTGCAGGTTGAATTAGGTGAAAAGAAAAGTTTTTAACTTATTTTCAACCCTATAAATAGAGGAGAAGTCTCTCCTTCATATTACTAAGAAAAAATTCCTCAAGTTTAGTTGTTTTCAAAAGAGAAAAGAAAAATAATTTGAAGCTTTCAATTCCCACTCTTTCAAGATTGTTTTTCAGTTGTGTGATTCTCTATATCACTCTACAACTGAAGTTTTCTCACCACACTTCATAGAGCCAAAAATCCTATACTCATTCTATAGGAAGTGTAAATTGAAGTGAGAGTGTTTGTAAAAGATTGAGAAAAAGTGTAGTGATCAAGTTGTGATCACTTTGTTCTTGTAATTCCTTCTTGTGGAGCAACCTCTTCGGTAGAGGTCCTTTGTATTCGGTGGAGCTCGGTGCTCGGTCTTCGGTAGACCAATTGTAAAGGCATCCTCGGTGAATAGTGGAAACCCTCACGGAGGTGAAGGCGGGGACTAGAGCAAGTGTGCTCGAACCTCGAAACAAATCATCTTGTTTGCGATTGCCTTTGCGTTATTCTTGCTTTACATTTCTCTTGCCTTATATTGTCTTGAATTATTTGCTTGAGAACTAACCCTCTACTTGTGCAATCTTGTCTTGTTTACTTTACTTGCTATACTTGTTGTGTTACATTGTGTGCATCTCATTTCTCATCATCATACTGGCATTGATCGATCACACCTCAATACAACACGATTGCACTGCGCACCTCTAACCCATATCTAGGGAATTGGGAGGAAGGAGTTCAGAACCTCGCAAGGGGTATTCGGCTCTTAGTCGTGTTTTGAGAGACGTGTTGCATCACTCATTTAATTAAAGTTTAAAAAGATCATTAGATTAGCATTCACACCTATTCACCCCCCCTCTAGGTGTTTTCAAAGTCTTTTACGGTTGTAACTGTTGTATGTGTTTTGAGTTGGAGGGAAACTTTAGTTTCCCTCTTATTTGCCTTTGAGTTTAGTCCCACATTGGATAGGAGATGGGAGGTTAGGTAGTATATATACCAACACCTCTCATGCCTATTGTTATGAGTGTTGGGCCATGGGCCACATTCGCACACGCGTCGAACCGAACCGGGCTGGGTGCGGGTGGCGCGCGCCCAAGACCTGCGGACACGAATGCAGTTCGATTCAGGGGCTTGTTGGACCTGCTACATTTTGATTTTATTTTTTATTTTATTTTAAATTCTGTTGAGATTTTTCGGGAATAGTTGGACCCGTTCAAGGGAATCGGATCTGCACGTTGTAACCACTCGCGCATGATCGCAGATTCTCTCGGGCTGTTCAAACAGAAAGATCTGCAGAGGGTTATAAATACCCTAGTTCTGCACGTATCTTTTACATGAAACAGAAATAATCCGCTCTCTTTCTCTCGCATATTTCTTACATTCTGCTAAAAGAAGCTGTGTCCTGCAATCGGTTTATGTTGTTTTCCCGACATCCTTTTTCTACTTACGGGCAACGAATCTCCATCTGAGTAGAGGCCTGACTCATCGTCCTGAGTTGGGTGCTGGTGTACTACCTGTTGGAATTGAAGAATATAAAGGTGAATCTTCGAGTTGAATTATGGCAAGATCCGTTGATGGAATCAACCGGATGATGGTTGGAGTGTGTTCTCCTTCCATTTGTGATGAACGTGGTATATTCACATGTTCAATTCCGACTTCGAATGAATGAGATATTCAAGTCCAAAGATTGCCTAATTCAAAGCCAAAAGGGACTAAAGGTAGCTTAAAGCATTTAGTCCCACATTGGCCGTGGGATGGAAGTTTGTGGTATATATATAGAGAAAATTGAGACAAAGGGCGTGCCCTTTGGGTACTTGGAGTTTTTCGCGCGCGAAAAGGAGAGAACTATGCACGTATGTGCGGTGCGCGCGCCGCCGCCGCTGGCGGCGGCGCGCGGCGGCCGGCCGGCGCGGCGCCGGGCTCGGGCTCGGGCTCGGGTCCGGGTCCGGGTCCGGGTTTGGGTCTGGGTCTGGGTCTGGGTCTGGGTGAGTTCGGGTTCCCTACCTGGCCTGGTTCTTTTTGAATTGGGTCTCAAGGTATGATCCGAACCAGATCCACTTCCAAACCAGACCGGACCCGATCCACCAACAGGTTGCGAACCTGTTGGACTGCCCGCTCCGCTGTCAGGATCTGAACCGATCCGCCAACGGTCACGAACCAGTTGGCAGGCCAAAGGGTGCGAACCAGTTGGCAGGCCAAAGGGTGCAGCCTTTGGTTGGGTTCAGACCTGAAGGCCCCTTTTGGAATGCTATATAAAGCATTCCAAGTTCTCATTTTAACAAACACCAAAAAATCCGAGATCTCTCTCTCTCTCTCTCTATAGTTCTGACTTCAGTTCTGAACTAGGCTCCAGCAAAGTGGGAATCCACGACTTCCAGAGCGACTTCCAACGAAGTGGGAATCCGCGACTTCCAAGTGAAGTGGGGAATCCGAAGCAACTTCCTAAAGGAGATTCTGCCAAAATTCTTCAACCTCCTACGTCCTCAACAGTGGTGTTCCTCCAAAAGAGTAAACACAATATTCATTTGAAATTTGTCGTTATACCGCTGTTTTGCTAATCCTGTGTAGGTACTGGTTGACTACGGTTCGACCGTACGGTAATTTGATAGTGCTATTCAAATACCGTGAAGAAGTGTTGTATCTTGGAGAGACCAGCGTCCATTATCCCGTTAGCACCGGTGCGGGGGACGTAATTGTCTTAAGGAGATTCGCTGTAAGCGTACCTCACTTCAAATACTGTATAAGTGGACTAAGTCCTTTATACAGGGGATATACTTTACAGTATATCGAGATTGACTTAGATTCAGTCTAAGTGTTACTGTATAAGTGGATTAAGTCCTTTATACAGGGGATATACTTTACAGTATATCGAGACTGACTTGGATTCAGTCTAATTGGTGCTTAAACTAAGGAAGGAAATTGAAAGGTGGTTCTTAAATTAAGGAACGTTCTATTGAACGGAAAACCTCCCACCTGATATTTGCCGACCTGGCCAATTAGATTGTTGATATCTCAGTGATCTTGATTAGTTGTCAGATTGATTCTTGTTAAGCAGAATACCCAACAATCTTAAGACAATTATTATTGAAGTTACTAACTTCAGTTCTGCTTGAACTTGCGAAAGATGTCTGAGACAAATCAAGATAGCTCAAGCAAGGCACCAAACATGCTACAAGCATTGATGCCTACTCCACTTCCTAACCCGAAGTCGGAGAGAAGCCAGGAAAATTTGATGGCACAGAATTCAAGAGGTGGCAACAGAAGATGCTCTTCTACTTGACCACTCTTCATCTGGCCAGATTCCTGGAAGAAGATCCACCAGAGCTTGCAACTGATGCATGGACTCAATGTGACTTCCTTTGCCGAAATTATGTTTTAAATGGACTGGATGACTCTATTTACAATGTCTACAGTCCTATCACAACGGCAAAGAAGTTATGGATCAGTCTTGACAAGAAGTACAAGACTGAGGATGCTGGTACCAAGAAGTTCGTCGTTGGACGATTTCTGGAGTACAAAATGGTGGACAGCAAGACTGTAATCAGTCAGGTGCAAGAGTTCCAACTTATCTTGCATGAGATAGAAGCCGAAGGTATGATCCTACCTGAAACTTTTCAGGTGCTACTATCATGGAGAAACTCCCACCTGCGTGGAGAGATTTCAAGAACTACCTTAAGCACAAGCGAAAGGAGTTAAAGTTGGGAGATCTCATTGTGAGGCTTCGTATTGAGGAGGACAACAGAAAGTCCGAGAAAAGGAGCAGTAAGAACTCCTACGAAGCAAAAGCAAATGTGATCGAGGACTCAAAGGGGAAAGCGTCTACTTCCAAAAGCTTAAAGCGGAAGAAGACTTCCCAGGGGTACAAAGGCAAGGTCCAAGAAGGCAAGAACATGCGCTTCAAGGGAACTTGCTACATCTGCAACAAAGAGGGGCATAAGGCGAATGAATGTCGCAGCCGTCTCAAACAAAACAAGAATCTTGTTGATGGTCTTTTAAAGACAATGTTGCAGTGGTAGACAAAAGTCTGTGTATTTGTACCCAAAGCTAATAAATAAAGGAAATTCTTCTGTTTATTGCTGAATCTCTTAATTTGTGGCATGCTAGATTAGGGCATGTAAATTACAAGTCTTTAAAGAACTTGTCTAATCTGGGATATATTCCTAAACTCAACTTGGAAGAAATTCGCAAGTGTGAGGTTTGTGTTGAGGCCAAGTTGGCTAAAAATTCATTTCACTCAATAGATCAAAATACAGAACCTTTAGGGTTAATCCATAGCGATCTATGTGACTTGAAGTTTATGCCAACTAGAGGCGGTAAAAAGTATTTCATACTTTTATCGATGACTGTACAAGATACTGTTATGTGTATCTTTTGAACAGTAAGGATGAGGCAATAAATATGTTTACAACATATAAAGCCGAAGTTGAGAATCAACTCAACAAGAAAATCAAGATTCTAAAATCCGATAGAGGCGGAGAATATGAATCAAATGATTTTAGTGAGTTATGTGCTAGTTTTGGTATAATACATCAAACTACAGCACCATACACTCCTCAGCAGAATGGAATTGCTGAACGGAAGAACAGAACTTTGAAGGAGATGGTTAATTCCATGCTCGTAAGTTCTGGAGCTCCGCAGAACTTGTGGGGGGAAGCTCTATTAACTGCAAATCATATTCTAAATAGAGTACCCCACAAGAAACTTGGTCTTATACCATTCGAGTTATGGCATGGAAGGACACTTCCTACCATTACCTCAAAATGTGGGGGTGCCTTGCAAAGGTGCTAGCACCATTACCTAAAAAGACTAAGTTGGGAGCAAAAACTATAGACTGCGTATTCATAGGCTATGCCTTGAATAGTAGTGCCTATAGGTTTCTGGTTCATAAATCAGAAACACCTGATATTCATGTAAACATGATTATCGAATCTCGAGATGCTGTGTTTTTTGAAGATATCTTTCCATACAAACGGGAAGCAGATAAGACTTCTGGGAAAAGAACACACGAGATGGCGTTCAGGGACGAAAGCCCCGAGGAACGAAATGTAAATGCGGAAATTGAACCAAGAAGAAGTCAGAGATCTAGAATCTCAAAATCTTTTGGTCCAGATTTCATAGTATACGCTATTGAGAGCGAGCCTCAAACATTTAAAGAGGCTATGTCAAACCCAGAAGCACAAATGTGGAAAGAAGCTATAAATAGCGAAATAGAATCCATACTAAGTAATCATACTTGGGAATTGGTAAACTTGCCTCCTGGCAGTAAACCAATTGGGTGTAAGTGGATTTTCAAACGAAAATTAAACCCGATGGATCTATCGATAAGTACAAGGCTAGATTAGTAGCCAAGGGTTATCGACAAAAAGAAGGACTTGACTACTTCGATACTTATTCACCAGTAACAAGAATAACGTCCATACGGATGTTGATTGCGATTGCAGTATTGCACAACTTAGATATCCATCAAATGGATGTCAAGACTGCATTCTTAAATGGTGAATTAAGTGAAGAGATATATATGGAGCAACCTGAAGGATTTAAAGTCAAGGGCCAAGAACACAAGGTGTGTAAATTGGTAAAATCCTTATACGGTTTAAAACAGGCTCCAAAACAATGGCATGAGAAATTTGATAGTGTCATGATTAAAGATGGATTCACTATCAATGAATGCGATAAGTGTGTTTACACTAAAACAGTTGGAGATGCATGTATCATTGTTTGTCTTTATGTAGACGACATGTTGATACTTGGGACTAATATTGAGATTATTAAGTCCACTAAAAGAATGTTATCCAACTGTTTTGATATGAAGGATCTGGGGGTTGCTGATGTAATTTTAGGAATTAAAATTACTAGAACACCAGATGGAATCAGTTTATCTCAATCTCACTACGTGGATAAGATGATAGAAAGATTCAAGGATCATGGGATAAAAGAGAATACAAATCCTTTTCTCCCACACGTCCACCTTCATAAGAATACAGGAACTGGGATACGCCAGTTGGAGTATTCTCAGATTATCGGAAGTCTAATGTATTTAATGAATTGCACTAGACCCGATATTGCTTACGCTGTAAGCAAGTTGAGTAGATATACTAGTAATCCTAGTGATCTACATTGGACCGCTCTACTACGAGTATTGGGTTACGTATCACATACCAAGGAATATGCCTTGAGATATGGAAAGTATCCTCCTGTACTGGAAGGATACAGTGATGCTAATTGGATTGCAGATTCTGAGGAATCAAAATCAACTAGCGGATACGTATTTACTCTAGCAGGAGCAGCGGTATCATGGAAATCTTCTAAGCAAACATGTATTGCCCGTTCCACTATGGAATCGGAATTCATAGCCTTAGATAAGGCTGGAGAAGAAGCAGAATGGCTTCGATAATTCTTAGAAGATATACCGTTATGGCAAAAGCCAGTGCCCGCTATATGTATACACTGCGACAATCAAGCAGCTATATCTAGGGCACAAAATGTGATATACAACGGTAAGTCTAGACATATTCGTCGTAGATATAATACCGTGAAGCAGTTGCTCTCAAATGGAATTATCTCTATTGACTTTGTATCGTCAAAGGATAATTTAGCGGATCCGCTTACTAAAGGTTTAAGTGGAGAGCGTATAAACTGCGCATCGAGGGGAATGGGTCTAAAAGCCTAACCTTACCGAGTCAGCTTAATGGAAACCTCACTTAGCGACTGGAGATCCCACGGACTAAGTTCAAGAGGAAAAACTAGTTATGATTGACTCAGCAAGTAAGCACTTGGGAGCTTGACTCCAATCCATTCCTAAGGTGCACATAAGTGCTTTTCTACAAGTGGATTAAGGATAAGCTTAACGCTTTTAATGATGCCTATATCTTGTTACTATACAAGTGGAGTAGAGTAGACTACTCTTCATAGGTCCATCACCTATGTGAGTATAGAGTTGGGTCGGCTCTTTGGGAATCTCTATGGAGGCTGTTATTCCCTAAAGATACTCTCTGAAACCAAGAATGTCCAGGGCCAAAACGGACACAACAGAGAACCAAAGTTGATTTGGAAAGTCACTGTGTGAAGCTTGTTGACTTGGCTTACACTAACGGCTAACAGTTCAAGACCTAGTTCACTGATTAGCCAGTAAGTCCGATAAAGCTTTCGCTATGGAAGGTTCAAGACCTAGTTCACCTATCCTTATGCAGTTTCTTTTCTCAAGTACCTTTCACAATAGAGTCAGTCTCTTTGTGTGTCATTCCTTGAATCTCTCATTCATTGTGGGGGATTGTTGGAATTGAAGAATATAAAGGTGAATCTTCGAGTTGAATTATGGCAAGATCCGTTGATGGAATCAACCGGATGATGGTTGGAGTGTGTTCTCCTTCCATTTGTGATGAACGTGGTATATTCACATGTTCAATTCCGACTTCGAATGAATGAGATATTCAAGTCCAAAGATTGCCTAATTCAAAGCCAAAACGGGACTAAAGGTAGCTTAAAGCATTTAGTCCCACATTGGCCGTGGGATGGAAGTTTGTGGTATATATATAGAGAAAATTGAGAACAAAGGGCGTGCCCTTTGGGTACTTGGAGTTTTCGCGCGCGAAAAGGAGAGAACTATGCACGTATGTGCGTGTGCGCGCGCCGCCGCCGCTGGCAGCGGCGGCGGCCGGCCGGCCGGCGCCGGCGCCGGTGCCGGTGCCGGAGCCGGGCTCGGGCTCGGGTCCGGGTTTGGGTTTGGGTCTGGGTCTGGGTCTGGGTGAGTTCGGGTTCCCTACCTGGCCTGGTTCTTTTTGAATTGGGTCTCAAGGTATGATCCGAACCAGATCCACTTCCAAACCAGACCGGACCCGATCCACCAACAGGTTGCGAACCTGTTGGACTGCCCGCTCCGCTGTCAGGATCTGAACCGATCCGCCAACGGTCGCGAACCAGTTGGCAGGCCAAAGGGTACGAACCAGTTGGCAGGCCAAAGGGTGCGAACCAGTTGGCAGGCCAAAGGGTGCAGCCTTTGGTTGGGTTCAGACCTGAAGGCCCCTTTTGGAATGCTATATAAAGCATTCCAAGTTCTCATTTTAACAAACACCAAAAAATCCGAGATCTCTCTCTCTCTCTCTCTCTCTCTATAGTTCTGACTTCAGTTCTGAACTAGGCTCCAGCAAAGTGGGAATCCACGACTTCCAGAGCGACTTCCAACGAAGTGAGAATCTGCGACTTCCAAGTGAAGTGAGAATCCGAAGCAACTTCCTAAAGGAGATTCTGCCAAAATTCTTCAACCTTCCTACGTCCTCAACAGTGGGTGTTCCTCCAAAAGAGTAAGACAAATATTCATTTGAAATTTGTCATTATACCGCTGTTTTGCTAATCCTGTGTAGGTACTGGTTGACTACGGTTCGACCGTACGGTAATTTGATAGTGCTATTCAAATACCGTGAAGAAGTGTTGTATCTTGGGAGACCAGCGTCCATTATCCCGTTAGCACCGGTGCGGGGGACGTAATTGTCTTAAGGAGATTCGCTGTAAGCGTACCTCACTTCAAATACTGTATAAGTGGACTAAGTCCTTTATACAGGGGATATACTTACAGTATATCGAGATTGACTTAGATTCAGTCTAAGTGTTACTGTATAAGTGGATTAAGTCCTTTATACAGGGGATATACTTTACAGTATATCGAGACTGACTTGGATTCAGTCTAATTGGTGCTTAAACTAAGGAAGGAAATTGAAAGGTGGTTCTTAAATTAAGGAACGTTCTATTGAACGGAAAACCTCCCACCTGATATTTGCCGACCTGGCCAATTAGATTGTTGATATCTCAGTGATCTTGATTAGTTGTCAGATTGATTCTTGTTAAGCAGAATACCCAACACTACCGGGGGAGTTTTTACCGCTAGAAGAGGAGGCCACGTTCAAGGTGCGGACGAGAGACCGGCCAACTTTCTTCTAGGGCAGTGCGTCTGCACGACTACGTCACCCCAGGCCAGCTTTTTGCTTTCTTTTAATTCTTTATTTTAGTTGCATGCTTAGGACAAGTAATTTATTGAATTCAAGAAATTATATTTATTGCATGTTTTAATTCAGTTAAATATCCTACAAATGAGTTACATGCATGTAAGTTTTACGGTATTTGGTTGGTAATATAAAGTTGTAAGTAGGAAATTGTATTGTACTTTACGGTGTTTAGTTGTCGTAATGTGTAAGTTGTAAGTGGAAAAGTTAAGCACAAAATTAACTATTTAGTGATTTAAAAAGTTTTAATATTGCAAATAAATACTAAAAATGTTAAATATTAAAAAAATTAATATTAACATAAAAAAATAATACAAATTTGCATTACCACAAAATTAACTGTAAGTGAGCTGTAAGTGTGTAGTAATTGGGTTGCAAGTGAGGGGTAGTTGAGTTGCGTAACTCTTTACGAATTACGGTCCAAACAAAAATCATAGTTGTAATTGGGTTGTAAGTCATTTACAAATTATGAACTTTTACGACTTTTATAACGAAACATACAGCCCCTAAGTGACACACATCTCCATAGTACCCAACATGCAATTTTTAATTTTCTTGAAGCTGAAAATCGCTCCGTCACACAAATTTTTGATCTCTTGAAAATTTTGACAGTGTTTCAGAGTGTTGAATACACGTCGGTAAAATGTCATGCAAAATGTTAGTGTCCCATAAATATTTAGTGACAGCCACGATACTTACTTTGAAGTGTACGTTCCTCGTATAGCTCATACGGTCAAACTAGTAGTGGGTGACTACAGGCAGCAACAAGGTCTGATTGCAAGCTTCATGTGTTGAGGGGAGGGGAGTTTTTTCCTTTTTTGATAATTTGCATTAAATATTATTTTCTTTTTCTTTTTAATCTTTATAAGAGGATTGTTCACATAAACAAGCAAAATGTGTGCTTTTCTTTTCCTTCGCAAAAAGTTGCGAGATGACATAATTTCTCACTGAATCTTTTGAAGCTTGGAGGGGGTTGGTTTGTTGGGCTTGCATAATTTCCCAATAACCTATGTCCCGTTTCTAGAGAGGTGCCTTCAGAAAAAAGATGAGAATTTACCATGTCTCTGATTATACATAATAGACTTGTGTAGTTTCGTTCGAGTCCGAATCTTTCCCACTCGGATACAATCATACATCATCCGAATGCAAGATTAATTCCCTTGAAGTTGATTTATTTTATTTCAAATATCTACAAAGAAAAAAAAATCAAGTATTTTAAATACTTTTTGACCACGCATCAAGCAGGAAAAAAAACGGACGGTTTAAATAGTGAGTTAGTTAGTTTAACGGTGTAGAACATTTGAAACCTAACAAAAATTAGTTTCTAGGAGTTTTTAAATGTTTAGATAATCATCAAATGGCCGGATCGAGAATTTGTAAAGATATAAATTTAACCAACTCACTATTTTCGGCGGTCTATTTTGTGCCGCTTGATGGATGGACAAAAAGTATTGAAAATATTTGATTTATTATTATTATTGCTGATAGTTCCTCTTCCATTGTATGTGCGAAAGGATTTTCATGCCACTACTTTATCCTTAGACGATGTCTTATATGTTTCTTCATTTCTTGTTAGCTTACTTTTCATTCACAAATTTACTACTCTGAATAATTGTTGTGCCATTATTTATCTTACGCATTGTGTCTTTCAGGATCTACACTCTGGGATGAGGATTAGTTCAGGTCGTGAATGTGAAGGCTTCTACTACTTGGACGATGGTACTCTCCACTTAGTTTAGCTGTGATCTCTTTTGATACTCCGTTGCAGTGGCATCATAGACTGGGACATCTTTCGTTGAAGTTACTTCAAGTAATTCCTTTCAAGTCTTCTTTTTCTACTTTAGATTGTAAGTTGTGTCAGTTAGAAAAGAATCATCGAGCCTCCTACCCTAGTTGTGTCAATAACAGAAATAGTTTTTCTTTTGATTTGGTCCATTCAGATGTTTGGATATCATGTCGAGAAACTTCTCTTTCTGATTTTGGTACTTCTTAGTAATCGTAGATGATTTTTTAGGATGTCTTAAATGTATTTACTGAAAGACATGACTCAAGTTCTTGATGTTATCAAAAATTTTATGAATGAAAATAAAAACCCAGTTTTCTACAACTGTTCATCTTTTGTGTACTAAAAATGTTGAGAATGATGTTTCTCATTTTTGTGTTACTCATGATATTTTACATCAAACTACTTATTCACACACTTCACAATAGAATGATGTAGCTGAAAAAAACTATGATATCTATTAGATGTAACTCGCACCTCATTGATTTAAATCATCATATGCATGTTCCAAATTTTTTTGGCATATATTACTCTTTGTGCTTGCCATTTAATCAATAGACTGTCGTCATCCGGACTTTATGACAAAATGCTATTACGTCATTTATTTACGGATAGACCAACCTTTCTGTTGTTTCTCGTGTTTTTGATTCTATTTGTTTTATCTAAAATCTTGAACTTAGACTAGACAAATTAGAACCTGCAGTTATAAAATTTGTTTTTATTAATTATTCTTTTATACAAAAGGTTATCATTGTTTTGATCTGATACATCACTGATTTTATTGGTTGTTCTCGCTTTCTCTTTTTTATTTTGTATTCGTGTCAATTGGATCATCACTGATTTTATTGGTTGTTCTCGCTTTCTCTTTTTTATTTTGTATTCGTGTCAATTGGATCGTGATTGACTCGACTTGAAACAATGATCTTGATGATCAGTCTGTCGTTAGGAATTCTTCTGAAAAGGCGCAATAAATGATTGCATCTTGTGGTCTGAAAAATAAAGGGATTTTGCATAAATATCCTCTGCAAATTGGCATTTTGCTTTTCTTTTTACTCTTAAAAATACCTATTAGGAGAGTCCTATTTATATCATTAACCCCTGCAGTCCACAGAAAAAAAAGTGTAGGCAGCAAAGTTTGTTTAATCAAAATTTAAACAACAATCAGTTTATGTAAATTACCCACTATGACATGCAAAGGACATATGCAAGAAAGCCCAGAATCATTTTCTTTATTACCATGACTCCGACCGAGAAGCCGGCGATGACCGAGTTCTCGACAGAGACGGCGGCGTGCTCGAGGGCGGCGGCGTGGCCGGCAAAGGTCTGTGTGACTGCTCCCAGAGAGCACCTGGATGCTGAGGTGAAAGATTGCAGGGCCAGCAAGAAAACCAGAGCTTTTTGGACTCAAAACTCTGAATTCCCTCCAACAGTCTCCAAAACTCTGAATTCTGACTAATTGTGCAGTTTGCATGGTCCCATACTACACATTAATTGGTAAATCTTTTGTAATGCACCAAAATTGTTTCAGCCAGTTTACAACAGTTCACAGGGGATGAACCATCATCTTGGATTGCAGGTAGGGGGGAAAAAAATGAAGGTTGAGAAACAAAGAGAACTTCTACAGAAAACATAACAGTGGGCTTTACAGCAAGAGGATTGTAACAATTTCAATCAATATGCAATTCAATTGCCTTAATCAAATACTGATTACAGATGAAACCTTCTTCTCCTAATCTCAAATCTACTGAACCCAGCACAAGCACTGAAGGGAGTGTTCTTCCCTCATGATGTAAAACCCTAAAGAAATTTCTTCTCTGCTTCATTTTGCTAGTGACTATTCCTCAATCTCATTGCCTTTTCCCTCTGGATCTCCTCCCCATTTCCTTATTCTATCTTCAGCGACGGAAGCCTGCAATACAAATTCAGAGAAATTTAAACCATAATAAATCCTCACAATTAAGTTAGAAAAGAGGAAAAGAGAGAGGAGGAAAAAAAAAAAAAGAAAGACTCTAAAACATCAAATTGTTTCCTTGGACACAATCAATGAGTTACTTCTATTGGTAGGAAGAATGTGCAGCAGGTACCATGAAATTACCACTTATTAAGCAAGCATAAGAGACCATAATAGCAATGACTTGACAATGAAACTCAATGCTTATACCTATGAGTTTATCAAATACTAGTATCATTCTAATTTGTTATGTATATCTAGAAAATTTTCATGCTATAACTGTTATGTTATGTAATTTTCATAAAATATAGCCATCACATACCTCCTTGTTCCAATCTGTTCGGTAAGTCATCCAGAATAGGATTAATGTCTGTACAACGGTACCCGATAACATTCCATACCAAATGCCCTGAATTGATCAAATCGATAAAAGAAAAAGCGTAAGAATTTTGGCTTCACCATTTAGTAAATTTTACATGAAGGCTTGATAGAAAGAGCAAAGACAAATTTTACCTGTACACCAAAGTCAAGCTTATAACCCAGGATAAGACCTAGGGGAATGCCAAATACATAATAGCAACCAATGTTTACATATGCAACTGCTGCTTGCCATCCTGCTCCAATTGCAACTCCTGTTGAACAAAAAAAGGATAATTATTAATTCTTCATTAAATAATGGACAAACAATTCATGAACAATGTAAAAAAAAATGCATATTTAGTGTAGCATATCGCCATATACTATTCTTACATACTACATGTGTTTCATTTTATACAACTGCATCTAACTAAACTTAAACAACAGACGACCATTTTCCATCTGCAATGGTGAAGTTATCTGCATTAATTAATTTATTTAGCACTTCGATTAATGTAACAACTTGTCTATTGGGTCAAGAGATTGGGTAATCCAGAAAATAGAACTTGAGAAAAAAATTTACACACCCGAAAGAACAGGTTGCACATTGTTTATAATGATTGACGTCGCAAGCAATGGAGTGAGCGCAATCACAAGCTGTTTCACATCATCGCTACTGGTAAATGCAGATGGATACTGATTTCGTGTAATGATCAAAACCAAAGAAAGGATGACTCCGATCAAAAATGAAGTTAAGACAACCACAGCAACTGAGAATTTCGCAGTTCTTGGATGACCTGCTCCGAGTTCGTTTGACACCCTCACACTGCAATCAGTAACATTAGCAAAATGGTTCAGTTCTTTTTTGATCCACTTAGATTCTGAAATAGAGGTAAGATTCTAACCTCGTGGCTGCATTGGCTCCCATGGCAACCATAACTGCCCACCCCAATATGTTCATACTGTAACAAAACAGAAAATGATTTAAATGACATATCAAGCATCAGAAGCAATTAATTGAATTATTCTAGGTTTATGTGATGCAAATTTGTTTCCTATTATACCATGTAGATTTACATTACAATTCTTGCAATATCGTAGTGTTAAAAAAAAAAAACTTATTTGTCAAAATTACATAATACATTATTTTTCATGGCATGAATCTTTATCCACCTGAATCAGCAGTTCATTTGAGTTCTTCCAGTATTAAAAATAAATAAGGTGTAATCATTTTAGAAAGTACCCTGAGATGAAGACATGAGACATACCATATTGACATTCCGTCAACAGAAACTTCTGCATTTTGAGATATCCAGCGAAAAGTATCAACGCCATGAAGTACCAAGTCTCCAAGCTGCAATGACATTCCAAAATTTCTTTTAATTAGCATCATACACTTTGCGAATGGCACCACAAACTTATTTACTTATCCTATGTCTATGTGAATCTCTCCTAAAACATAATCAAGCTCAGGCAAAAAAGAATAAGAAAAAAAGAGAAGGAAAAACAATATAGGTACACTTTGCAAATGGGTCAGAGCTAAATCTTTTCACGAAAATGCATGGCTCCAAGCCTTCAAGTATATATGTTGCCCATTTGGACATAAGGATTATTGAAATTTGGATTTCAGGATTGTTGGGGAGTTACACGGGCCTCTACAAGGGGACTTGATGGGCCTTAAATAAAGACTGAGAACCAATCTAACCTAAAAGCTTAAGCTGACAGGTAAATGCCCTATTTCTATTTAATTCATCACTTTTTTGTTCACTTTTCGATGTAAGAGTGCAACTTTGATCTCAACAACTTACAACAGTAACTAGCTAACCATTCACGAATCTCCACCGTTCGTAAGAAACCAGACCATGGTCAACTCCAAACTCATTTGTTGGGCTTCACATTGGAGTCCACTCCCCCATGGGCTACAACCTGGGCTTTGATACCAGTGCTGAAGAGTTGCATGGGCCTCCACGGGGAACACAATGGGTCTTAAATAGAGACAGGGAATCAATGTAACTCAAAAAATTAGGCTGATAGGTAGATCCCTCATTCTATTTAATTCCATCAATTTTCTTTTCACTTTCAATGTGTAATACCGAACAAGGATGACATACAAAAATATAATGACTTGTAATGTGTATATAAAACATATATTAATCGTCTATATCCTTTTCAAATTTTAGCATTTGGCATGTATTATGTGCAAGGCCATTTTCAGGACTCACATATATGATGTCTTGCTCCGTTCCCAAATAGCACCACATAAAATTCAAAGTTTTAAGTTATGAGTGAAACTTTTATGTAAACTCAGATACGAATTCTCTCTGGTAATATTATTAATGGGGAGTCTAGTAGCATCGCCCATGATGCATTGCTTCTTTGGACCGTGGATTGCATAGTACTAAACTCCCCAGTAATATTATCACTAGAGAGGATCTGATTCCATGTAAATTCTCCAGAAGTTCAAAAACAATACTACTTACCAAAGCATGACCGCAGATGCAATGGAGAGGCGAACGAAGCCCCACAGGCTATGAAACGCCTTCCACGAGAATCCGTTCCATGCCCTGCCACAAGCCCCTCCGAATATGTAAGCAAGTTGCGCTATCACAATGAACCACCACGAGGAATTGAGCACCACTGCAGCACCAACAAGCCCCCATCTGAGCTTTAACATCAGCAGCCAGCTGAAGAATGTGTGCAGCAACAATGCAGCTGCCGATATCGCTGCCATGACCATCATCTTGCTCTGCGCTTGCAGGAACTTGGCAATCGGGAAATTCATCGAGTATGCAAAGAGTTGGGGGATCATCCAAAGAGCGAATTGGCCTGCTGCTGCGGCGATGCTCTCGGTTTGGCCGATGAGCCGGAGGAGCTGGCTCGCGAAGATGTAGAGAAGGCTTAGCAGGAGGGCTGTGGCGTTTAGGATCACCCATGAACGCTGCATGTACACACCTAACATGTCTAGTTGCCCTGCGCCAAATGCTTGGCCACATAGAGTCTCCAGTGCACTTCCCATGCCCAGCTGCAACAAACAGTTGCATCCACAGATGAGTAAATAAGAAGCATTAACAAGATATCCATCTAAATTCATATATTTTTGCTGATTGAAGATGAAAAAGAAATTTTCAATCGGGTGTTTTTGTATGTGAATCACATAAAAGAAAAAACATTACATCATCAAGATTTCATTATCTTGATCATGGATACCACTCTTCTTTCCTTTTTCAATTTTCATCCTAACAAAAGATGAGAAGGGGTTTTCCATATTCACAAATTAAACCTTAATATTTTCATTTTCACACCACAGGCTCAAATTATACAATGTAAGTTGACACAAAAATCCTCCCTCCCATTAATCACTCCATTAATTATGAGAATACATTAGAAACATTCAATACTTCCAGATTTCTATCGGATATGGAATATTGCCAACATATCAGGAAATAATGGAAATATGAAGAACTTACATATGAATGAGAAATTAAGCGAAATTTCAAATGTGAATATAAAAACATCCAAAGAAAACAAAACTGATGGACAAGATTTCCTCAACACAGATGACAAGAAAAATAAATTGGAAGGAGACAAAACTACTATTAATTCTAACATGATGTCAAAGGAGTTCCACCAAAAAAATAGGGTAATTTTGAAGGGGAAAAAAATCCTCTTTTGAAATTCAAGAAAAGTCCTCGTCAAAATTTAATTATCAAAATCGACTTCTGACAGGCCACGTCGGCACCACATAGACGATGAGCAGTTTTGTCTCGCCTGCATGGTGCTGGGCCGCGCGGGATGGTTATTTTTTGTTGCGGGTTTGTCAAACCTGGACACGACTCAGGTTCATCAAACCCGGATCTTATATTATAACAATTTTATGTCTGAGTTCACTGAACGTACAACTGTAGCATGTCCCAAATGAGAATAATATTTTTAATTATTTAAAATTAATATTAAAATTGGTTAACAAAAAAACATTTGTGGTTCGATTCTCGGCAAAAGCAATTTATTTTATCATTTTTTAAATTCAGAAAAGCCCATATAATTTTGAAAAACTAAAAGAATGAAAAAGAAAAAATAAACAAAAAAAAAAATCCGAAATCAACGCACCAAGTAGAGATCAAACCTACGAATTTCTACATAAGAAACAAACGCTTTATGCACTGTGCTACAAAAACTTTAATGTTAAAATACTTAATATTAAAATTTTAAAATTAAAGCAAAAACTAGGTCCGAGTACGTCAAACTCAGACCTAAAGTTGTCTTATAATTTTATGCCTGGGTTTGCCAAACCTAGACGAAAAATAACCAACCCGCAGCTGTGCAGTGCCTAGACAGCCTGTGGATTTTGGTAATTAAATTTTAGAGAGGTGTTTTCTTAGAATTAAATTTCAAAAAGAATTTTTTTTAAAAAATTGCCTAAAAAAATCAAAAAGACAAAAGGAAAAAAGAAACTTTCTGTATTTGCAAACTTCCTTTTGGGAGTCAATATTTACACGATCACAGTTTTCTCTCTTAAAGCAAATTTAACCATTTACAAGTGTGTAGCTATTAGCTAATGATCTGCAAGCAATATTCATAAGCTGCTTTCAAATTTGTCAAAAAAGACATGACAATTGCAGTTTTACATTTTTAACCCAACAAAACCTTTCACCAAAAAAGTTCCAGAAAAACAAGAACAAGGCAATTTTTCTTTTTCCCAAAATTCTAAACAATGGATCAACCAATTTATGTAAATATGCAGAAAAGCTCAGAAACATTTTCTTTATTACCATGACGCCGAACGAGAAGCCGGCGATGACCGAGTTCTCGACGGAGACGGCAGCGAGCTCGAGGGTGCCGATCTGGCCAGCGAAAGTCTGGGTGATTGCACCGAGAGAGTACTGGCATATTGAGGTGAAGATTGCAGGGCCAGCAAGAAACCAGAGCTTTTTGGACTCAATTCTGAACTCTCTCCAAAAATCTCTGAGGCTCTTTATGGGGCCAATTTCACCAGCACCCCCTGTTTGTGGTGCAAAGATTGATGATGAAGATGAGAATGACCTCTTGAAGAGGAGTGGCTCTCTTGGGCTCCCCATGATTATTTTGTTGAGTCTCAACTTCCCCCTTTCAATGGGGGTGAGAGACAGACCGAGAGAGAGGGAGGGAGAGGAGGTGGAGAAGTGCGACTTGGGTTCTAAAGGAGTGTGGAGGACTTTTATTTTATAGTTCTGGGTTTTTGCATTTTAATCCTTGTTTTTTAAAGTTGCATATTGATTCTTTTGAAATTAAATAAATTGTATGGTCCCCTCAGGAGAAATAAATAATTGTCATCTAGGGAAATAAATGTTTGGAAGAAACTTTCAAGGGCTGTGAAGTCTAGTGATATGATTGATTATTACAATATAATAGAATTTTTTTTTTATATAAGATTATCGTGTGACAGAAATTCATAGGTGCACCGAAACATCTTAGCTATAGTGGCATTTAACACTAGGCCTGTCAATGGGTCTGGTTCGGGGCGGTACAGGTGGTATCAGACCCGGACCCGTTTACCCAAGAGGGTACCATACCCGTCCCGTTTACCCGCGGGTCCAGAAGGTGAGTTTCCATACCAGGACTCGCTGTACCCGCGGGTCCAGACCAGTTTACTCAGACCCATAAGAAAAAAAAACATAAACAAATACAGTAACAAAAACACATGAAGAGGGGGGAAAATTTTTGTAAAGAGAAAGAAAGCATATTTTAATATCAATAGGATGAAATGCAACCAGGTGCAAGAGGTGGAGGGAAAATTTTCGATGAAAAACTCCAATAAAGAAAAAAAATTAAAGCAAGTACCCCAAATTTATTGGAGAAAACACAACAATAGAATCACCTACTAATCAACCAACAGTCTTCAACACTTAAAGCACAAAGGGATCATTTATTGATAGAGTCTTGAGAGGGTTTTAATTCTATTAGTATTATTTATATTTATGTTTTGAAATGGGTAAATGGGTAATCGGGTCTGGTTCAAGTAAAATCAGACCCATCCCATTTAATACTCAGGTATACGGGTATACGGGTAAACGAGTATGGGTCCAGAGCAGCCCTTTCCATACCCGCTTAATCGGGTCGGGTCCGGGTCGGGTCCGGGTCTGGACCCGACCCATTGACAGGCCTACTTAACACCCTCTTCATTTGGTCCATCTTCAATATATTATTAATATTAAATAAAAAATAGTACATAAGAGTTTAATCTAAATCAAAATCAACCGGAGTTAAAACTAGGTCTACTACAAACATCATAAAAAACAAAAGAAGAGCAAAATGCTCGAGTACTCTTCCGGTACATGTGAGTAACGACGAAGTCTATCTAAACAAGATAACCCAAACACTTTTTTCAAACAGGACGTCACCTCTCAGAGACCAACGGGAGCATGTACTTGTAATAGAAACATATTTCAATTAAAATGATTTATTGAGAGAAAAATTGATTATTACACTATAATAAAAACATGTTTCAATTAAAATGGGTTATGAAGAGAAAAAAATTAATCACTACACTATAATAAAAACATGTTTCAATTAAAATGAGATATTAAGAGAAAAAACTTTCTGTCTGTGTCATACTATATTCATCAAAACTGGTATCATTTGATTCCTTTTAATCATTTCAAAATAGAAAATAATGAAAGATACAAATTTACTCAAAAAGTCATATTATTAAAAGAGATATTAAGAAAATAAATTCTGAAAACTGCTAACAAGTTACTTATATAATAGAAGAAACAAAAATGGCAAATAAAGCAAGAATAATTTTGACAACATTCAATTTAGTGCTTACTAATAATGGTTGAATACACTCAGAATTAGCTAAAGGTATTATGTGTCTAATAAGGTGAAATACACAAACTCAGTTTAAAAATTAATTTCTTTGTTTGGAAAAAAATAAATTAGAATCAATAATCAATAAAATTTGCTGCCAAAACGATTCAAGTTTTCAGTTTACAGTATCTAATAACTCCTAAATCCCAATAGATGCAAAACATCAATCGAGTACTAAAAAGTTGCATGTTGCAGTTCGAGGATTCTTAATTTTATAAATTTGAGAGAAATCATAGAATTGCGTTTCTTGCAAGTTATCCCCAAGTTTATACATTTACCTCTGGGATCCCAATATGAAATTTTGAGAAGCTCTAGGACTAAATTGAGAAAAAGTCTCTTAATTTAGTTTTTTCTCTTCCTTCCGAGGTGAGCAGTTGGAGTGATTCGCGGTGATGACCGGCGGCAGGCACGCACGAGGGACGTCCATCAACATTCTCGTCGTTGTGGGACCCACACTGGTGCTGATTATTTTGAAATTACTTTTTATGACACACACAGAGGGAGATAGAATTGTGTCATTTCGGAAAGAGTCAAGGCTGAAGCTTTCTGGCTTAAATATAAGTTTACGATAACGGAATGCAAGATTCACTCCGTTGAAGTTGATCTATATTATTTCAAATAATTAAAATCAAAAATTATGTAATTTGAATACTTTTTGCTTTTCCATCAAGTAAGCGCAAAATAGACGACTTAAAATAGTAAGTTTGTTAGTTTAACAGTGTAGAATATTTAAAATCTACCCAAAAAAAATGGTGAGTGAGGATTTTTTAAGTCTTTATATCATGATAAAATAGTCGGATTGAGAATTTGTATGTCTAAAGACGTAGATCTAAACAATATGCTATTTTCAGCCGTTCATTTGGCGTCTACTTGATGGATAGGCAAAAAGCATTCAAGTCTACTTGATGGATAGGCAAAAAGCATTCAAAATATATGATTTTTGGTTCTTAACTACTTGAAATAATGTAGATCAACTTCAACAGAGTGGATCTTACACTCAGATGTCGTATGAATGTATTCGAGTGGGAAAGATTCGGCCTCGAATCCTTCTGGAAGACTTGTGTCATTCCGGAAAGATTCGAGGCTGAATCTTTCCCACTCAAATACTAATATCTGACATTTGAATACAAGATCCACTCCGTTAAAATTGATCTATATTATTTCAATTATTTATAAACCAAAAATCAAGCATTTTGAATATTTTTTGCCCATGCATGGAGTAGGAAAAAAATACGAACGACCTAATTAGTGAGTTGGTTAGTTTATCGGTGTAAAACATTTAAAATCTAATAAAGTCATTTGTAGGGGTTTTTAAATATTTAGATCATGATCAAATAGCCGAATCGAGAATTTGTATGTCTAAAGACATGGATCTAGCAAACTCATTACTTTCGGCCGTCCATTTTGCGCCGCTAATAGATGACAAAAAGTAATCAAACACTTAATTTTGGCTTATAGATGCTTGAAATAATATAGATCAACTTCAATGGAGTGAATCTTGTATTCGAATGTCGGAGAGATGAATTTGAGTGGGAAGGTTTCGAGCTCAAATCCTTTCTGAATGACACAAGCCTAAGAGAGACGGGCTTGTGTCGTTACGAAAGGATTCGGGTTTGTGTAATTCCGAAAGGATTTGAGTCCGTATCCTTCCCACTCAAATTCAACCCTCCGATATTCGAATATAAGATACACTTCATTGAAGTAGATCTATATTATTCAAGTATCTATAAACCAAAATCAAGTGTTTTGACTACTTTTGCTCATCCATTAAGCGTCACAAAATGGACAGCCGAAAGTAGTGAGTTGGTTAGATTTATGTCTTTAGACATACAAATTCTCGATCCGGCCATTTGATCATAATCTAAACATTTAAAAATCCTTACGAACCAATTTTTTTAGGTTTTAAATGTTCTTAACCGTTAAACTAATTAACTCACCATTTAGGCCATCCGTTTTTTCTTTACTTGATGCGTGAGAAAAATATTCAAAATACTTGATTTTCGGTTTATAAATACTTGAAATAAAATAGATCAACTTCAACGGATTGAATTTTGTATTCGAATGTCAGATGTTGATATTTGAGTGAGAAGGGTTCGGCCTCGAATCCATATATATATATATATATATATATATATATATATATATAATATATATATGAGAAAAATGTATATCAGCCCGCGGGCTGAGAGTACTCTCTCAGCCTGCGGTGACGTGGCTCGATTTGTCACCTCACTGACTTGCGGCCCGCTTTTAGGGAGAAGTTAAATTACCAAATACCCCTTATGATAACTTTTCCTTATTGTTTATTATTATTTTTCCCCCCTTTTATTTTGCCGCTCTTTATAGGATAGAAATTACTTTTCGCCTAATTTCTTTACCTGTTTTTTGAAAGATCTAGTTTCTCCTTTTCAGGCTGGGATAAAATTTTTTTTGAAAATATAAAATCTTTTCAGATCAATCTTTTCAGCCTGCGATAAAATTCTACTTTATAGTTTATTTTTTTTATATATAATGTAGTCAGAGTTTTTGGTCGCATTGTACATTTAAACTGCGACCTTAGTCAAAGTCTTTGGTCGCAGTGTACATGGTGAAATGCGACCAAGGTCGCAGTGTTGTTATTGATAAAGATGGCCAGCAACTGCAATCTAGGGTTGCATTACATGGACTGCGACTTTGGTCGCAGTACGTTAAGTAATTAATTTTTTTGAATATAATGTAGTCAGAGTCTTTGGTCGCATTGTACATTTAAACTGCGACCTTAGCCAAAGTCTTTTGTCGCAGTGTACATGGTTAAATGCGACCAAGGTCGCAGTGTTGTTATTGATAAAGATGGCCAGCAACTGCAATCTAGGGTTGCATTACGTGGACTGCGATTTTGGTCGCAGTACGTTAAGTAAGTGTTGTTTTATTAAGTGTTGTTTTTTGGATTAAGACATTTTTTGAATCTAAATGAAAAATGAAAAGTTGTCTGTGTGTGATGCGACTTGGAGTCAGTCCGTGAGACGCGACCTGTCATAAAGATTTTATGAGATCTTTTAACGTCAAGTCTATGTTGACGAACCCCGCACCATTCGTTGTTTCCCGAAGCGGTTGTCCACGTGTCGGTTCTTCATTGGGTTTAGGCGTTAATGTCTTTTAATGCCAAACCGGCGCTGGCGGTTGGAGACCATTAATGCCGACGATTCTGATTAATGAACCATTAATTATGGTTATTATGGGCTGCCTATAAATAGGGCTCACCCTCTCCCTTTAACAGTCCATAATTAGACTGTTTTCTTTCGAGAGCAATTGCTCTGAGAATTTCCGTCTTCTTCAGAGTCTCTAACAGGGGCCTGCCTCCATGGATGAAGATGACCCTATTGACGAACTTGATCGATGTTCGTCCACAAGGGAAGAAGTCATAGACCTCATCGTCCACAAGGGAAGAAGTCATTGTCCTCGTCGTTCACAAGGGAAGAAGTCATGATCCCTGACGAGGACTTAATCCTCACCGAGATCTGCTCTGACTTGATGCACCAGTCAAGCTTGCTGGTAACGGATGGTCAGAGTGGGTATGGCGGCGGGGGATGTGGTGGATATAGTGGTGGGTAGCATACCTTGTGAGGTCTCACTCTCCCTCTCTTACCCCAGAAGTCACATCGAGGAAACTCCATGCTCACTGGATAACCTTCTGGTGAAGAGATGTTCATAAACGAAAGATTCTGCTGCCACCAGACCTCCAGGAGAAGATTGCTCTTAGTAGTCAACAAGGGCTCTTCTTGGCTCTTTTGATGTTTTGTCTTCTTGACTACTTTGATGTTTAGTCTTCTTTGTAACACTCAATCTTATTGATTCTGCTGCCACCAGACCTCAAGAAGAAGATTGCTCTTAGTCAACAAGGGATTTTTTGATGTTTAGTCTTCTTGGCTACTTTGATGTTTAGTCTTCTTTGTAACACTCAATCTTATTGATTCTGCTGCCACCAGACCTCAAGAAGAAGATTGGTCTTAGTCAACAAGGGATTTTTTTGATGTTTAGTCTTCTTTTGTACTGCTGTATTTGTAACACTCAATCTTATTGTATAAGAGATCGTTTTGTATCATTTGCACATGCCTGGAGATAAATGCCTGGACATAAATAAAAAGCATATTTGTTTTTTTTAATAAACTACGAACTTTTTCGCAGCCATGCATTGCAAACAAAACAACTATGACCATAGATGACACTGCGACCAAGGTCGCATAAGATACATTGCAAACAGTAACTACTTCGACCAGGGTCGACGCTGTGACAAAGTCTGCGACTAAGCAACTGCTGCGGTGACGTGTCACCTCGTCGCAGTGTTGTTGTTGATTAAGACTAAAGACCAGCAATAGCGACCAAGATTGCAGATTATTTTTTTAAGACTGCGGCCATCAACTGCGACCAATGTCGCAGTGTTGTTGTTGATTATTTATAAAGACCACCAACTGCGACCAAGGTGTGATGTTGTTGATTAAGAGTAAAGACCAGCAACTGCGACCAAGGTCGCTGTGTCGCAGTTTATTTTATTAAGACTACGGTCGTTTATTTTATTAAGACTACGGTCAGAAACTGCGACCAAGGTAGCAGTGTTGTTGTTGATTAAGACTAAAGTCCAGCAACTGCGACCAAGGTCGCAGTGTATTTATTAAGTCTGCGTCCAGCAACTGCAACCAATGTCGCAACCTTTCATTTTAAAAATTTATAAGGGTGAAGTAATATAATTATTAACTGCGACCAAGGTCGCAGTATATTCGTTTAGCGTAAAATATTTAAAATGAAAGTTTGTAACAATTGTACAGCATTTTCAACCAAGACATAGTAGTAAAAAATGTAATTCACACAATTAACTTTAGAAAACAGATTTATATATATTTAAAAAAAAACAAAATACAATTTTTTTAAACTTCTAATCCTCGTCATCACCATCGTAATGAGAATATTTTTTTAAACTTCTAATCCTCGTCATCACCATCGTAATGAGAAAGAAGTTTGCGACTTTGGTCGCAGTACTGAAGGAGGTCGCATTGCTATACGATAGCATGTTTCCTCCGGTATTCTTTATTCTGTATTAAGTATGCGACCATGGAATATTTTTTTACTTTTCAATGCTAGAAGTCGCTGTCGTCATATAAAAGGGGTATTTTTGTCAATTTGTTTCACGATTGTTTAGGCGGGGTTTTTTTGATTTTTTTGGCGCCCACACTCTGCGACCGATGTGTGGCATATATTCAGCCACGTCCCGCAGGCTGAGAAACTCTCTCAGCCCGCAGGCTGAGGTACAGTAAGCCCTATATATATATATATATATGGATAAAGATTGTTTCATTTTCAATTGGTAAAAAGATGTTTTCACTTTCAATTAGTTTCTTTCAATTGATAGTTTTTATTGGTATCAAAATATTGTTTTAAATATATTTTATTGGTAATGTTTGTTTTTTTTTTCACTCTTTTATTGATGAGTGACAAAAAAGGGAGAAGGATTTGGGTTTATAGCATGTTTATTTGTGCATATATATGTTTTATGCATATTCATATGCGTGTGTTTTATGCATATTCATATGCACATATTCATATGCGTGTGTTTTATGCATATTCATATGCATGTGTTTATGATGATTCCATTGCATATCTTTATTATTTTTGTTATGAATAAGTTAAGGGGAAGCTTCTATGAAGCCTATCCTTAATGAATGCATATATAACATCATAAATTTTGTCATCATCAAAAAGGGGGAGATTGTTGACCCAGAGGTCTTTCATCTTAGTTTTGATGATAACTAACTTATGAAGGTTAGTTACTAATGATCATGTTTTTAATAAGTTTCAGATATTGATCAAGATCTTACTAGGTGTTTAACTTCAATAAAGAATTCAAAGCCAGTTTTGAAACTAACACATGATGATTCAAGAGCTCGCGCTTTAAGATCGCATCTAGTACTCGGATGGTGTCAAGCTCATTTCGATCAAGCTTGGATCGAGTCGTCTTGGAGATGAAGATCGAAGAGAAGACTCGCATCTAGGTTTGTTTAGTTTTTATTTTAAATCTTGTGTAAGAATGGACTAGTGTTGATATACTCAAGTACACACACAAGTTCAAAAAGTTTTGGTTTTGGTTTAACTGGTTTTGAATTTTCAAGAATATACATATATGGTTTTCATTAATAGATAGAATCAAAACAAGTTTTACATGGTTTATATGTATGTTGGATTCATCCATATACATTATTTGGTTCATATTGTTTAGAAACTTATTTTGATGATTCTATTTCATGGTTTCAAGTTGTGTTTTTAACAAAACTTAATTTTGGAGTTAATGTCAAAATATAGATATATCATTTACATGTATATTGGATTCTATCCATACACACTATACTTCAAAATGTGTTTCTATATCTTGTTTTTGTATTTATACAAGTTTGAGAAAAATCAGTTTTCCATTTTAAAGTTTAGTTTTTAGAAAATACGATTTTTTGTTTAAACCTTTATTTTCATACCTCAAAAATAGTTCAAATAGTTTGTAATATGTGTTGAATTTTGACCACACATATTTGTATCTAAAATATTTACATGAACTTATTTTTGTGAAATTTATAGAGTTTTATGGGTATTTTTAGGTATTTGACAAGTTAGATTTCAAAACCTAAAAACCCAGTCTGATTATAGGGCCCGGTCGACCGGACCAGGGCCCGGTCGACCGGTTGTGCACAGGACGTGCACAGTTGCCTTGGCCTTGGGCCGGTCGATCGTGTGGTCTACTAGTCCAGAGATCTTACTCTCTGACTCTAGCCACAGTCAACCGGTCGGTCGACCGACCAGAGAGTTAGCTCTCTGGTTCTGGCCTCGGTCGATCGCCCGACCGAGCAGTCGACCATTAGACAAGTTTGTCTGGGGCGGTCGACCGGTAATCCCAACGATCTTGTTGAGTCTCAACTTCCCCCTTTCAATGGGGTGAGAGAGAGACCGAGAGAGAGAGAGAGAGAGAGAGAGAGGGAGGAGGTGGAGAAGTGCGACTTGGGGTCTAAAGGAGCGTGGAGAATTTTTTTTTATAGTTGTGGGTTTTTGCATTTTAATCCTTGTTTTTTAAAGTTGCATATTGATTCTTTTGAAATTAAATAAATTGTATGGTCCCCTCAGGAGAAATAAATAATTGTCAACTAGGGAAAAAAAATGTTTGGAAGAAACTTTCAAGGGCTGTGAAGTCTAGTGATATGATTGATTATTACAATATAATAGAATTTTTTTTTTATATATAAGATTATCGTGTGACAGAAATTCATAGGTGTACCGGGACACTTAACAACCTCTTCATTTAGTCCATCTTCAATATATTATTATTATCAAATAAAAAATAGTACATAAGAGTTTAATCTAAATCAAAATCAACCGGAGTTAAAACTAGGTCTACTACAAACATTATAAAAAACAAAAAAAAGAGCAAAATGCTCGATTACTCTTTCAGTACATGTGAGTAACGACGAGGTCTATCTAAACAAGATAACCCAAACACTTTTTTCAAGCAGGACGTCACCTCCTATAGACCAGCGGGAGCATGTACTTGTAAAAGAAACATATTTCAATTAAAATAGTTTATTGAGAGAAAAATTAATTATTACACTATAATTAAAAACATGTTTCAATTAAAATGGGTTATGAAGAGAAAAAAATTAATCATTACACTACAATAAAAACATGTTTCAATTAAAATGAGTTATTTCAGAGAAAAAACTTTCTGTCTGTGTCATACTATACTCATCAAAACTGGTATCATTTGATTCCTTTCAATCATTTCAAAATAGAAAATAATGAAAGATGCAAATTTACTCAAAAAGTCATATTATTAAAGAGATATTAAGAAAATAAATTCTGAGAACCGCTAACAAAGTTACTTATAATAGAAGAACAAAAAAAAAAAAAGGCAAATAAAGCAAGAATAATTTTGACAACATTCAATTTACTTGTTACGGTTCTTACTAATAATGTTTGAATACACTCAGAATTAGCTAAAGGTATTATGTGTCTAATAAGCTGAAATACACAAACTCAGTTTAAAAATTAATTTCTTTATTTGGAAAAAAATAAATTAGAATCAATAATCAATAAAATTGGATGCCAAAACGATTCAAGTTTTCAGTTTACAGTATTATCTAATAACTCCTAAATCCCAATAGATGCAAAACATCAATCGAGTACTAAAAAGTTGCATGTTGCAGTTCGAGGATTCTTAATTTTATAAATTTGAGAGAAATCATAGAATTGCGTTTCTTGCAAGTTATCCCCAAGTTTATACATTTACCTCTGGGATCCCAATATGAAATTTTGAGAAGCTCTAGGACTAAATTGAGAAAAAGTCTCTTAATTTAGTTTTTTCTCTTCCTTCCGAGGTGAGCAGTTGGAGTGATTCGCGGTGATGACCGGCGGCAGGCACGCACGAGGGACGTCCATCAACATTCTCGTCGTTGTGGGACCCACACTGGTGCTGATTATTTTGAAATTACTTTTTATGACACACACAGAGGGAGATAGAATTGTGTCATTTCGGAAAGAGTCAAGGCTGAAGCTTTCTGGCTTAAATATAAGTTTACGATAACGGAATGCAAGATTCACTCCGTTGAAGTTGATCTATATTATTTCAAATAATTAAAATCAAAAATTATGTAATTTGAATACTTTTTGCTTTTCCATCAAGTAAGCGCAAAATAGACGACTTAAAATAGTAAGTTTGTTAGTTTAACAGTGTAGAATATTTAAAATCTACCCAAAAAAAATGGTGAGTGAGGATTTTTTAAGTCTTTATATCATGATAAAATAGTCGGATTGAGAATTTGTATGTCTAAAGACGTAGATCTAAACAATATGCTATTTTCAGCCGTTCATTTGGCGTCTACTTGATGGATAGGCAAAAAGCATTCAAGTCTACTTGATGGATAGGCAAAAAGTATTCAAAATATATGATTTTTGGTTCTTAATTACTTGAAATAATGTAGATCAACTTCAACAGAGTGGATCTTACACTCGGATGTCATATGAATGTATTCGAGTGAGAAAGATTCGGCCTCGAATCCTTCTGGAAGACTTGTGTCATTCCGGAAAGATTCGAGACTGAATCTTTCCCACTCAAATACTAATATCTGACATTTGAATATAAGATCCACTCCGTTAAAATTGATCTATATTATTTCAATTATTTATAAACCAAAAATCAAACATTTTGAATATTTTTTGCCCATACATGGAGTAGGAAAAAAATACGAACGACTTAATTAGTGAGTTGGTTAGTTTATCGGTGTAAAACATTTGAAATCTAATAAAGTCATTTGTAGGGGTTTTTAAATATTTAGATCATGATCAAATAGCCGAATCGAGAATTTGTATGTCTAAAGACATAGATCTAGCAAACTCATTACTTTCGGCCGTTCATTTTGCGCCGCTTAATGGATGACAAAAAGTAATCAAACACTTAATTTTGGTTTATAGATACATGAAATAATATAGATCAACTTCAACGGAGTGAATCTTGTATTCGAATATCGAAGAGATGAATTTGAGTGGGAAGGTTTCGAGCTCAAATCCTTTCTGAATGACACAAGCCTAAGAGAGACGGGCTTGTGTCATTACGAAAGGATTCGGGTTTGTGTAATTCCGAAAGGATTTGAGCCCGTATCCTTCCCACTCAAATTCAACCCTCCGATATTCGAATATAAGATCCACTTCATTGAAGTAGATCTATATTATTCAAGTATCTATAAACCAAAATCAAATGTTTTGACTACTTTTGCTCATCCATTAAGCGTCACAAAATGGACAGCCGAAAGTAGTAAGTTGGTTAGATCTATGTCTTTAGACATACAAATTCTCGATCCGGCCATTTGATCATAATCTAAACATTTAAAAATCCTTACGAACCAATTTTTTTTAGGTTTTAAATGTTCTAAACCGTTAAACTAATTAACTCACCATTTAGGCCATCCGTTTTTTCTCTACTTGATGCGTGAGTATAAAGTATTCAAAACACTTGATTTTCGGTTTATAAGTACTTGAAATAATATAGATCAACTTCAACGGATTGGATCTTGTATTCGAATGTCGGATGTTGATATTTGAGTGGGAAGGGTTCGGCCTCGAATCCATATATATATATATATATATATATATATATATATATATATATATATATTATATATATATATATATATATATGGGCTTACTGTACCTCAGCCAGCGGGCTGAGAGAGTTTTCTCAGCCTGCGGGCGTGGCAACATCACCGCCCCACATCTGTAATAATTTTGGCGGGCAAAATCCTGTAAAATCCCGCCCAATTTAATGCCAGTCACCTCAACATTATAATTTCCAAAAATACCCTCCCTCACAACTTTTTACCGACCTTGGTAGCAGTCCTCAGAAAAAGACTGCGACCTTGGTAGCAGACCTTGGTAGCAGTCCTCAGAAAAAGACTGCGACCTTGGTAGCAGTCCTCAGAAAAAGACTGCGACCATGGTAGCAGTTCTTAGAAAAGACTGCGACCGTGGTAGCAGTTCTCATAAAAACACTGCGACCATGATAGCAGTCCTCAGAAAAAGACTGCGACCTTGGTAGCAGTCCTCAGAAAAAGACTGCGACCTTGGTAGCAGTCCTTAGAAAAGACTGCGACCGTGGTAGCAATTCTCATAAAAACACTGCGACCTTGGTAGCAGTCCTCAGAAAAAGACTGCGACCTTGGTAGCAGTCCTTAGAAAAGACTGCGACCGTGGTAGCAGTTCTCATAAGTACTGCGACTATATTAAAAATCATTAAATATCAAATCAGATAAAAAAATTAAAAAAGCAGCATTCACTGTCTTTTACCGAAAAAGTAGCTTTTCATAAGGGGTATTTGGTAATTTAACTTCTTTCGATAAGCGGGCCGCAAGTTAGTGGGGTGCAAAATTGAGCCACGTCAGCGCAGGCTGAGAGAGTTCTCTCAGCCCGCGGGCTGATATACATTTCTCTCTCTCTCTCTCTCTCTCTCTCTATATATATATATATATATATATATATATATATATATGGATAAAGATGTTTTCACTTTCAATTAGTTTCTTTCAATTGATAGTTTTTATTAGTATCAAAATATTATTTTAAATATATTTTATTTGTAATGTTTGTTTTTTTTTTCACTCTTTTATTGATGAGTGACAAAAAAGAGAGAAGGATTTAGGTTTATAGCATGTTTATTTGTGCATATATATGTTTTATGCATATTCATATGCGTGATATGCACATATTCATATGCGTGTGTTTTATGCATATTCATATGCATGTGTTTTATGATGATTCCATTGCATATCTTTATTATTTTTGTTATGAATAAGTTAAGGGGAAGCTTCTATGAAGCCTATCCTTAATGAATGCATATATAATATCATAAGTTTTGTCATCATCAAAAAGGGGGAGATTGTTGACCCAGAGGTCTTTCATCTTAGTTTTGATGATGACTAACTTATGAAGGTTAGTTACTAATGATCATGTTTTTAATAAGTTTCAGATATTGATCAAGATCTTAGTAGGTGTTTAACTTCAATAAAGAATTCAAAGTCAGTTTTGAAACTAACACATGATGATTCAAGGGCTCGCGCTTTAAGATCGCATCTAGTACTCGGATGGTGTCAAGCTCATTTCGATCAAGCTTGGATCGAGTCGTCTTGGAGATGAAGATCGAAGAGAAGACTCGCATCTAGGTTTGTTTAGTTTTTATTTTAAATCTTGTGTAAGGATGGACTAGTGTTGATATACTCAAGTACACACACAAGTTCAAAAAGTTTTGGTTTCGGTTTAACTGGTTTTGAATTTTCAAGAATATACATATATGATTTTCATTAATAGATAAAATCAAAACAAGTTTTACATGGTTTATATGTATGTTGGATTCATCCATATACATTATTTTGTTCATATTGTTTAGAAACTTATTTTGATGATTCTATTTCATGGTTTCAAGTTGTGTTTTTAACAAAACTTAATTTTGGAGTTAATGTCAAAATATAGATATATCATTTACATGTGTATTGGATTCTATCCATACACACTATACTTCAAAATGTGTTTTTATATCTTGTTTTTGTATTTATATAAGTTTGAGAAAAATCGGTTTTCCATTTTAAAGTTTAGTTTTTAGAAAATACGATTTTTTGTTTAAAGCTTTATTTTCATACCTCAAACATAGTTCAAAAAGTTTGTAAAAAGTTTGTAATATGTCTTGAATTTGATCACACATATTTGTATTAATATTTACATGAACTTATTTTTGTGAAATTTATAGAGTTTTATGGGTATTTTTAGGTATTTGACAAGTTAGATTTCAAAACCTAAAAACCCAGTCTGAGCCTTCGGACGATCGACCGGACCAGGGCCCGGTCGACCGGTTGTGCACAGGGCGTGCACAGTTGCCTTGGCCTTGGGCCGGTCGATCGTGTGGTCTACTAGTCCAGAGATCTTACTCTCTGGCTCTGGCCACAGTCAACCGGTCGGTCGACCGACCAGAGAGTTAGCTCTCTGGTTCTGGCCTCGGTCGATCGCTCGACTGGGCAGTCGACCGTTAGGCAAGTTTGTCTGGGGCGGTCGACCGGTAATCCCAACGATCAGAAATATGACCGTTGGCCAGTCGACCGGCCGGTCGACCAACAGGACATGTGGCGCATGTTCTGAACCCCAACGGCTATATTTTCAGACCCCTATAAATATGAGTTTTTGAGGGCAGTTTTAGCTAAGATTTCCAAGTGCAGTTTTTTTTTTACTTTCTCAAGTGTTTTTAACAAAGTTTTCAAAAGAACTTTTAGTGTCAAAACTCTTATCTTTATTTGTTTCAAAGTTTTTAGAAAATCAAAAGAAAACAAATCTTTGGGAATTTAGTTTTGATTTTTATTTGCATATCTATTTAGAAGTCTTTCCCAAGTGTTTTCTTCATTGTTTCTTTTCCAAAATACTTTGTTTTGTCACATACTTGAGCTATCATCTCAAATCTATCTTTAGGGTTTTTTTATTGTGAGAAAAATTGTTTGTGATCCTTTGAGATCATGAAGAAAGAGTTTGTGATCTTTGTGATCACCAAGTGTATTTCCTTCTTTACTTCGTGTTTGGCTAAGTGCCCACTTCTTGTGTAGAGGTTTGTATTGTTAAGAGAGAGAAGTTGTGTACTCCTACTGTTCAGTTATAATTTCTCAGTGGAGATCCTTTTGTGGAAAGTCCTGTGTGGACATAGTCAAAATCCTTCTGTGTGAAGGCGGGGACGTAGACAGTAGCTCGAACCTCGAAACATGTTCTCGTGATTGCGTTTGGATCTTTCTCGCTAGCTCTCTCTATATCTTGCATCGTTATTACTTGCTCATATTCATATACATGCTGGACGTAGTTTGTATGCCCGCACATGTGTTCAATCAAGAGAGTTATTGAAGCTCCTCAACTCTTAATCTAGAAGAATCTAGAGGAGTAGTTTCAGAGCCCTTTACAAAAATTCGGACTAACTTTTGATTACATATAGTGTGTTAGCAATTAAGTTTTGAATTCCGCATCATTTGTCCTAAATTAGCTTGTACACATATTCACCCCCCTCTAGGTGTACTTTTAAAAATTGTCATCTTGATAGCTATGAACAAACAAATAATGTCATGGGAGCATGACAAATAATCAAAAAGTAAGTTTTCACCATATAGTTTATTAAATTAATTTTTTTTGAATTTCATCGCAGCTAGTGCAATCAACGAAGTTTCAACAAAATCTATGCATCAGATATTTTGTTTAAAATTTGTAGCAAAGAGCCGTATATTTCCTCTTATGCAATTCAGTAGTGTTCTATTTCTCAAAGTCTATGCCGTATTATCTGAATAAAGTTTGGACCCCTATAATCTGAGCAAATTTATTCGTTCTATTCTTCTCAAAAAAAATTGTGTGTTCTATTTCTTCTTTTATCCCAGAAACTGATGAATAGAAAAAACAATAAAATAATATTAAGTTAATGTATTCAAATAAAGAATGAGATTACAAATTGGGATATTATCATTTTCTTTTGATTTTCTTAAAAATAGTGAGCTTAATAGATATATTTTTGATGATCTATACAATGCAGACCTAAGATAGTAAAAACACATAAAAATCAATTTGATGTGCTTGCCTTTCAGTACCATCCTCAATTTGATGCGTTCTATTCTAATGCATTAAAATCTTGTTTTCTTGCAAAATTTATTTTTTTTAGTGTATTTAACTCAGATTCCAAGCATTTTCTTATTTTAGTTAAAAAGTATGTTGGGTTACTTAGTTATCTTATGTTTGTTGTTTTATAGACGATCGGGCTTTTGATTAAGGCGTTCCTTTTTTCGCATTTCTTTCTGTAAAAATAGTTTTTATTTGTCTAATCATGTAAGTTTAAATACATTAACAATGTACTGAGAAAAATATGTAGATGTAAGCTTCAAATCAGCTGTAAACATCATACTTACTCGAATGTTATTTAATTAATCTCTAACTGTATAACTAACACGCAGTATGAGAGAAAGAGGAGAGATAGTTGTTTTGCTGAGGGAGAAAGGGAAAGGTAGAATTAACATTAAAAGAAACAATTGATTTATGATGAAAGGATAGTTTAGAAAAAGTGAGGAGCGTGTATTTAGAAGTTTTGTGACTGTATTAAATATACAGGTATGTGATGCAATTTTATGGGTTTGAAAAGCCGTACCCCAGAAGAAGACACAACTTTCGCTTTAACCTTCAGCTTTTGCCCAATTTAGAGGCATTTATCAACTCACTTTAAGTGATTGAGAAGGATCCGAAATTTTACATTAACTCCTAAAATCGATTGAAAAGGACCCGGTCTCAATCGTCTTGTCACAAGGAGAAACTGAACAAGAAACTAATTGGTTCGAGTGAACTCAAAAGTCGTCTTGATTTTTCAGTGCCGTCTATTATTTTATGATGATTATGTTTCTTCCTCCGTTGAGACGAGAGAAATTGGAATTTTTAGTCGAGACTCGAGCCTGAGACTCCTGACAACTCACTCTCGTTGCCAGTGAATCCAAAAGCACGAGTTTCTCTGAGCAAACAAATCTCGGGATTCTTCAACTGGCCTAATGATGTGAGAGAGAGAAGTAGATGTTGTCTTTAGGCCTTTTGCAGCATATGCAGGTTGGTATTACATACCTAGGACTCTACATGTTTATGTTCTGCACGAGGAAGTTGTGTTTGTAGGGCCTTTCTGCAACACGCTTTCAGAAAACAAAAAGATGTCTTCTTCAATGAAAGAGACGCAGCAGAAATTACACAAGCGAGACGACAATTTAGAAACTATTAGCTAGTATAACAATCTCAGATCAAAACAATTGGAGTTGGAACAAAAGGCCGTCGGCAAGGATATATATATATATATATATATATATATATATATATATATATATATATATATATATATATATATATATATATATATTCCAAGAACAATCCCACAAACTTGAATGGCTAACAGAAGGATTTTTCTTGGTCCCAAATTATATGATTTGAGTTTGAGAAGTGAATATGAAAATATGAAGATTTTAGAGGTGAATAAGAAGCAAAATTTCAAGAGAAAATAATCTAAAATTAAGAAATTCCTACACAGAAGGTGTAGGGAGAGAGTACAAATTGTAGGGAGAGAGGAGATAGAGAAGATAGAAGAAGATAGCACAAAGATCGAAATTCAAAAGGAGCGAGAACGGCGTATGTAGGATAGGTCCCGGTTGATCGCACAGTCGACCGCCCGATCGACCGACGTGCACGACGTGCACAGCAAAGGGACCGTCGACTGCACGGTCGACCATGGCTAAAGAGCGGTCGACCGCCCGGTCGACCGACTGTATGAAGGCTGCTCTCTGTTGGTGCCGGTCGACCTGCACGATCGACCGGGTACAGGCGTCGGTCAACCGGTCGGTGGACCGACAGACGCGTTTTGGCTGTCCTTTCTGGATTCGGACTCCTTTCCTGTTTGGGGTCGAATTCAATCAGGGTTTCCTAAATCCTTGAGACTTTGTGACTATAAATAAAGGCTAGAGCCCTCATGTATTGCATCCAAGGCAAATCCCTCAAGTATCCCTCTGTATTAGTTTGTATTGATTGTTGAATCAATAAAATCTCTCTCCCTTACCCGAGGACGTAGGCAAATTGTCGAACCTCGTTAAATACTGTGTTGATTTGCTTTCTCTATTGTTTCTCTGTTCTTGTCGTATTGGTTACATCTCGACTGCATCTGTCTCCATCTGATTGGTGAATTCCTCAGAGAGGTTGTTGTCAAGGGCGCACGCAACAGAAAGATATTATTATTTCTGACAGAAAGTGAAAGGTATTCAACCAAGAAAAAAAATGCAAAAAAAATTCAATAGTCTAAAAGATTGAGAAAAGTTTCTTTATTTGCAAACTTTTATTTTGGGACTCATCGTTTACATGATTATAATAAAGCAAAATTTAACCATTTAGATATATGCAGCTAATGATATGCAACCATAAGATGCTCTCAAGTTTGTCGAAAGAAACATGACAAATTAACCAACTGTGATTCCACCTCATAGCCTCCTCCCCCCTTACTATTGCAGTTTTGCATTTTAACCCCTCAAACAGAAAGTCTTTCATCCAAAAATGCTAGGCGCTCTTCCTCTTTACAATTGTTTTATGCCATCAAGCCCCACAGTCCATATAATAGCGAGAATAAGGAAATTTTCTTTTCTCAAATTTTAAACAACAATCAATTAATGTAAACATGCGAAAAAGTCCAGAAACATTTTCTTTATTCCCATGACGCTGAACGAGAAGCCGGTGATGACCGAGTTCTTGACGGAGACGGCGGCGAGCTCGAGGGCGCAGAGAGTACCTGCATACTGAGGTGAAGATTGCAGGGGAAGCAAGAAAACCAGGGCTTTATGGACTCAACTCTGAACTCTCTCCAAAAGTCTCCAAAGCTCTTTATGGGGCCAATATCACCATCCTCTCCAGTTTAGGTTGCAAAGATTGAAGGTGAAGATGATGATGATGGTCTGGTCTCTTGAAGAAGAGTGGCTCTCTTCTTGGGCTCTCCATGCTGCTTCTTTATGCCAAATAAAAAGGGCTGACTGACTGTGAGCAGAAGTTGGATTGACAGATACTACCAACATCCCATGTATTTGCTGCTCGTCAGTCAAATCCATTCCAATTAACAAAACAAATTTCTCCAACAAAAAAAAAAAAAAGCAAAACAAAACAAAACAAAATTTAACAAAGAATAGTCGTTGGCCTAATTTCTTTGTCGACATATTGTGATAGCCAGTATAACAATCTCAGATCAAAAAAACATTTGGAGTTGGAACAAAAGGCCGTATGGCTTGAACTACCACCCATCTACCACAATGCCATTTTTTTTTTTATAGAGATGGGAAACCTCAGGTGCTGCTGAAACAAAGAGATGATGTGTGAACTCTGAATTAATACCAAAAAGAAAATGAAGAGGAAGAACCATTCAAGTTTACACACAAATAGAAACAGATAAAGAGCATTCTTATGGTTAATTGGACAGTAACAAGAAAGAGGAATCCATGATAAATTGTTTGCTCCGTTAAAGATACATATTCATTATTTACTAGTGTCGTGGAATGATGGCCAGAAAATGATTTCGACATAACGTGCCACAACTTCATCACTATCAATACATTCTGTATATCGTAAAACATAAAATGCTGCAAGAATACAATTAATACATCTTTGGGGAACAAGTGCACATCCAGCTTTTACATTCTATAGTAACAAAACTACAATTTGCCTAGACGAAGAATCAACTCACTAAAAACTTCAAAATGACGTGTATAAAATACAAAAATTACAGATGCAGATGCTAGTTTCTTCCTTTCTCTCTCCCCAAAATAAAAACCCTGCTTTTCGATGCTGATAGCTACAAATCAAGCTGAAACTGATGGTGAAAGGTACCTACTTTGACTGGAACTCGTGCGACAAGGGGGCAAAAATAGAGAGGGAAAAAAGAAGGCATAACGAGTGGAAGCTTCCGTCTCCCAATGAAGAATAGTAAATAATAGATAGCACCACACTCTAGATCGGCTCCAAATGAAAATGTCAACCTTGTCACAAACCAGGAGGGAAGTTGTTGATCTGTCCTTGTTCCAGCTTATCTTGGTTATTCACTTTATAAGCTATCCGAAATCTCATGGCAAGCGCTTTCTGAAAGCAAAACAAAGTTCTAGTAAGCTCTCAGCCGATAGGCATTGTTTGCTTATAAATTATACAAAAGTACATGAATCAGCACTAGTTTTAAAAGAACAGATGAAGCCCAAACAAACATACAGCTCCAACTACTAATTAAATATTTCATGAAGTGAAGGCTACTTAAATAATCTACACAAAAACAGGTACTAAGCTCTTAACAAGAGAACATATGCAATGAAATAACATGAATATGGCAACAGCCTGGACTGGAGATAAAAGGTGCTCTTTCTGTGCCAAAATTATAAAAAAATTCGTTATGTTGCCAGACGAACTTTAAAAATGTCAGATGGTTTAACAAGAAGACAGGTAAATATTAAGACAATAAAGTGAACGAGAATGTGTTCCTACATGGCTCCTTTGGATCACGATGTGCCTTGTAGATACCATTAATCTTCCCCTTTCTCAAGGAGGACAGGTGCTCGTATGCATGAGGTTACCCTTTGTATCTAGAATGTACATCTCCCTACTTGCAAACTAGCAGTTTATAACTTAGGCAAAGCCCCTCTGTTGTCCTATTCCAAGAGGACAGGTGCTTGTATGCATGAGTCAAGGCTTTCTTCTCTCTCCAGAGATCGTCTTCAGTGCTGAGAGATTGTAACGACCCATTGGGTCCTAATCTTTGACAATGAGCCTTAATCTTCAATCTTTGACAAGGAACCCTATTTGACATTTATTGACGCTAGTGATCCTCAGTGGACACCAGCGAGGCTGGTTAGAAAGCCTCAACAACCACTTCCTCAGTTCGACGTTCCTCAGTTCGCAAAAGCCAACATTGGTCAACCGTGCATGAGATTTTTTTGTTGGATTATTTTATATTATATGTTGAATGCTTTGTTAGGTTTTGATAACTATGGGTTAATATTGGTTTTATAGAATATATCTTCTTATTGTATGTGTATGGTTTTAGTGTTGTTTTTATATATTAAAAAATTTATATGGTGATCGGTTTTAATTTTTTTTTCAATATTTTTAGAATATTTTCCTATATCCTTCTTTTGGACTGTTTTATTTTTAAACAAAAATAATGTAGCTTACGCTTAAGCTAAGCTATTTACGCTTTTAGCTATTAGGTGGCGGCGTTACGCATTACGCTGTCACTATTTTCAACATTACTCTTACTAGGCTCATAATTTTATGCCTAGTTTGAAACACATAAATAAAGAAAGAAAGGATTCTTAAAAGCAAGTGAACCCAAAAATTTTGTAAAGGATTTTTAAAAACAAGTGGAACCACAAACTTCTATAGAAAGGATTTAAAAGCAAGTGAACTCGCGCACCTTAATGCTCACCCGTGAAATCTATCATTGGATTATAACTAGTCCATGTTTTTTTTTTTAAAATATAGGTCATAGCTTGGTGCAAGCGGGATTTGAACAGACCTCTTGCTCGCTGCAAAGAGGTTTTACCAATATGCTACAGTAACACTCCCTATTTGACTCATTATGTCACAAGGATATACCATTTCTGTGGGAAAATGTTAATAATCATTATATAGTTCCCAGCCAAAACTATCCAAAACCTGACCCACACATGATCATGACATGAGTCCAGGCAACCAGAAGTAGCTCCTCACTCTACACTCGGCCATTCTAGAAGCCGCTCCTCTCTGAGAACACTTTCACCCAAAGAGCTTCGACGCTCCCAGTCGCCCCGAAGTCCACTCTTTTCCAGAGACTACGGCTCCGAGCAAGAGAGCTTTGGTAACAGATCGTCCCTGATCTCCGCCCTCAGTTACACCACAGTAACAGATCCTTAATCTTTGCCTTCAGTTACGCAGCATTTCTCCGCATTCATAACGTAAAACGCCCTCCAGCCTGGGGCAGTTATGGATTGAGGCGGGATTTTTCGCATGCAATCACAACAATCAAGCGCCAACAATCACCACTGTTACAGCAGATCTATACGTGTAGATCATGCAGTCACGGAGATCACTCCCGTAGCATCCGCCCCATGCACAAAGATCAGTTCAAGGATAAATGGACCTTCTCCTCCAGCAATTAAGGGGATCCTCTCTTCTGAAAAAAAAAGCCCAGCACTGAGACTTGGGCATGTACTCTCTGTAATCCTTGTAACCTAAAGATTATAGTAGATCCTTCTCCTCATTCTCGTAGTTTTTTTCGATTTGGGTTTCCAAGTAAAAAAATTTGTCTCTTCTGTGTTGTGCTTTATTCACTCTCGCCCTCCAAAACCCCATATTCTCGCTTGTGGTGCGGATTGACTGTCTGATCACTTGCAGCTCCACCACAAATTGGTGTTTTCATTGAGATCTGAATCCAGACACTCAGATTTCTCCCCTACCAAACTCATCCTCAAAAAAGCCTCTCCAACGAGCCATGACACCGAAGAAGCAGCCAACCACTGGCGAAGGGACCACCTCTAAGAGCAAATCTATTGCCATCCCCGAGAGCATTATCCCCCGAAGAGCTTCAACCTCAACCCCATCATTGAATCTTTGTGCCTTCACAGGGGGCAGTTGGAGACATCCACCCACCATCGACCTACGAAACCCAACTCCAAATGTTCGATGACTTGAAGGAGGAGATGGTGAAGCAGCAAGCCCTATTCAACCACGAACGGGAGCAAGCAGAGCGAGATTGAGAAAATGCGGCCCATGAGCGGGAGATAAGATGCCTAAACGACCGAGTCATCGCCCAGATCACGGCCCTCCAGAACTCTCGAGGACCGCTTCCCTCGCCAAAGAGGCCCACTGTTATGGAGGCTACAAACGACGAGCAGTCTCAAAGTCAGAAGCGCCGCTGAGCAGCCTCCCCGTTTCATCAGAGCAATCCAACGACGGGTCGAGTTTGCCTCATCCCCGCATGAAGGATCATGATCATTCTCGGAGGAAGACCGAGAAGTTCATTCGCATCCAAGATCATGACAACCTTGTGCAAAAGCGAGTCGAAGAAGCGAGGATACCACATCATAGTAAACTCAGAACCATCGCCACCGATGCATCCAACTCCCCCTTCTCCGAAGGCATATTGGAATATGAATTTTTCAAGAAGTTAATGATTCCGACCTTTAACTGCTACCCCAACTAAAGCGATCTGGTTCATCACTTCCGCCAGTATCAGAACAAGATGGTGATCTATACCAGAAATGGCGCCATTTTGTGCCTGACCTCCAGCTTGAAAGAGGTAGCCTCCGACTGATTTTACTCCCTTCCGTCACGCTCAATTCACGGCTTCAGAGATCTCATCAGGTTGTTCCTTACTCAATGCAATTCCCGCTAGGAGTTCAAGCAGAACAATCATCACCCCCTCTCCATCAAGCTGTGGCCCTCTGACGGCCTCAAAGCGTACATTGGCTACTTCCAGAATCAACTAGCCAAAGCACATGCCTGCAGAGAGGACGCATCCGCTCTCGCCTTCATCAACGGGCTACAGGTCACCCACCTGCTGCACAAGCATCTGGTGAAGTACGTCACCTGTTAGAGCGAGGTGATGTACCGAGCTCAACCATACATCCAGTTGGAGGAAGCGATGAAAAGCTCTGCCAACCCATCTTTCAATTGCGGTGGCGACGGAACAAAACTGAAGTCGCAACACAGAGACCCCTTCGTCGACACCCAAGGTCGCGGACAAGGCACTTTCAAGAAGCAACCAATCCCGCACCCTCAGCAAAACCCACTTCGGGCCTATTGAGTAGATGACACCCCACTGAAGCTTCTGATCTAGGACATCTTCGAAGCCATCAAAGGTCAACCCTAGGCAAGGTTCAAAAACTCGGCCGAGTCGGATACGACTCTGCTGAGTCGGATACGAAACGGAGGGCGGCGAGATGAGACCGCGACCCAGTCCGCAGGATTCGAAAGAATTTGACCGACTCGGCCATGACTCGGCCAAATCGACGTGGTCAATAAACGAATCAGGTTGACTCAGCCGAGTCAAGGTCGGGTCATTCATTAGATATTGTTAACCAGTGAGTTTCATGTTTTAAAAGGAAAAAAAACCAAATTTCAACGAGTCTGGCCTCCTCCAATCTCCGCCTTCGATCTCAGAGCGAGCTCGACCTCCAGCGATTCCTCTCTCCTGATCTCGCCCTTCCTCTCTCCTGATCTCTCCCCCTTGTCCCTCAGTGCCTTTGTCTCCCTCCTCTCTCTCAATCTCTCTCTGTCCCTCCCTGTCTCCTGATCTCTCTCCTCACTGTCTCTCGATCTCTCTCCCTCTTCCCCTCCCTCTCTCTCAGTCTCTGATCTCTCTCCCTCAGTCCCTCTCTCTCAGTCTCTGATCTCTCTCCCTCAGTCCCTCTGCCCCGTGCCTCTCTATCCCTTTCTTTTAATCCCCCTCTTTAAAGTTAATTTAGTAATTAAATTATTTAATGTAATAATTTAAGTTAATTTATTTAATTTAGTAAACAAAATATAAATTTAATTTATTTTAAATAGATGTGATCTAGCTAAGTTAGCTAATTTAGTAATTTTGGTTAATTTATTTAATTTAGTAAATATAATATAAAGTAAATTTAATTTAATTTCAGTAGATATGATGTAGACATGTAGTTAGTTTAGTTAATTTAAATTTTAGTTTAATTTAACATGCCATTTTTTAAATTTCAGAATGGCTCCAAAGCAGCGCGATATTGGATGGGAACATGGTACCCCCGTTGGTGGAAGTAGAAAACTTGTGAAGTGTAATTATTGTGGAAAACAAGTACATGGTGATATCACTAGATTGAAGTAACACATAACATATGTATCCGGTCAGGTAGAAGGATACTTGCGAGTACCAAAAGAAATGTCTCAAATATTGAGAAACATCTTTCTGAAAGTAGCAAAGAAAGAGCAGCTACAAAATTCAAGAAAAAGCGGTTTATGAAATCTTTAAGCGAGAAAGATTTTTATGATGTGACCAATAAAGATTTTGAAAATGACATTGAAGAAGTTGAAAGAAGACAATTAAAATAAGTTATGAAAGAAAATCATGAAATGACTTGGAGATTGGCAGAAGGTCATACAAGAGATATTGGTGGCAGTAGTTCGCAGCCTTCAGGATCATGGATCAAGCGTGGATTGCGTCAGAGTTTTACCACTAATGAAGCTGAAATTCCAGTACGTGTATTAATCCTTATATTTTCCCATCGAAACAGAAATCAATCAAAAGCATGTTCTCAACTGAGAATGTTAAAAAAGTTGAAAAAGCCATTTCAAAATTCTTTCACTACAATGTAATACCATTCAATGCAGCTGATAGTGATCCTTACTACCAGACAATGCTTAATATTATTGCAGAGGCAGGCCAGGTATAAAAGGCCCTACGGGGTACCAGATTGACAATCTCTATTTGAAGGAGGAAATGGAAGAAGTTGAAGTATATATATTACATAAATAAAAGTAAAATGATCACAGTATGGTTGCACGATCATGTGTGATGGCTAGAGTTCTCAGAATAGAAAACCTATTATTAATTTCATGATTTATTGTGATAGAAGCATGATCTACCAACAATCGCGGCCGTTACAACAGATTTATACGTGCAGATCATGCAGCTACAGAGATCATTCACGTACCATCTGTCCTATGCACACAGATTAGTTCAAGGATAAATGCACCTTCTCCTCCAGCGAATTAGTCTTCTGAAAAGAAAAGGCCCAGCACTGAGACTTGGGCATTCAATCTCTGTAATCCTTGTAACCTAAAGATTATAGTGAATCATTCTCCTTCTCCCCGTGGTTTTTCCCGATTTGAGTTTAAACGTAAAAAATTTTGTGTCTCTTCTGTGTTATGCTTTATTCACTCTCGCACTCTAAAACCCCATAATCTCGCTTGTGGTGCGGATCTACCGTCTGATCACGTGCAACGGAAAATCTCCATCACAACTATTAAGCATAACTATTGCAAAGACCTTTAGGCCACTCCTATAACACTTTTTCTCTACGAAGTTCTCGGTATATTGTTTACTATCTATAATGCCAATAGACAGTCTCCAGATTACTTGTATTTTATTAAGTTACAACAGATATTTATTCTTACACCAAAATGCATTATACAAAAGAGAGATGATGATATCTGGCGCTACCAGTTAATAGGGCATGCAATGAGCAAGAACTTAGTTGAAACAGAAACAACTGAAAATATCAAACAAGAACTAAGTTGAAATGGCAACAACTGAAAATATTGAACTAGAACTTATTTTGAACTGGAGCTAAATAGAGTCAAGAGCCATAAGCTTGGGCCTAAACTGCATAAACTAATCGGCATAAGACATACCTGACCATGATGGTTATTTGTCAAGGTTAGGGTTTGTGTAATCGAACCAGTGCCACTGGCTGGAAGAGTGCTGCTGCTAGCTGGGTCCAAATGCAACTGAATGAACTGTTGAAAAAAGAACCATTCTGATGAATGTCATGTCCATATATAAAATAGAAATAAATAAAATGTTAAATAATTGTAGTCCTGATTACCGAAACATGCACATGACATTGTCAGGCATGTGACCGTAATCACATCTAATTTGCTGAGAAAGTAGCAGGAAATAATGTTGCTTGAGAAAGAAAGAATTGCATAAACTAAATGCCTATCGAATTTTTACGATAACATAGTTAATGTAACTAGTCCTGAGACAAGATGATAAAGCATGCAAACAGGAGTTCCAGAGAAAAAAAAGGAGGAGAATGGAAAGAAGAGTTGGAAGTGGAGGAAAATATAAAAAAACCTCAATAGCTGAAAATATGCATGAAAAAGAACAGAAATCATACTACACTATACCCAAAAGCTCTTCTCTCTCCAGTAAGATGTTCCAGAAACCCAAAGGATACCTCAGGAACGTATTTAATAAAGTGAGGAAGCAACTGAAATCCTATTCTAACATTACCCGTCTGCTTTAAAGACAAATTATTATAATATTTATCTAGGAAGCACAATTCTTACAAGTAAAGTTGTTAGTGCATCAAGATGTATTCAAGTATTGCTTTCATGTCCATTAGGAAATAATTGAATTATAAAAGTTCAGGTTTTTAGAGGATATTTGATTGTACAGTATACCAGTAAAAAAAAGGAAATAATGTTACCAGCCATAAAGATTAATTTAAAAAAATTAAAAATTCGAAAATCATGACTTAGTATTTTTGCAGTTCACCAAACCGCAAGACTTGTAAAATCATAACATGGTCAGAATCACAAACCAACCAAGACAGCCTATGTATTCAGACCACTTGTTTTTCTTCATTATATTTAGGCAGGTTAGCCTAGCTGATCAAACTTCGAAATCGCTCACAGTTAAATGGGACTCTCACCATAAGACACCACAAAAAATAAAGGAGAATGACTGCAACAATGAATGTAACTAGTTGTATACTTGTATAGAGGCACACCACTGTATAGATCCACGTGTACCATAGAGGCCTCCTTTAAATAAATAAGGTAACCATGCTTTATTACCCTGTAGTGATGAATCCATTTGGAAACATTGGCAACGTTTGAAAAATCCGCTGTTATGAATATGAATCCTGTCACATCATACATGATTTCAAGTATGTCAATCTGTTCCAGCCCAAACCAGCTCATGCCATTGATAGTGGCCAAAACCTCAGCTGATAAAAGCCAAAGATAATTCTTATGCAGATCGATGGTAGAAATATAATCAATCAGAAAAGAACTATTTTATGGTTGGCTAGATTAACCTCTTTATCATACTAAGTTGAATCCAATATAGTAAATCCTGACATCTGAAGTCATTCTTTTTTACATATAAACTAGTAACTAAATCAATTAGATAAAAGTTATTTGGGGTTTTTAGGTGTATATATATATATATATATATATATATATATATATATATATATATATTTGGGTTTTTTAGGTATATACCCCTCCAATCTGCACAGTTTAGAAAAATAGAAAAATACCCCTCAAATTGTTAATATTGTGAATTACCCCCCAAAGCTTCTGGGTTTTAAACTTTTATTCCTCCAGTTAAATTTTGGATGGAATAAGGTTGTTTTACCGGTCATCTCTCTCTCTCTCTCTCTCTCTCTCTCTCTCTCTCTCTCTCTCTCTCTCTCTCTCATATGGTGTTATTGATGATGAAGAGAATATGAATCCATTTGATTTTGAGAGTGGGTTTTTTCTTCATAAATTGATTTTGATTTTGAGAACTTGAAATTGATTTTTTTTTCCGGTACGTACTTTTACTAGGAATTTCATTTGAGAAAAAGAAGTGGAGGAGGAGAAAGAGAAAAAAGAAAATGGGTTAAGTTGAAGAGGGGTTCATCAGTTAAATAAGGGTATTTTAGTCATTTTAGGAAAACAAAGAAGCAAGTTAATGGATCAAAACAGTATTTCCTTTTATCCTGAAAGAGTGATAGAGGGAGGATAAACTTTTAAGATCCAAAAGATTTAGAGGGTAAATTGGTGGTATCAATATTTTGGGTGTATTTTCTAAATAGGAAAGATTTGCAGGGATATATATCTAAAAAAACCAAACTGTTTTAGTGGTTGGTTAAACTAATCTCATTATTATACTTGGTTGACTCCAATATAGGAAACCATATCACACAAGGTTTAAGCTCTTTAAAATTGATTTTCTCAAATTTTAACTTCTGTACATTAGATTAATAAATCAAATACCATATCATATTAAGAAAGTTATTATTGCATCAACTATTGGATATACAAGTTTTGATCGAGAGTTTATCTAATTTTCACAGATATTCACAAGAGAAAATAAGTCTAATGTTGTGAATTGTTTTTACTTATTATAATTTTAAAATAAACCATAATTATATGCGCAGAATTAGCGAATCTAAAGTTAAAGAGGCCTTGAAGAGGATGAAATTAAGGAAAGTTATTGGCCCATATGGAATTCCTATTGAGGTATGGAGAAGCTTAGGAGAGATGGTGAGATAGCTGACAAACCTCTTTAACAAGATGTGGCTAACTAAAAGATGCTAATAAGTGGAGGAAGAGTACCTTAGTACCTCTCTATAAGAACAAAGGTGATATCCAGAGTTGTTCAAACTATCGTGGAATAAAACTTATGTGTCACACCATGAAGCTTTGGAAAAGGGTAATTGAACACAGGTTAAGGCAGAATGTTACAATATCAGAGAACCAGTTTGGGTTCATGCTGGGGCGATCGACGACAGAGGCTATTCGATTTCTAGAGAGGAATAGAAATTTACATATGGTCTTTATTGATTTTGAAAAAGATTATGTTAAGGTGCCAAGAGAGGTATTATGGTGGACATTGATGAAAAAGAAAGTCCCCATCAAATATATTGATATAATCAAGGATATGTACGATGAAGTAGTGGCAAATGTCAGAACTTGTGGAGGCATAACAAGTGTTTTTTCTATCACAATTGAATTGCATCAAGGATCTGCATTGAGTTCATTCTTATTTGTCATAGTGATGGATGAACATACTAGAGCTATTCAGGATGCGATACCGTGGTGTATGGTATTTGCTGATGATATTGTCTTAGTCGATGAGACGAGAGCTGGGGTAAATGCCAAATTAGAGTTATGGAGGCAAACTCTAAAATCTCGAAGTTTTAGATTAAGTAGGGCCAAAACAGAGTATATGGAGTGTAAATTCAGTAAACAGGGAATCCAAGATTATAGTATTGTGAGATTAGATAGACAAGAAATATCGATGAGCGATTATTTTAAGTACTTGATTCTATTATCCAAAAGGATGGGAGATTGATAGTGATGTCAACCATAGTATCCAAGCTGGCTGGTTGAAATGAAGGAGCGCAACAGGAGTTTTATGTGATCGTAACATTCCGTTATGGTTGAATGAAAAAATTTATCGGACTGCTATTAGGCCAGCTTTGTTATATGGCACAGAATGTTGGGCTATAAAGAGACATCATGCCCATAAGATGAGTGTAGCAGAGATGCGCATGCTTCGTTAGATATATGGTAACACGCGGAGAGATAAGGTGAGAAATGAGGATATTCGTACTAAGATAGGTGTAGCCTCTATAGAAGAGAAGAAGAGAGAAGACCGCCTACGATGATTTGGTCATGTGCGACGTAGACCTACAGATGCGCCAGTCCGGCTAGTAAAGCGTATCAATTTAGGGCAAGTTAAAAGAGCGCAGCGGAGACCAAAGAAAACATGGATGGAGGTAATACGACAAGATATAGAGGCTAAATGTGTAAAGGTCCCAGTTAAAAATTTTCCATTTAATCACAATCATCTCGTATAATCCAAACGTGAGGCCCATCAAGGTATAATACTTCCAATATAATCATCAGAACTCTTCACTATACATCAGAATTTCTACTAAGATAACATGGAGACTTATCATGTAAACACCATGGTTCAAATCTATAAGAAACACAGTCTATAATTACCATATCAGGATATATATACATACACAGTTAAAGTCCAACACCAGGTCCTTTATAAATTACAAGTCAAGGGTGATACCCAGCTAAAGTACGCATGTTTATACAAAATCATATACATAACAAAAGTAACTTCTAAAACAGTGGTTCCGGTGATGGTTGCCGCGCAATTGCCCTTAAGCGGGTCCCTTACCCTTGTCCAAACCTGTAGGTGGAGTTAGAATAGAGTGAGCTTGACGGCTCAGTGAGTAAAACAATATTTAAATATGCCTATCAAGTAGTTATACATGATTAAATTATCCGGTTGACATGTGTGTCATTACACTATTTTTATAGGATCTTATAATGATCCAGGAACCAAAACTCAACACAGTAACAAGGCCTTACTAGTCGACTAAGCCACCCTATAGTCGACTAAGGCTAACTGTAAGTCGACTAATGTGAAGCTATAGTCCACTAACTTGGCTCCACACGTACCTGCTTCTATACTATCAGCCAGGAATTTATGTAGTCGACTACCCTTCTTGGTATAGTCGACTAACTCAAGTACTAGTCGACTTGAAGTTCCCTATAGTCGACTAATTCTGAATCAAAAAGTTGTGTTACTCTCTGGATGTCACCTATAGTCGACTACCCTCCTTATGTAGTCGACTAATCCAAAATATTAGTCGACTAGTAGTTGACTCAAGTCGACTAATTCTGCCCAAAACAGATTGTCAACTTTCTGTTTGCTCTCTGTATCTGGGATTAGTCGACTACAGTCTATATGTAGTCGACTAATCCTGCTATCCAGCAGTGTATCCGTCTAAGTATCACACTTTTAGTCGACTTTCCCAGGGACTTAGTCGACTAACCTACTCAAAAAGTGCCTATTAAGAAGTGATTCCAGATTTAAAAGTTAAGGATTTACCTATGATTATATCATAGGATTTCTATCTTAATAATATCCATATATACACAACATAATCTCCCCTTCTACGCCTCCGGTTCAACCCGGTCCCTTCCTCCGTAAAATCTCCCCTTCTACGCCTCCGGTTCAACCCGGTCCCTTCCTCCATTACATACAATATATAATCTCCCCTTCTACGCCTCCGGTTCAACCCGGTCCCTTCCTCCGACACATCATACCATCATATAATATTCATATACAAGATATGTAAGAATATCATGAATTCGTAAACAAAAGTAGCAAGTGATTGCGGGAATTGAAAACACATATCTTTATGAATTAGCTAGCATGTCTTGATATCACAAATATGCATAATCTCAAAGATGTACATAGTGTCAAGTACTTGTGTATCTCTCACACTTTATTTCGTTTCCTACTTATTTCTACTCATCATGTTGTTAAGATAGCATGTTCTACTCACCCTTGAAGTTGTATGTTCAGATTTTTGTTGTTGCCCTTTGGTTGTTGCTGCTGTTAACTTGCTGCTGCTGCTGCTGCCTTGCTGTTGCTGCTGCTGCTGGAAAAAGGAGAGAGAGGGAGAGAGGTTGTGAAGAGAGAAAGAGAGTGTTGATCAAAAAGTGTTTAATCCTCTTCATCCCCTCTATTTATAGCCTCTAACCCTCCATAGGATTGTGCCATGTGTCCCCTAAACATCCCATCAAATTTACTCTTCTCCATGCCTCTCCCCCCTCTCCATGAGGTACAAGCATGGGGGCATGGTGGTAAAGTTGACCAAATTTGGGGTATCCTTATACCTATATACATAAAGGTATAAATACTCATGTATACATACTTATTTATACATACACATATAATATGCATGACTTAACTAAAGTATCATGCATGCATACTAATTCTCATTACCTTATGATTAATTAGGAAAAGAAATGCTTAAATTGGGGCAAGTGTTCCATTCTACCCTCCTTATGGAAGTTTCGTCCTCGAAACTTAACGTACCTTGGAACAAATGCGGATAGGCCTTTCTTATCTCCTCTTCCAGTTCCCAAGTGGCTTCTTCTTTATTTTGATTTCTCCATAAGACCTTGACCAAGGAAATATTTTTGTTTCTCAATTGCTTCTCCTTGCGATCAAGAATTTGTACTGGTTCTTCCGCGTAAGACATGTCTTCTAGTATTTGCAGAGGTTCATAGGAGATGACGTGATCAGGGTCGGGCACATACTTCCTCAGCTGAGAGACATGAAATACATTGTGCATCCTTTCCAAAGCAGGGGGTAGGGCCAAACGATAAGCAACCGGTCCAATTTTGTCCAGTATTTCAAACGGACCCACATATCTAGGGGCTAATTTGTTCTTACCGCCGGTGCGTCTCACTCCCTTCATTGGAGATACCTTCAGGAAAACACTATCCCCTACCTCAAACTCCAGTGGTCTGCGACGATTGTCTGCATAGGCTTTCTGTCTGTTCTGGGCTGCTTTCATCCTTTCCTTGATTAGCTTGATCTTCTCCGTAGTCTCTTGAATTACATCGGGGCCGAACAGTCTTCTATCCCCAACTTCCTCCCAACAGATTGGTGATCTACACCTCCTCCCATATAAGGCTTCAAATGGAGGCATACCAATAGTGGACTGATAACTATTATTATAAGCAAACTCCACTAAGGGTAAATAGCTGTCCCAACTTCCCCCAAAATCTAGCACACAGGTTCTCAACATATCTTCCAATATTTGAATGGTCCTTTCTGACTGTCCATCTGTTTGGGGGTGGGCTGCTGTACTGAGTTGCAATTTAGTGCCCATAGCTTTGGACAAACTCTTCCAAAATCTGGATTGAAATCTTGGGTCTCGATCTGATACAATCATGGTTCAAAGACTCGGCCGAGTCGGAGACGAGTCAGCCGAGTCGTATCCGTCTCGGCCAGCTCCGAGACGAGTCCGAGTCACGAGTCGGTCGACTCAACTCAGAGGAGACCGACTCGGCCGAGAATCGGAGTCGACTCGGTCGACTCGACATTATGATGATGATTTGTGCCTCATCGTAATTCAATGTGAAAATAACTACATTAGTATGTATTTATGAATGTAGTTTGTGTAATTTACTATATTGTGCATGTATTTTGATATGCTTATACCGACGACGCGTGTATTTATACTTTCGCTTTATGTTTAGTATGCTAGGTGATATATTTTGGACACGTGTTACATGAATGTGGATGTCTACATTTTTTTAAGATTTGTCGTGATTTTTTTAGAATTTTTTGAGCTTTCTATAGCGTTTTGCGTGTATCACCCGATACCGATCCGAGTCGCCGAGACCGATCCGTCTCAGTGCCCGCCGAGTCGGCGGCCGAGACCGCGACTGTGAACCATGGATACAATGGATTCAGGTACTCCATGTAATCTAATTATCTCTCGGACATATACCTGAGCCAGTCTTTCCATTGAATAATTGATCCGGATAGGCAGAAAATGGGCAGATTTGGTGAGTCTGTCTACCACTACCCAGACTGTATCCAGTCCTTGGGACGTCCGAGGAAGTCCAGTGACGAAATCCATAGCAATTTGACTCCACTTCCATTCGGGAATAGATAAAGGCACTAACAAACCTGGGGGCTTCTTATGTTCCGCCTTCACTTGTTGGCAGACTAAACACTTGTGGACAAAATTTGAAATGTCTACCTTCATTCCTTCCCACCAGAAGTTATGTCGCAGATCTTGGTACATTTTTGTGTTTCCGGGATGAGCTGTATAAGGTGTACTATGAGCCTCCTTCATTATTTCTTCTTTGATCTCTGCTACATCTGGCACACATAATCTGCGTCCAAGCCGCAGTACATCACCTTCTATTTGAAACTCCTTGAGTTCTCCTTCTTGCACTTTCTTCATAATCTTCTTTATTTGAGTATCTCCTTGTTGGGCCTCTTTGATCTTGTCGTATAGATTAAATTGAATACTTACTTGATTCAATTTATACTCAGAATTAGAAGGATCAATGACTCGCACTTCTATTTGCATTTCTTCTAGATCTCTTAAGATTCTTTCTTGACGAGTCATCAAGGTGGCCAGGGTCCCTCCTGATTTCTGGCTCAAAGCATCAGCCACCACATTGGCCTTCCCAGGGTGGTATTGGATATTAATATCATAATCCTTCATTAGTTCTAACCACCTCCTCTGCCTCATGTTCAGTTCCTTTTGTGTGAAGATGTATTTTAAGCTCTTATGATCAGTAAAAACTTCACAAGATACTCCATACAAATAATGTCGCCAGATCTTTAAAGCAAAGATCACAGCGGCTAATTCCAAGTTATGAGTGGGGTAATTTCTTTCATGGGTCTTCAACTGTCGGGATGCATAGGCAATAACTTTCCATGTTGCATTAACACACATCCCAATCCCAGTTTTGATGCATCACTAAAAATGACAAATCCTTCAGTCCCCGAAGGTACAATTAAGACAGGAGCAGATGTCAGTCTAGCTTTAATCTCCAGGAAGCTCCTATCTTGATCTTCTCCCCATGCAAACTTCTTATTCTTTCTAGTTAATTGAGTCATTGGTGCTACAATCAGAGAAAACCCTTCTACAAATCTTCTGTAGTACCCAGCTAATCCCAAGAAACTTCGAACTTCAGTAACATTAGTGGGTCTAGGCCAGTCTCGGATTGCTTCTATCTTTACCGGGTCTACTGATATTCCTTCTTTAGATATAATATGGCCAAGAAACCCTACTTGCTCTAGCCAAAATTCACATTTCTTCAATTTTGCATAGAGTTGCTTCTCTCTCAAGATTTGAAGGACAATATTAAGATGTTTCTCATGATCTCCCGTATTCTTTGAATAGACCAGAATATCATCAATGAATACTACTACAAACTGGTCTAGATATGGTTGAAAAATCCAATTCATTAAGTCCATAAATGCTGCCGGAGCATTAGTGAGTCCAAAAGGCATGACTAGAAATTCAAAGTGTCCATATCTCGTCCGGAAAGCTGATTTGGGCACATCTTCAGGTTTGACCTTCAGCTGATGATACCCCGATCTAAGGTCTATCTTAGAAAATACACAAGACCCTTGTAATTGATCAAATAAGTCATCAATTCGGGGAAGAGGGTACTTATTCTTGATAGTTGCCTTGTTCAATTCCCGGTAGTCAACACATAGTCTCATACTCCCATCCTTCTTCTTCACAAATAGTACAGGTGCTCCCCAGGGAGATACACTTGGCCGAATGAACCCTTTGTCTAATAAGTCCTGCAATTAAGTTTTAAGTTCTTTCATTTCTGCAGGGGCCATACGGTACGGTACCTTAGAAATTGGGGCAGTACCGGGTATTACATCTATTGTAAATTCTACTTCCCGATCTGGGGGCAGGCCTGGTAAGTCTTCCGGGAACACATCAGGGAACTCATTCACAATTGGAATAGTCTTAATATTTACATCAGTCCTGGTGGTATCCAACACCGAAGCCAGGAATCCTTGACACCCTTGCTTCATTAACTTGGTGGCCTTGATGGCTGATATGTGAGGTATATCACAACTAACTTTTTCTCCTTCAAAAATAAACTCCGGAGTCCCTTCCATTTTAAAGATAATCCTCTTCTTATTACAATCCACATGAGCACTACAAGCAGACAACCAGTCCATCCCTAGTATGGCATCGAACTCCTTTTCACCTAGCTTAATCAGATCAATGGATGTTTTCATTTCTCCAATCATCACCTCACAATTCGCATATCTAGTGCTAGCTATCATATTTTCCCCTATAGGTGTGGACACAACCAATTGAAATCCTAGGGGTTTTGATACTTGATTTAGTTTGTAAGCAAAATCACTAGATACGAATGAATGAGTAGCTCCAGGGTCAAACAATGCATGGGCAATATGTCCTGATACGGAGATCATACCTTCCACCACAGCATTTGAGGCCATTGCTTCCCGGTGGGTCAATGCGAAGGTTCTGCCTTGCACCTGAGGTTGCTGAACCGATGACTGGGTTGCAGCAGGACGTGGGGCATTACTGGCTTGTCCTCTGGGAAGATTCGTCCTCATGGTCGGCCTTCCACTTCCTCTACTCGGCCCTTGGCTTCCACGCATTGTCGGACAATTCTTCCTCAGATGTCCCACCTCTCCACAATTAAAACAAGACCTGTCTAGGAGGCAGTTTCCAAAATGGTTCACTCTGCACCTCTGACACCAGGGAGCCTCCGAGATTCTGGGATGTGATGCAGAGGTAGCTTGTGTCTTCAAGGGTGTGTCTCTATTTCTCAACCATGTTCTCCCGCCTCTGGCTCCTCCTCCTCTATAAAAAGTTGTGTTAAACCCAGACCCCTTGCCATTGGTGGATCCTGATGCCGTCACCATTGGAGGTCCTTGATAACGGGGGCGCTTAGAATTGGGAATTTCTTCCACCCGGTCTCCCTGACCTTCTTGTATGTCCATTTCTACCTCCAAAGCTCTTTCTACTGCCTGGAGATAATTTCTCAGTTATAATGGAATCAGTCGGCCACGAATCTCCGATCTTAGGCCCTTTACGAACCTCTTTGTCTTTTCTGCTTCACTCCTTACCAAGGCATCAGCATACCTGGATAGCTGAGTGAATTTCTGATCATACTGGGATACATTCATAGAACCTTGACGTAGTTCCAAGAATTCTGTCGCCATTTTATCTCTGGCTGTCTCCGGAATGTATTTCTCAGTGAATTTGTTCACCAAGAATTCCCAGGTGATTGATTCCCTTGCATTCTTCATACTATGCTTCACTGCCCTCCACCAATGTTCCGCTTCCTTTTGAACATAAAAGAAGAGAAGGACACCTTTTGTTCATCAGTGCAGCTCATAACTTCTAGGATCTTTTCTATTTGAAGGAGCCATGCTTCGGCTTGTAAGGGGTTCGCCTCTCCTTCAAATACGGGCGGTTTCATCTTCTGAAACTGCTCCAGTGCTCGGTGGGAGTTGTTACTGCTCGCTCTGGTCATTAGTTGTGCGAGCCACTCCGGCATTACCCCTGGAGTTCCCTCATTCCCTCTCATCTGAACTTCGGAGTCTCCATCATTGTTCACGGGGGGTGCACTCCCCATCTCACTGTAGTGTGTCGTATCGAGTGACAGGGACTCCTCAGGTGGTAGTTGGTTCAAATCCATGTATTCTCCCTATAAAAATAAGGACGTCTAATCAACATACCACACAATATAGGAATGAGTAGGGATAAAACTTTGGTCTCAGGTAATCATGTTAATAACATCACTTTTGAAAACAAGCAACTTGTTATATATATATATAGTTACATCCATCGTGGATACAAAAGGTGTTATGCTGACATGCCTTCCTTCTTGGATATCCATACTAACCCATGTGTATTCATAAGATATATGCCAGGGTACATACAACAACCCTAAGGATATTCATCTCCTAACATACTAGGCCTATACATGTATATACATCAAAAAGCGTCAGCTCCAAGGTTCACCCTTCATAGGGTAGAGTATCCCCACTAGAATCTCCGCTAGTGCTGCTGCTATCGTCCATATCCTCCTCGGGGTCTTCTTCCGGTGATTCGTCCCCGGCGCAGCACCAGTTGTCTAAGTCGTCATAAAGGTCCATATCCTCTTCCCACGTTTCGTTCCAAAAGACGCCTCCATATGTAAATCCCCTTCGGGTTTCTTCTTTAATCGTGCTAGAGTGCTCCGTCACTGCTATCTCAAGTGAATCTCCCGCAAAGCTTTCTGTGTCAACATTGGTTGGTTCAGGCTCATTAGATGCCTGCGACTCAACCTCCTCACAATCTACCCAATTTAGGGGCATAATCGTTTCCGCTGGGTCAGTTTCGTCCGACTCGTACCCCCAATCCATGGAATCCGCCACCCAGCTCTCACTCGAGCTATCGGAGCTGGAAACGGGCCAGTATACATCGGAGTCCCCCCATCTACATGTAAATAAAAAGGTCGTATCAATCTCAAGTCCATGAAATAGTCTCAATCATACGACTATCATCAAGAAGCAACATAAATAGGCACACTGGTAACTATACTTATCCTTAGTCTACTCATAAGTCTCATGTCTTTTAGAATAACTCAGATTCAATAGATAATTTAATGCATCTCTTGACACCTAATGCCAACTACTTAACTATGATCACATGTCTGCACGTGTAACCTAACAATTTCATCATCTCTTACTCTTTCTACTTCTAAACCTGGCTCTGATACCAACTGTAAAGGTCCCAGTTAAAAATTTTCCATTTAATCACAATCATCTCGTATAATCCAAACGTGGGGCCCATCAAGGTATAATACTTCCAATATAATCATCAGAACTCTTCACTATACATCAGAATTTCTACTAAGATAACATGGAGACTTATCATGTAAACACCATGGTTCAAATCTATAAGAAACACAGTCTATAATTACCATATCAGGATATATATACATACACAGTTAAAGTCCAACACCAGGTCCTTTATAAATTACAAGTCAAGGGTGATACCCAGCTAAAGTACGCATGTTTATACAAAATCATATACATAACAAAAGTAACTTCTAAAACAGTGGTTCCGGTGATGGTTGCCGCGCAATTGCCCTTAAGCGGGTCCCTTGCCCTTGTCCAAACCTGTAGGTGGAGTTAGAATAGAGTGAGCTTGACGGCTCAGTGAGTAAAACAATATTTAAATATGCCTATCAAGTAGGTATACATGGCTAAATTATCCGGTTGACATGTGTGTCATTACACTATTTTATAGGATCTTATAATGATCCAGGAACCAAAACTCAACACAGTAACAAGGCCTTACTAGTCGACTAAGCCACCCTATAGTCGACTAAGGCTAACTGTAAGTCGACTAATGTGAAGCTATAGTCCACTAACTTGGCTCCACACGTACCTGCTTCTATACTATCAGCCAGGAATTTATGTAGTCGATTACCCTTCTTGGTATAGTCGACTAACTCAAGTACTAGTCGACTTGAAGTTCCCTATAGTCGACTAATTCTGAATCAAAAAGTTGTGTTACTCTCTGGATGTCACCTATAGTCGACTACCCTCCTTATGTAGTCGACTAATCCAAAATATTAGTCGACTAGTAGTTGACTCAAGTCGACTAATTCTGCCCAAAACAGATTGTCAACTTTCTGTTTGCTCTCTGTATCTGGGATTAGTCGACTACAGTCTATATGTAGTCGACTAATCCTGCTATCCAACAGTGTATCCGTCTAAGTATCACACTTTTAGTCGACTTTCCCAGGGACTTAGTTGACTAACCTACTCAAAAAGTGCCTATTAAGAAGTGATTCCAGATTTAAAAGTTAAGGATTTACCTATGATTATATCATAGGATTTCTATCTTAATAATATCCATATATACACAACATAATCTCCCCTTCTACGCCTCCGGTTCAACCCGGTCCCTTCCTCCGTAAAATCTCCCCTTCTACGCCTCCGGTTCAACCCGGTCCCTTCCTCCATTACATACAATATATAATCTCCCCTTCTACGCCTCCGGTTCAACCCGGTCCCTTCCTCCGACACATCATACCATCATATAATATTCATATACAAGATATGTAAGAATATCATGAATTCGTAAACAAAAGTAGCAAGTGATTGCGGGAATTGAAAACACATATCTTTATGAATTAGCTAGCATGTCTTGATATCACAAATATGCATAATCTCAAAGATGTACATAGTGTCAAGTACTTGTGTATCTCTCACACTTTATTTCGTTTCCTACTTATTTCTACTCATCATGTTGTTAAGATAGCATGTTCTACTCACCCTTGAAGTTGTATGTTCAGATTTTTGTTGTTGCCCTTTGGTTGTTGCTGCTGTTAACTTGCTGCTGCTGCTACTGCCTCGCTGTTGCTGCTGCTGCTGCCTCGCTGTTGCTGCTGCTGCCTTGCTGTTGCTGCTGCTGCTGCTGGAAAAAGGAGAGAGGGAGAGAGGTTGTGAAGAGAGAAAGAGAGTGTTTGATCAAAAAGTGTTTAATTCTCTTCATCCCCTCTATTTATAGCCTCTAACCCTCCATAGGATTGTGCCATGTGTCCCCTAAACATCCCATCAAATTTACTCTTCTCCATGCCTCTCCCCCCTCTCCATGAGGTACAAGCATGGGGGCATGGTGGTAAAGTTGACCAAATTTGGGGTATCCTTATACCTATATACATGAAGGTATAAATACTCATGTATACATACTTATTTATACATACACATATAATATGCATGACTTAACTAAAGTATCATGCATGCATACTAATTCTCATTACCTTATGATAATTAGGAAAAGAAATGCTTAAATTGGGGCAAGTGTTACAAAATGTCTCAATGACGACATCTTGCTCGATAGGAATGAGTGGAGAAAGCTGATCCATGTGCCCGATCCGGCGTAATTCTCTTTTGGTTCATGTAGCCTACACCCCAAATACTTGGGACATATGCCTTAGTTGTTGTTGCTGTTGTATAATTTTAAAATAAAAAGTTTTTAAACTTGTTTAAGTCACCATACCAACTATCCGATAATTATGATCGAAAACTATAAAAACCATCAGAACTCCTGATAGAAGAAAGACTTAACTGGAACCGTGAAGGATACCAAGATTTCGAACCTTGTTCTTAAGGTTGACAGCGGTGACAGTTCTCCCAGTGGAAATTAGTTTTCTGTAAGCGAGATTTCTTTTCTTTTCTTTTTGTTAAGGCTTACAAGAAGCTTTCAAGCTTAGCATGTTGTTATAGGGAAAAAGAAGCTTACTCGAATTCTGTTTGCTTAGCTCCATTGCTCCTTCCATGTCACCAACTCTCTACCTTTTTGACACTAAAGTTCCAGAATCAAATACTAGTTAATTTGACCCGGCTTTGAGCTTCTGCTGGAAACTTTAAACAACATGATTATTTACTCCGCAGGGAGGTCCTATAAGAAATTTGATCAGCCTAAGCAGCCATCAGTTCCATAAATCGGAAGCACAATAGCAACAAACTAAACCAGATTAACAGCGACATCAACAATATGCATCAAAGCAAATGCTTCGTGATGCAACTGTGGAATAAATAAGAGGATCTGCATGATTGTAAGGTCTAGAGAATTTTAACCTTGTTTCCTTATCATGGATTCTGAAGTCTCAAGGGAAATTTTTACCCAGTTGCAGTACTAGGAACCACCCTATGTCACCTGAACATGGATATAGTTATCACTCTTCGACACCACTGCAACACATTTGAACCTTCTACACCCAAAAGGAAATATTTGGCAACACGACTGCATATATGTTGTGGTTCAATTTGAAGGGATGCACATTCTTATTTAAACTAGGTGACAATCACTCAGTATCTTAACTGTGGCCAGAGATGAAGTACATTGATGTAGTCTAGAGTTGGAGTAGAGTTGAGAAGGTTGGAACATGGAGAGGGAAGAGAAATGATTCGAAGGTGGTTTTAGATTTTATTTTATTTTTTTAAAGAAAACATCAGAGAAAGTTAAGACAAGGATTCTCAATTAAAAAAGGAAGCTTTTCTCCTCGGTCATTCCTTCCTCCTTTAACTTCATTATTTCAGCCTGCTTATAGGATTCATAAGATAAAGGGAAAAAAAAAAAATCTAAGTAGATATGAACAGTGTTCTAAATGGCGGCCACAGCGGTCACATCGGCCGAGAAAATTTATCGGGGATGGGGATATATCAAGGATATATGGGGGATATTTTCAAAAATCGGATGTCAAAATCGGACTGTAAATATACATATATTCTTATCTTAAATCGCATCTCAATAAGACAATATATGCATAAATTATGTAAGGCTGCATAAAATTATATAAAGCTGCATAAAACATCATCATAACTTGCATTAAGCCTATGATTCCATAATCACTATCCAAGTGTAGAATCTTCACAAATGCCACATTGTCACATCGTTCGAATTACCCAAATATCTAACCTAAAACTTGGGTGCAAAACGCTATATCGGGTCCAAAATCGCTGAAATTGCGGCCGATATATCGGCTCCATGCCTATTTATCGGCGATTTTAGGCGAAAAACGCTATATCGATTTGGATGTGCCAAATCATTGCAGCTATGTGCCGTAAACGCAATATCGGCGCAATATCGGGGTTATATCGGGGATATTTAGAACACTGGATATGAAGATAATCCTGATAAATCTGAAGCTACTGGTTAAACCAAATCCGCCTTTTTCACTTCAACTCTCTACCTAAAACGTCCATATTTATTTCTTAAAAGAGATACAAACTAATCAAAACTCCTATCTTCTAATAAGATTTTAACATATCTAAATTCCTAATTTCTCTTAAAGAGACCTAAATAATTAAATCTAGACACCTTAAGTTAAGTCTAATTAGAATGCATAAAAGACAAGAGAAGTAATCCAGTAGACCCCTTTAAAACACAAAATGACAGATAAATCCAGAAATAACCACTAGAAAACCCTAAAATGCTAATAAAAAGTAATTGTCATTCAGATCACAACTGTCATAAGATGTTTCCGAAATTCATCCATCAAAAAACAAAAAGGAAACTAAAAGATGAAGGCCATTTTTCTATCTGTATCTTCCATCTCACCTAATAAGCAGAACTTAATTAGAAAATATATCTTGGAAGTGCCTTGATTATTTCCCAACTTCATATGCCAAAACAGCAAACAGAATTGTACCTTCTATAATTGGGTCGTTCTAAATAAAGGGCCTGTTTGTTTGTTGCAAAACGTCGCAAGTCGTAAGTCGTAAAATGAGAATGGAAAAAGTGAACTGTAGCAGAGAAAATATATTGTGTTTTACGGTGTTTGGTTGATAAAGTGAAGTGTAAATGGAAAAGTATATTGTGTTTTACGATGTTTGGTTGATAAAGTGAAAGGGTAAATAGTAAAGTATATTGTGTTTTACGGTGTTTGGTTGGTAATGTAAAAGTGTAAGTGGAAAAGTTGACCACAAAATTAACTGTAGCAGTGATTTAAATATTATAAATACTATTAAATTAAATCTACTATTGCAAATTAAATTGTATTAATAAATTTGAGATAAAAATTAATAATCTTAATATTTTATTTATAACATTAATATTAATAAAATATTAGTATAAATAGTAAAATATTACTAAAATATTAACTAAATAAATAATATAAAATTTTAAGAAAATCTAAAGAACATTAATAAAATTTTAAGAATACTAATAAAATATAAATATTAAAAAATCTTACCACATTAATAAAATATAGTTATAATATTATAATATTAATAATACTTGAAAATTATTATAATATAAATTTTATTATAATATTATTGTAATATTATAGAAATATAAAAATAACAAAGTAAAATATAATTATAATTTAATAATAAATTATCATTATAGTATTATTATACTGAATTATTATTACAATATTAACATAATAAAATATTAATATAATAATAAAATATATTATGATATTAATAAAGTAATTTTTATATTAAAAAATAAATAATTAAATATATAGTAATTTTATATTAAAGTATAATATTGTTATATTAATAAAATATTAACTCTAAATAAAATAATAAAAAATGGAATAAGTATTAATAAAATAATAAAGTATTAAATAAAATATTAAATAAAAATATTAAATTAAAATAGTAAAATATTAAATATTAAAACAATATTAAAAATAATAAAAAAATAAAGATTAAAAATATAAAATAATTAAATAAGAAAATGAACACTATTTAAAATATTAAATATTTAATAATATTAAATTATATATTGATTATCAAGTAACTGTTTTGAACTATAAGTGTACTACAAGTGAGAGTTACATGACCACAAAATTAACTGTAGCAACTGCAAGTGAGAAAATATGAGTGTAAAAGTGAGATTTATATGACCACAAATTTAACTGTAGCGACTGCAAGTGGAAAAAGAAGAGTTGCATTTTGCAACTTGTTTTTTAGCGAAACAAACAACGGAAAATGGAAAAGAAGTTTTACGACTTACGTTTTGCGGCGTTTTGCGGCGAAACAAACACGCCCAAAGTATTGATTAGATATTTAAGATTTATCGTAAATGGTCATTTTCAGTTTCTCCAGGTTTGGCCAAATTAGCATTCTGACTTGAGAGTGAAGCACAACCATACTTAGCATTCACTTTATATTACTTTGCTCGTCTTACTCCTCTATCTTTTTAACATTTTCTACCCTTTCTTTGTCTGGTCTTTCTTCTTTCATTTCTTTGTTAATAATTGACTAACTTCTCTTATCTCTCTGTCTTTTAGCCTAAGCTCTTACTTCTCCTCCTCTTCATTCGTGTTACTCTTCTTTATCTTATTATGTTTGTTCTCCCTTCTGTTTTGTGAATCTTCTGCAACAAAAAAATGCCTTTCCCCTCCCCCTTTTTCACAGCCTTGTAACCACCTAGCTCACTTAGTGGTGATTGTTAAGTGCTCAGCATTCCCCACAAGTGAATTATGCCTGACTACCTTAAAGACCATTTCCGAAAAGCATGTATATACTCAATATGTATGAAATGTAAAAAGTATGTCAATAAGTGAAGAGGAGTTTAGCTAAGTAAAGAAAGCTAAAACAACAGCTATCATCATACAATCGCAACAACTCACGTAAGTGTGTACATAATGCATGAAGCATTTAGATTGAGCATTGAAGAAACCTGTAAACTTTAAGCAGAATTTAAGAAGCTTTAAAAAGCTGCATGTCTATGCAGTATATGTTGTGATACCTTCGGAACAGCCGCTTGAAAAATAAAGTCTGTGTACGCATTAGGTGACATATTTGTAAACGTGGCCTGGATTGCTGTAACTTGTGGTTTTCTCGGAGGTTTTGTAAAACTGAACACAATCTTCAAGGCGCTATTTTCAAAAGCAGTGATGGATGGGAAAGCTGGATTTTCCACTGCTGTACATAAGAAATTCCAACATCAATAATTTGCTCCTAGCCTAGCATAATTAGAATGAAACTACCATATTCACCTGGAACAGACACAGGGGATGACAAGCCATCCAATAAATCCATTACTGGAGCAGCAGATTGAGGAGATTTGCCTTTTTGTACACTCCCTGTAGCAAGATCTAGATTTGATACTTGCGAAGCCAATGAAGAAGCTGAAGAAGAAACCGTCGAGAATTGATTCAGGAGAGCAACTGATCCAATATTATCTCGGTTACTGGGAGTATGTGACGCTAGCACATTATTTTGTGCCGGGGAAGTTCCAATTGATAGAAGATCCATTAGAATATCCGATCCTCCTGCCGGAGCAACACCTTGAAGTATAAAAGCCATCAGGCGCATCAGTCGCTCCATAGAGAAGTAATGAGTTAAGAAATAGAGCATTCATAGCAAATCAAAGATTGTGAAAACATAAACAACACATAGCCAGTGCAGCTATTAGTATGTAGACAAAGCATTAATATGCAGACAAAAGGCATCACAGGCAACCCATTTCAGGAGACTACACAGAATCAGAGAATAAAACTTATTAATTGCATCATAGGAAACATTACCATATTTATAGAGCAACTCATGTGCATAACTAAGCTAAATAAAATGATCTAATACGCGCTACAAGATGAACAATCATGGTGACATTTAGTTCAGCAAGAAGCCAAGCCAGATTCAAGTGTGTGAAAAGAGACAGGACACAACAAGGAAGCCTAAGAAAGTTACAACTATCTTCACAATTTCACATAGAACATGAATCCATCCATCATCCATCAAGCTGTCCCAGACATGCATTCTGAGAAAACAGATGGAAATGCTCTCATAAAATATTTGATTTGCACCACACATTTGACATAACTTAAGATGCATCATGTTATGGGTTCAGATGAACCTTATAATAATTAGGTTATTAATGTCATATGTTGTTATATATGATTGCACAAGTACCAAGCGTTCTTGAAATCCATGTTCACATGGTTAGATTTCAAAAGCAAAGGTTGGTGAAATATATTGATATTTAAACACCTTAAGAATCAAAGATTGTATACCATGAATATGTTGTGTTTATGTGAGGATGTGTGCTTTTTGTACTTGAGAATATACTGTAGATAGTAAGAGGTACAGTAATGAATGCAGCTGATTTTATATGCATGCGCTAAGCACCTCATTAAAAGAACGACTAGTTTAGATTTTCTGGTGACCGGAAGTGTATGTTGAAATATTTCAATGGGAGAAATGTTACAATTTCAAAAAGAAAAACCCTCCCTAAGAACATATTTGGCTACTTGGCTATCCATTGCGGTGGACTGTCCATGGAACTATGGAAGACTAGCTTCAATAAGATCAGATTCTGTAATCAACCCACTAGGATCTTCAGTTTGCACTTTTTTTTAACAAATATGGGGAGTCATTCTGCTGATCATCCTTCCCTTTTCCACTCAGGCGTGCCAGAGGGTATTTCGCCTTCCCTATTTGGCGAAATGACTACCATATAATGGATGTCCCTCAAGGCACTACAACTCTTGACCATAGGTCTAGAAATCCCTATTTTTTATTTAAAATAATTACAGCATGAGGGTCCTAGCTTTATGCACAATGCTTACATAAACAGAAACGTACATGCTTTAACTCTACAAAGATTGATATTACGGGTCGTAATATGACCATCAAATTTTATGAATATTACATGGTAAGTTCACAGCCATCAAAAATCCTCAAAACATCAAAGGTTATTATATGGTGCAACATGGCATAAATGGTCCAGAGTACAAAAATTGCAACAATTGACAGACATAAAAACTGATATGGAGTCCCTGGTTTAATCTCCCAAAATTCAGGACCAACCCAACAAGAAACCACATCTAAGACCGTCCGAAATAAGGCCATGACCAAAACAGGGATTAACACCTTGGGAGCACATATAGCAATCACACGAGCCAAACTGAAACACAATGACCAATTATAAGTAGTCTGGAGTACCTCCACAGTCATACATGAGTTATGGTACCAATTCAATGTTAATCAGTATCCAATGCAATATTAACTGGCTCCAATATTTGTTCTACACACAAATCCCCAACTATTTTTCCGAAAATCTGCAAGCTCCAAAACATACAGAAAATGAAACTTGCTCATTTTTTTATAGTTCCTAGCAGTATCTCCACAACTAGTTGGTGATGCTGATGTTCTTTCATCACTCTGTGTAGCTAATCATATCCTACATACAGTGAAGAAGTTCAAACTTTGGTAATAAACAATCATTGGCCACATGCCAATTGTCATTGCAGATTAGGCAACTAGTGCAACAAAATGTACTAGGACAACGATACCTTTCTTTATCAACACAAGGGATCCCAATCCCAAAAATGAGACAAACAGATCATGGACTTGTAGGATTACTCTACATTACTTCTATTTCATGCACCATCATATGCACAGCTAAGAATTAAATGTTGGTGTTTGGCTCGATTTCCAACTCAGTCAAAGTTGCTGTTTTTGTGATAGGATGCAGTTTTGCAAGGACGTTTCGAGCATGATGCAGTCTTTATTTGGCTCGGTCTTCAATACAAAAGTTATAGAGAATCATTCCAGCTGTAGGTAACGCTTGAAGTCACTCAAATCAGAGCAGTGTTGAAGAAGTTATGATCAGTCAAATTACCCTATCCGGTCAAATTCTGGGTACATGAGTTTGCATAGAGAAGTTCAAAGGGTTTTTGATCTTTTGACTAGTTTGTGAATTCCCAAGAATTCCTATTCATGCATAGAAGTGGGAAGAAAACGAGAACGACCTAGAAAGTTCACTCAAGCCTATAAATAGGCATGCTCCTTGTTGAGAAGAAGCAAGCAACCAAAAGAAGAGTGTTTCCACTTGTTTTCTCTTGAGAGATAGAGACTGTTTGAGTGGAGAGTTTATCTTTCTTCATTGAGGAGAGCTCTAGCGCTGAGCTTGTAGAAGGCGTGTGTGTGTGAGCTGTGTACGACGAAAGTTAGCGTAGTCGGGTGTCATGTGCGTTGTACCCTTTTGCTAATCCCGACATAATGAAACCCCCTTCGAGCTCCAAGCTCAACCTATGATTTTTTCCCGTTTGGGTTTTTAAAGTAAATCTGTGTGGTCATCTGTATTATTACATTATTTTATTTGGTGCACTGATCATTTTATTTGTCTGTTTAAAGTGCCATCAAGAACAAGATCTTGACAGCGGCGTTTTGATTGTGAACGCCAACAAGGTGGTACCAGAGCTCGGTTGGGGTGTCTGCGTGGCTGAAGAGAAGACAATGGTCGGTGGTGTGAGTTGAGTTGAAGCCATTCGATGGGTGAACCAACTTCACTCTATGGCAACGGAAGATGAAGAACATTCTTTTTCAACAAGATCTCCCATGTGCATATTGGGCATCGAGCACAAGCTCGAGGAAATGACCGTGGAGGCTTGGAACAAGGCGGATCTTAAGGCAATGAGCTCCATCGAGCTGCATCTTTCTGATGAAGTCACATATAATGTCATGGATGAGAAAACCGCAAAAGGTACATTGGAAAAACTTGAGAAGTTGTACATGGGGAAGACGCTTTTTAATAAGTTATTCCTAAAAGATCAATTGCTTAACCTTCATATGGAGAAAGGAGGTGATGTTATGAAGCACCTCAATGGGTTCAATCGTTGTGTGAATGATTTGTTGTGGGTGGAGGTCAAGTACGAAGAGAAGGACAAAGCTTTGCTTTTGCTACGATCATTGTCATCGTCCTTCAAGCATTTTCAGATCACACTCATGTTTGATAAGGAGACTCTTCGGTTCGAAGAGGTTGTCCAAGACATCATTTCTCCTGTCAAGATGACCAAGAGCACGAGTGATGACACGAAGAATGAAGACTTACTCATTAAGGGGTCGAATGATTATCATCGGAGCCGATCCAAGGAAAGAGGTAACAAGTTTAACAACCGCGGGAAGTCAAAATCAAAATTCAGGAGCCGTAAAAAATGTGGAATGCTATTATTGCGACAAGAAGGGTCACGTAAAGAAATATTACAAGAATTTTAAAGATGATCAGAAGGAATAAAAGAACCCCAAAAGCACCACTACAGCAAGAGTTGTCACAGAGAATAATGTCGAACTTCTTTCAGTTTCTTCAGGTAACAAAAGTTCAGACTCATGGATTCTTGACTTGGGTTGTACTTTCCATATGTGTGAAAACAAGGATTGGTACGACACATGTGAGGAGAAGAATAGAGGTGATTCCTCGTGGTAAACGTTGTTGCTTGCAAGGTTGTTGGCATTAGCACAGTGAAAGTGAAGAAGTATGACGGCATCATTAGTACTTTCAGCAGCGTGCGACATATCCCATCTCTAAAAAAGAACCTCATTTCTTTAGGCATTCTTGATGCAAATTGCTACACATATTCTTCAAGCGGAGGCAAGCTAAAATTTTGCAAGGGCTCGATGGTGATTATGTGAGGGGAGATGCTTCCGAACAACTTGTAGAAACTCTTGAAAGATAGTATATCTGGTGAACCAGCTATATCCACACCGAAAAACTCGGAGAATGACTCGGCTCATCTATAGCATCTTCGTCTTGGCCATATAAATGAGCGGGCTATGGAGGTGTTGCATAAGAGAAAAATATTGAAGAATATGAAGTCTTGCAAGCTGAACTTTTGCAAGTATTGCGTACTTGAGAAGCAAACCAATGTCTCTTTCAAGGTTACAGAAAAAGAGAGCCGCACAAAGGGAATTCTCGATTACATTCACTCCGATGTGTGGGGGCCAGCACCGACAAAATCTCTTGGTGGTGCTCGCTATTATGTCACATTCATGGATGATTATTCACAGAAGATTTGGATCTACTTCATGCGGGAGAAAATTTGAAGTCTTTACAAAGTTCAAAGATGGAAGGCCAAAGTAGAGAATCAAACTGAGCGAAAGATTAAGTACTTGCGTGCTGACAATGGAGGTGAATATCGAGCTGAAAAGTTCATGAAGTTTTGCAAGCAAGAATGCATTACTCAACACTTCACTATGAAGAAGACCCCACAACAAAATGACGCAACAGAGAGAATGAACCAGACTCTCATGGAAAGGGAAAGATGCATGACACTTCATGCGGGTTTACCTGAATCTTTTTGGGCAGAATCAGTTAACTGTGCTGCATATTTGGTTAACCGATCTTCATCAAAGTTGTTGAATTTCAAGTGTGTCGAGAAAGTTTGGTCAGGAAAGGACGTCGACTATTCTACTTTGAAGGTTTTCGGATGCAAGACATATGCTCATACTCCGAGGGATAAACGGAACAAGCTGAAGTCAAAGTCACTTGGGTGCATATTTCTCAGTTAGAGAAGGGAGTGAAGGGCTACAAGCAATAGGATCCGAAGAACAAGAAGAAAGTGCTTAGTAGGGACGTTGTGTTCGATGAGCTAACCACTTCAAGAACTGAAGCAAATGATAGGGCAGAGAAAGATATTGTTTCTTCAAAGATTCCTATCATCAAGGAGATTGCAAGCCAGGAGAACCAGTCTAAGGAGGAAAGAAGGCTCCTACTCACAAGACAAGGTTAGTTGTGAAGGGGTTCTCACAGAAAGAAGGAATTGATTATGATGAAATTTTCTTTCCGATAGTCAAGGATACATCTACCATATGCCCTAATTAAAGTATAGTTTCTTAGGTCAAAAAAGAAGTCCAAAACGAATTTCATCCCCTCTGGGCCAATGATGCTTGCTACCCCACGGGTAAATAAGCGAATAATAGGTTTAGTTTGAGGGAGTTAGTGATAGCCACTTATTTTATTGCATGGTGGATGCCTCACAACACTAAAGGCTATTAAATAGTCCTCTAAGCAGACGGGACTCTGGAAGAGTGGCTTTCCGCTGAGGTTACTTCTGACAGGCTTGTGAACAATTTGGTAAAAATCCTAAGTTCAAAGTATGTATGTATTTATTGTATAACTACCGCTTCAAATCAATTGAATCAATGCCAGCAATGTTGTTCCCACATGCCTATTTGGTTGGATTCCCCAGTTCATCTTATGACTTAGATGGAATAGCCAGTTTTTCTCGAGTGTCATTATCTCTTGTGGCACAACATGACATGGAGCTGGAACAACTAGACGTGAAGACTACTTTTCTTCACGAGAATTTGGCGGAAACTATCCACATGGCTCTGTCGGAAGGATTCGTGGAAGCAAAAAAAAAAGACCTTGTGTGCAAAGAAGTCTTTATACGGGCTCAAGCAATCTCCAAGGCAACGGTACAAGCGCTTTAACTCCTGTATGCTCCAAATCGGCTACAAGGGTGAGTATGATTGTTGTGTTTACTCAGACAAATTTGATGATGGCCACATTATTATCTTGATGTTACATGTGGATGACGTGTTAATTGCAAGTCGGGATGTGTCAAAGATAAAAGAACTCAAAAGAATGTTGCATAAAGAATTTGACATGAAGGATCTTGGTGTCGTCAAGAAGATCCTTGAAATGGAGATTAAAAGAGACCGAGAAAATGGGAGGTTGTGTCTTTCTCAAGGCAAGTACAATAGCAAGGCGCTTGAGAAGTTTAACGTGGTTGATGCCAAGCATGTATCCACTCCATTGGCTTCGCACTTCATCTTGAGTGCAAAGCAAAGTCCGTCTAGCAAAGCTGAACTTGAATAAATAAAGAACATTTCGTACACAAGCACAGTTGGGTGTTTAATGTACGTGATGGTGCACAAGGCCGAATCTCGCTCAAGCTATGAGCTGTGTCAAAATATATGTCAAATTCGGATAGACAACATTGACAAGCTATCAAATGGATTCTCATATATTTGAAGGGCACAAGGAATTTGGGCATTATGTTTGAAAGATAATATGGAGAGGCGTGCATCACCGGTTTCGTTGCCTCCGATTATGCAAGAGATTTGGACAAGCGATGGTTTACCACAAGTTATGTTTTCACTTGCGGTGGACGACTGGTATGTTGGAGATCTATGCGCCAATCGGTTAGTGCTTTATTTACTATGGAAGTTGAATACACGGCTTTGACGAAAGCTACAAAGGAAGTTATTTGGCTCAAAGGTTTAGTAAATGAAATGGGTTTGAAGCAAGATTCGCTGAAAGTTAAATGTGACCGTCAAAGTGCTATATGTCTTGCGAAGAATACAAGGACAAAGCACATTAAAGTATGCTATCACTATATTCGATATTGGGTCAACTTGGGAGAAATCGAGGTTGAGAAAGTTCACATGGACAAGAATGCGTCCGACTTCCTCACTAAACCAATTATGACGGAGAAGTTCAAGCATTGCTGAAGCTTGCTACACTAAAAACTTGTTAGTTGACTAGTGCACCTAGCCACCAGAGGTGCGTGGAGATGAGTTAATGCTCATCAAAGTAGAGAAGGACCCCGCTCTGCGGCCCCGGAGTGAGGTCGGGACAGCGGATCCCGCTGTGCCACTTCGAAATGAAGTCGTGACATCGGAGGCCATTCTGATGATCCGGCGTATGGACTCTGAAGTGTGGTCGTGACAACAGAGCAAGTTTTGATGCTCTGGAGTGTGATATCCCGGAGCGTGGTAGCCTGAAGTATGATCACTCCGGAATAAGGTTGCGACAGCGGATCCCGTTGTGTCGCTCCGGATTGAGGTCGTGAGTGCAGAGTCCACTCTGCTACTCCGGAGAGCGAGCGAGTCTGAAATGAAGGCAGTCCAGATTGATAAAATGTTCAACAATTTCAAGTGGCGTCGGATATCTCGCCAAGGTGGAGATTGGTGGTGTTTGGATCAATTTCCAACTCAGTCAAAGTTGTTGCTTTCTATGACAGGATTCAGTTTTTGCATGGACGTCGAGCATGATGACAATGGTCGTTGAGAATTATTCCAGCTGTAGGTCAAGCTTTGAATCACTCAAATAGGATTAGTATTGAAGAAGTTATGCTCAGTCAAAATACCATATCCATTCAAATTCTGGGTACATGAGTCTACATAGAGAAGTTCAAAGGGATTTTGATCTTTTGACTAGTTTTGTGAATTCCCAAGAATTCCTATGCATGCATGGAAGTGGGAAGAAAACGAGGACCTAGAAAGTTCACTCAAGCATATAAATAGGCAAGTTCCTTGTTGTGGAGAAGCAAGCAACCAAAAGAAGAGTGTTCCACTTGTTTTGTCTTGAGAGAAATAGAGTGTTTGAGGAAAGTTTTCTTTCTCCTTTGAGGAGAGCTCTAGCATTGAGTTTGTAGAAGGTGGGTTGGTGTGTGCGAGTTGTGTACGATGAAAGTTAGCGTAGTCCGGTGTGCCGTGTGCCTTGTACCCTTTTGCTGATTCTGACATAGTGAAGCCCCCTCAAAGCTCCAAGCTCAATCAGTGATTTTTTCCCGTTTGGGATTTCCACGTAAATCCTTGTGTTCATCTGTGTTGCTGCATTATTTTATTTTGGTGCGTTGATCATTTATTTGTCTGTTTCAAATGCCATCAAGAACAAGATCTTCACAGCGGCGTTTGGATCGTGAATGCCTACAGTTAATATCAGCATACAAGAACACTCTTTTTTATCTCCAAGACGTTTTAAATGGTTTAAAGTAATTCTTGAGTGTAGACTTTTCAACATCCTAGGCAGTTGATATTGCAGCTAAAAAGTTCCTTTAATCTACAAATGTGTCAACAAAGTTTTGCAACTCCTGATTCAACTTTGAACCATTCCTGGAAACACTTGGAACAGTCTGACACTTCAGCAACATGCATTAGCGCACTTTAGTAAAATAAAAGCTTTAACAAATTTAGAGGTGAACCCTAGTGTGAATCCGTTGTCCTAATGGCTCACAAATAGACATATAGTTCAACATTTTGTCTCACTATATGTGCACCTTAAATGCAGTTATAGGTGATCCTTTAGGAGAGGTAATGCTCAGAAAGACATATGCCTGTACAAATGTCAGACGCACCATGCACATTCTAGGACGCTTGAATCCGCTGAGTATGCTCAATTTCAATATTGGAGAATGTTCATGTCTGACCCCTTCATAGAACAAACACAATAACAAAGGCTTCATCCAAACTTTTGGAGTAGGGTAATTGAATCCTTTTTCCCTACTGCAATTTGCACAAAGGCATACTGCTAGAGGAAACTGAAGAAACTTCTCAGAATTAGATAAATTATGTTCAGCATGCTTGTCTGAAAGGTCACAAAGGCATCATAGAGCACAAAGAAGTAGAAGATCTGATTGTTTTGTTTTAATGCATATATCTGGCCTAAGATTATAGACTTGTACTTTTGAGAAATATGAGGCTTGGAATATCCACACATTCCAAGGAGAATATGCATACTCCAAACAAGCTCAATTTTGATACTGGAGAATGTTCATGTCTGTTACCTCGTCCTGATCCAACTACTACACCTAGAAAGGGATGAGAAAAAAACTCCCCGGAATTAGGAAAAATAAGAACAGCATGCTTTAAGGAAGGTACTAAAGATACAGGTTAGTAGGGAGTATTAGAAGCATTGATCTTCCTCCAGAAGTCTCTGATCAGAATGCATACAAGTCTTCTTACATCTTAATGATGAATCCTTGGTCCTAACATAGTTTGAACCCACTGGTTGCGATTATCAAATTTGGTGGAAAGAGATCTGAGTGTCTTCATTAATCTCTCAGTCTCATGTTTATTTATATAGTAAGTAAACGGGTTTGGGTTCAAAAAAAAAAAAAAATACCCGAAACCCAATAAATAATAGTCTAACAGCAATGAACCTTGCTTGTACTGATGTCAATCTATCATGGTCTCATGTTAGCTTATACAGATTCCTAGTTAGCTTTCCTGAAAATCTTTTTTGTCACCACAATTGCATATTTAATGGATTCAAGTTATTAGCTTCTACATCGATTCACCATCCTAATGATTCTTCATTCATTAGTCTGCGGCATAAAAGATAACTTTCCTTCTGCAAGACTAAAGCATCAAACCATCTCGGGCCTGCACTATTAGAACTGTCCTTGCTTGTGGCAATGTGGTGCACTGTAGTGTTGAATCGTAGGTTTTTGCAAATGACATGTCAGTTTAACAAAAATATGAAACTAGTTCTTTAGATTTTAAAGATTTATTGTTTCCTTCTGTTTATTGTTAAGAGAAATAGTTTATGGATGATACTTAAACATATTATGTATCAGCAAAGAATAGTGGAGACCTCTGTTTGTTGAGTCTGGTACCCAACCTTCATGAACACAACAAGCAATAGCTCCAAATAGTAATGCACCAACAAAGAAATTATCAACACTTCTATGAAAAGAGAGTTGGAATATTCTCACCTAGATTTATCTTTCAAATTTAACCAACAGAAACTAGCTAATTGACATGAAAATCTTTCTAAACATAACTTATATCATGGTTATTTTGGTAATATACTTAGCCTACTCCAACTTCTCTGTGGTTTCTTCTCTTAAAATGCTGTCATCATTTTAAAAATTGTTTGTTTGTTTGTTTGTTTGTTTGTTGGTAAAAGATGTCGTTCATCTCCGTCCGTCCTCCGTCCGTCCGTCCGTCCGTCTATCTATCTATCCTTAACCACCATATCAATTATGTTTTACCCAATGGGTCTGTTTTTGTGCTCATTTTCTCTCATTCTTGTCCATTTTAATGTAAGATTCACCACTCTACTGCACAATGCAGAACACAAGAACTTTACATCACTTCTCAATTTGTTAAAAAAAGGGAACAACTCTGCATCAACTTAAACTTTTTATTATTCTTATTAACAGTTAGTGACTTCTGAATTAATTTATTTGTCCTTCCCTAAATGTCTAATTCATCTATGTAGCTGCCTCTATCAAAAAACTCTATATTATCTACAAAGAAATTCAAGTTTTTTAATGAATTTACAAGACATTCAAGGTACCCAATAGTTGAACTATTCCATCTCGACCAATATAGCACAGACACTTCTGCCATAAAGCCATACCTATTTCGGCCACTTCGACACCCGTTTCGGTTACCGACACTTGGACACTTCTAGGACACTTGCTAAAAATGTTGTTAATTAGATACCATATACTTTTAGTTTAGGATACTTATTGGAACTTCTTTGACACGTGTCCTACATTTCTCACACTCTTCTTTCTTCTGTTACATGTTTGATACATTTATTAGCTCGATGCATAACAAAGACAACACTGGAAAAATATGTCAAAAAATACTGATTTGCGTGAAGGAGTGATAAGTTTAAATATCTTTCAATAGGATGCAATACATTGAGCTACTCTACAAAGTTGAAGCTTATTCCTTTTACGAAGTCATAAATATATACGATAAGTTAAAATTTTAGCATATATGTTATCATTGAATATTATTATATTATTAGATGTATGGACTTTTTGTATGCATGGACAAATTTATGTATGTATATATGTATGCATGTATGCACTTCCTTCTACCATTTCTACATTTTCGCTATATATTCTAGTGTCATGTTGTTGTGCCCCGGATCCTACTTTTTAAGGAATTATTGTGATGTGTCCGTGTCGTACCCATGTCTCATGTCTGGGTCCATGTTCATGCTTCTTAGTGTTCATGCTTCTGAGACCTTGACTGAACTAGATCAATTGAAAATTTCAGCGCAAACAACCCTTTGATAAAAATCCTCTCTCATATGGGTCATAGATAAGACCAAGCATGTTTAGGCACATTAAATCTTAATTCTTACATGAGAAAGGGGTTAGAATCTATGATATCGTATTAATTCATGAAATCATTGAACCATTCAAAGTGCAAATGATGAAATGGGAGTGTGCATTAAATGTTACTGTATCTTTTACTCAGAGAAAGATTCCCTTAGAATTTGATGGATAGATATTTATTGTTTAGACAATCATTAATTGTAATTTATGTAGATATAAAGTCATCAATAATTGGTTTTCATAAAACAAGAAGTATATAAAGATAATAAAATTCTTTAAATTTAATCCATTTCTTTACATTCAGTATGCATGCCCGTTATACTAGTATCACTAAAGCATCAAAACAATTTGAATATCAAATAGATCTAAAATAATGAATTTTTAGAAGAAAAACCTGATGAAGGACTTGTCAGATCAACACCCAACAGATCATGAAGAAAATCGGAGGTGGATGAACTAGGAACAGGAGCATCATCAGCACTTAAGTCAAGCAAATCCACCAGAGGAGCAGCCGGTGGCTTCGCTACACCATTTGGAACACTAATTCCAGACGATGTTGGTTTTACAGTTTTATTGGCAGAAAGTGTTTCCAGGGAAGAGCCAGCTCTCTTTGTGATATAAGCTGCCTCATCAAGAACTGGCATCCTTTCAACCAAAGAAGATCTGTGCAGAAAAAAATTATCCTAGACCTTAGAGAAGGCCATTCAAATACATAAATTAACAGACATCTAATGAATTTGTTACCCACTTTATGCCCTGATGTTTCTGTATAATAGAATTGAACTCAATTGATCTTTGTTGTAATTCTAAAACAAGGCTTCCCTTTTGCTGAATAACCAGCTCCCTTATTCTCCTGCATAAAGAAGTAAAAAAAATTCTCAAGTCTTCTGGAGCAATGGAGAATATATAAAGAAGCTAAACATATACATTGGTTAAAAAAATATAGACAATGAAAAAAAAAAGTTAAGAAACTTCCAGGAGAAATTGGTTATCATGTATCAAAACGTCAAGAAGAGCATGTCAACTTCGAGGGGCAAAAATAAAAAGAAATATCACATTGATATTGTTAGGAAATAAGTGTAAGTGTAGGGACATTTATGTAATTTTACCATGTTAATACATCTATAAATATGAGAGCATGAGAGGTGGAGGATTAGCCTCTTCTCTTCACTCTTCTTTCTCCTCCAATCTCTCTTATGCCCAACTCTTATTCATGGTATTATTGCCATACTAACTCCTAATCCCGAAGTCACCACTCTTCTTTCTAAAAAAAACATCAACCGTTGTTGTTTGCCAGTTAGGCAGTTACTGTTTATCGCAATTGTGATTAGAATTTATTGTGATTACTGTTCATGATTAGTGGTCATCACTATCTTCACCGTTATTGTTCATCGCCAGTTACCGTTCATCACCGCCTATCGCTCGTCATTGGTTATTGTTCATCACCAACCATTGTTTATTGTTGATCGATTTTCATGTCAAATGCTTTGTTATTTTGTTGCTGTTTTGATGAGAATTCAAAAGAGGAATCGTTGGTTGCAATGAATTGTTGTAGTAGATGCTGACGGAGAATCATAAGTATTAAATACCAACGGTGGTTCACAAGGATTATCGAGTATTGTAGTTTGGGATCAATGTTGAATATTATAATTTGAGATCCCATGGGTGGACCAAAGGGATTCTCGATTATTGTAGTTGGCAATCTCAAGAGAGGATCAAAGGGATTGTCATTTGTGGCTATTGATTTTCTTTGGGAAGATTCTTTTCATGTTTTGGGTTGATAGTTAATAATGGAGAAGGTAATAAGCATGTGGTTTCAGAAATTAGATCTAGGAGAGGCAGAGGAGGCCATAGTGGAGGATATTCTTTTAGACGTTGACGCGGGTGGTATAGTTGGTAGTCATAGTGGTGGTAGAGGTAGTTTTGAATCATGATTGTACATTTGTACTAGAGAGGCAGAGTTAAAGTCCAAGAGAATCACATTATCAAATGAGCAATTTTTGCAAGATTTCATTAAGTTTTTGTTAGATCCAAGCTACTTCAATGATATTGTCTTCTTCTTCCACAGTTGCTCAAGCTAGGGAAGGCATGTAGAATGAAAAAAAATCAATGTACGGCTTGAAACATTCTCTGAGAGCTTGCTTTGAAAATTTTGATATGGTAGTAAAGGAGTTTGGTTTTCAGGGATGTCATAAAGATCATTTAGTTGTCTTTCTATGTCATCAATGTAAGAGAAATTTTGCTTGTAGTATATGTTAATGACATTGCTGTTACTGACAATGAGATAGAGGTATCAATGAGTTAAGGTGTCATACAACAAAGGTTCCATAGCAAGGATCTTGGCAATTTATGGCATTTTATGGGTATTGGGATGGCATGATCAGAGAAGGGGGTTTATTTATCTCAGGAAATATGTTCCCAGTATGTTGCATGAGGCTGGTATATTGGAGCGCAAGCTTATAGATGCTCCACTAGATTCAAACTCTTAAGGTAATGCCTCATCAGAGGAAGGGGGAGTTGCTACATGATCAATATGTACCTAGAAATAAAAAATAAAAGACAAAATGATATACAACTTAAGAATGCGATGGAAGTCCTAGGTATAGCAAAGTAAAGCTGAACATGTGTTAAATGCAATTGAAATAAAGCCAAGCAAATCAAAGAACAGATAGCGAAAAGGAAAATTAAGAAAACCGACTGTAATGAAGGGAAAGAGACACTTACTCTGAGACAATAGGGAAACGAGATGAAAGCTTCAAAAGATGCAATGAAGGGAAAGAGACGCTTACTCTGAGACAATAGGGAAACGAGATGAAAGCTTCAAAAAAGCAATCAGACACATTGCTCGAGTCGTAATGTCTGAAGAATGTCGTTTCAATGCAACCTCTAACAAATCCACAGCTTCTGATTCTGTCACCTGCAACAAGAAATGTCAAATTCCAAGCTAACAAAATGAACAAAATATGATTAGTCTACTGACAGTTTCAATAATTCACCCATAATAAAGAAAAGGGATGATTAGATCATGCGTTACAGTTTACCCAACAACAAGAGTGCATCTATGGAAACTAGCAGATATAACTGAAAAACGAATATTATCATCAGATCTAGTTTAAAAAAACACCAGCATTTCATGTTAGACAAAAGTTTACAATGTAGAGGAAGAAGACATAGTACAATATATTGCAGCCTGATAAAAGTTGCACCAGGATTTAAAATGTAATGTTGGATATTTTCACCAATTTCCATCATACAAGTAATTATTCAAGTAATTATACTCTCTTTTGGAAACTGCCTGAAAGCTTAGGCTCGCTAAAAGCCTCTATAGTGCATTCAATAAAGGTATTTTTTACTATGTTCCTTTTCTTCTACTCCTGCTCTTCACATACTACCCTTTACTTTGTCTAACTTGTCTTATCTAAATTATGAATCTACTCCTTTCCTTTCCTCTTCTTTCACAGCAGGGAAAGAACCAATCTACTAAGCAAACAGGCAGAAGATGAAGATAAAGAAATAATGGAAGGAAGTAAAAGAGAGAAGAATGCAGCAAAGAATAAGAAGAATAACATGAGCAAGAAAACAAATAAGAGGAGGGGGGAAACAAGAACACCAAAATGCCTACATGGGCCTTATCACCTAGGGTCACTGGTGTAGAGGAGCTCTCGGATGAATCCTAGTTGTATTAGGATTTCTTTTCTCCTTTTCTCTTTTCCTTTTTCCTTTGGTTTGTTTCCTAACACGTTTATGACTCTTATTGGTTTGTTTCCTACTAGATTAGCTAGGTTTAGGACTCTTACAGGTTTGTTTCCTACTAGATTTAGGACTCTTTTGTTTGTATAGAGGCCCTCTAAAACTCTTCGTAGGCATCTTGGAATTTAATAAAATTTTGAGAAAATTTTTTCTTTTCTGGTGGATTCCAGAGTTATTCCACTTAGCCTTTTGCCTGTTCATCGGCGCTAGATCGAAATCTAGCCGACGCGATATGCTGAGTCGCCTCAAAAATCTTACATGGAGCATGAAGGTTTTCCAGGTATGTGACTTCTTAAACACTGAAAGCAGTACCTACTGTGCGGCAATGACTTATCTGAATATGTACACTACAAAAAATAGAAAACAATCAAAATGATATCCTATTCTCAACAATTCCTTCAATATACAAGCCTAGGCATTATGCCTAGGCAGCGACCGGGTGCTTACTCCCTGCAAAAAGCTATTGCAAGTAGATATCTTGCACAGAAACTTTTAACACCAATAAGATATTCCATCTTTGCTACTTTCCTGATAATAAGATGCGCATTTGATATATGTTTATTTGTGCCATAATACATCATACATTTCTATGTTGATCAGATGCAAGGAGGGTGACAGTTCTAGCAAGTTTTAACATCAATAAGATAATCCATCTTCGTATTTTACTCAGAATAAGATGCACATTTGACATGTTTATTTGTGCCATAATATATCATATGTTACTATGTTGCTCAGATGCAAGGGTGACAGTTCTAACATGGGTATCGAATTCCATAATTGCTGAAAGCTAGGATATTGTAAGACAATTAGCCACTGGAAGTGGCTGTCGGGCATGATAAACACAGTCTGATTGATAAGGTCACGACAAAAGACTCAATAGATGAAAATGGGTGCACTGTTGTAGATCGACAAGGCAAGGGAGTTAGAATCAGGAACAGAGGAAGTGACAAGACTAAGTGTTGGGATGGTCAAGGTGATACAGGACAAGTTTAGATGAAGACAGCGAGCGAGGGTGAAATCTTTAACTGTTTATTGAAGACTAAATGCAATTAAGACCCTACATGAGTTCACTCCAAGAAAAAGAAAAGAAAAGAAAAGGTTTATTAGAAATGGTGTGATGCAAATAGATTTGGTTAAAATTCTAGAATATCTGCTTGGTTTTGGATTAGAATATTTTATATTTTGATTTCCTTTAAATATTTTGTAAGCAAATCTTTAGATAGATCTAGGATTTAGTTATTTTAGGAAACAAATTTTTTTCTATTTATCTAGATCTATCAAGTTTCTTCAGCTTAAAGTAAGGTTTATTTTTAAAAAATGCTTAGCCTTGCTCATATAATCAGTGAGATGAAATGGCGAGCTTATGCAATAAGAAAGAAATTGCCTCTGGGAAAGATAGTAGCTTGATTGTTCTAAGTAGTGTGAGGCGACTGATATGCTTCGTGTGTGTGAGACCACCTATGAAGCACGAACATGGACATGACACTACACCGACATGGTGACACGACAAATACTTTAAAAGTAGGATACGGGAACACGATTATATGGTTATGTGCGTGTTTGTTATATATAATACACATCACCCATTGTAATAATAATTTGTCTATTAAAATAAAAATAAAAATAAGAAATAGAATAACGTTTCAATGGTTTACATTGATAGCTTCTAATCAAGTAAGACAACCATACATAAAAGAATCTAAACAATGCCCCGCCTAGTCATCACGTGTTTAGGTTATACTAACATACTACTTGCTTATATCAAACAGGTACATTTTTCATGTTTATTTAAGCGACACATGGCTCTTAAGTGTCCAACACGTAACGCGGCTCCGACACGCATTTTTGTGATTTTTCAAAAATCTGACATTGTCTTGAAGTGTCCGATACGGGTGGGGTGTCATGCAAGTGTCAGTGTCCGTCATGTGCCCGACACGATCACGACATTCACTTTAGTGTGTTTGTGCTTCATAGGAGGCCACAAAATAAATCATTGTATCCTGCTTGCTCCTCATCCTCTTGTTATTTCATTCCACTCACGCGCCTTTGATCTCCATTACAGGGTCTGACCAGTTCTTGTGATGCCAATGTGCTTGAAGTAGATTAATAAACATTGTTAGGGGAAAAAAACAGCCAAACGGATGAGGAAATGATTAGGTGTGAACTAACATTAAAATAAAGTGTGTTTGGCAACATGTAAAACAAGAAGGCGATCCCATGCGTACAAGATTTACACTTTTTCCTTGAATCATTGTGATGAGGACATCACGACGTTGGCATGATTCTACACTAGAAGACGACGTATTGCACCTCTTTGGCTTTGGTTTTAGTTATTTTGATTTTTAGTTTATTTGTTACACTTAGTTGTGTTTTCTTTTATGTAAAAGTTTAATACCACATCAGTTATTTTCTAAAATTGCACTTTTGTAAAGCCTATAAATAGGCCCCTAAGGCTACTCTTTTGATTATTATTGAATGATTAAAATTGCAAATTTTCAAGTTAAATTCTTGAAATTGTGCTTTTGAGTTTTGATTGCAAAGCCTGTGATACAAGGGGTGTGATGCCTAGGACTCTATCCAAATTTTCAATTCCTCTTTAAAACCTTAGTTTCCATTTTTTTATTGAAGGTGAGTGTGATCCATTTGTTTTACATCAATTTTGATATTAGAACAATTGGTTTTCAATCCCCTTTAAATATTTTCCCTCCTCCCAAAATCCTAAATCAACCCTAGATCTATTCAAAAAAAAAATCTGAAACCCTAGATCAGATCCAAACAAAAATAAAAGAAAAAACAGAAAAAAAAATCACATTGTTCATGTCCTTCACTCCATCAAACCCATCCCTCAAAAAACTCTAGCCGATCTCCGACAGCCGCCACGTTCCCTCCGCAGCTAACCCCGCCACCTTCGACACCCTCGTCGACGAGCTCAGAACACCCGCCGTCACACTCCTCTTCCTCGCGCCGCCACCACCCGTCGACAAGATCGCTTCCCTCTCACCACCGAAGAGTTCAGAACACTGTCACACCCTTGACGACCTCGCCCGCCACCACCACTCTCCAGATCCCTCGTCGCCAATTCAGATGTCATCGTCAGATCCCATCGTCGTTGGTCCTTGCCGGAGTTCCTCGATTGGTAAATCTTTCTAAACCACATCATCGGAGTTCCGGTGTTCAACCCTTCGTCATGTCGCCACGTCATCGTCGACGCTCGCCACCTCGAGCTGCATTGTAGAATCAAGAAACCCTAATTTAATTTCGGTTTTAAGTTGTCAAACTCGCAAAGAGATCTGACCTAATAGCGACCCGACCCGACCGCTAAGCCGCGGTGTCGCCAGAGTCGATCAAGCCGACTTCTGCTGACGTCATCGGCTTGACGAACTGAGCCGAGCGAACCTGAGACGCCAGTTCAGACCGAGTTGATTCAGTGAGCTAAGCGAGTGACTCAGCAGGCCCTGACTCACATTTAGCATAGTTCAGTTATTGGGAAGTCGTTCTTAGCACGTTTCAAGTCCAAATTAAGACATTTTCAAAGCATTGGACTCGTGGAGATCATAGCTACGCGTTGACAGCCTTCATATCCAGATTCGAGCTTCAATCGCTTACCAGGTATTCATTGAATTTTTTATTCAGTTATTTTTTCGCTCAATTAGATAGTTCTTAATCTGTCGCAAGATAGAATCTATTGATTGCTGCCCACAAAAAGTGAGTTTGTGTGAATTTGACCTTGAGTAAAAATCAAAATTGATAGTAATTATACAACTCAATTAACTTAAATTAGTGATCACTTGAATTAATTTGAAAATTTACTGTGTTAGCACCTGTAATTTAACCTGTCCCGATATTATATTTTCTTAATCACATGTTAATCAATAAATCTTAAAATTGATATTATTTATCATTAAATTGATCTTTGATTCCTCTCGCATTAGCATACAATTTTCATGCAAACTAGAAGTGAGAGAACTTTTCAGTATGAGAAACTTCTCCACTAATGAATCCTAACCTTAAAGATACACTTAACACACTCATTGTAAGGATGGGCTGGATGGACCACCGTCTACAAGAGTTTAAAGATCAGGTTGATGCTAATTGTAAGGATTTAGCCACACAACTTGATAGCCTAAAAACAAATCGAAGAAAAAAAATCTGAGACCCCTTAGAAGAGAACGAGTCCTGAGATAACAGTAGTGATGTGGGACGGCGGATGATTTTAAGGTTTGTGGCGGGATTTGATGGAATTGGAGAAGAACAAGAGGAGAAAGGAAAGGTATGATCACGGATCGCAATCCGAATCTTGGCTTCATCGCTTGATTTGACTCAAACCATGAGATTAAATCAAAATAACTCAAATTTCCGTAGGAAATAAGTTTTTAATCAATTCATCATTCCTTCATAATTCAGTAGATGGCTATATATAGCCTCCAATACGTGCACTATACGTGCAATTATTGATAAACACAAATCTACCAAAAAAACCTAAATCTTATCAAATCTAAATTCTAAATCCTGAAAAATCCTAGCCGTTTGATTCCTCTATCATTCTTTCCGGCTTGAAAACATTCATCCCCGATGAATATAGTGAAATGTAAAATGTAATCACAACCGGGTGAAACTGAACTGCATCACGAATTCTCAATCAGGCCAAAATGGTGGAGGTGGAACTGGCTTCCGTGACAAATCGACTGCAGTCGATGGTAACTCAAACAAGATATGTGCAGCATAACAAGACAACTCAGCTCTACTGAAAACTAACCCCCATACCAAGACATCAATCTCCTGTGATCATGCCTCCTGTAGAAAGACCTGCAATAGGTCGTAAAGGTCAGGTGATCTCAAGGATAATAAGACCTTCATAGCCGTCAAAAATGGCACTAGTTTTATGGTAGGCTCTGCTGGATGATTAACAAGAGTCTCAATAAGCGGCTATTCCACTTATGGATTTTCTACTTCTGAATCTGATTCTGGATCTTCAATAATTTTTAGCTCTGGCCCATCAACTCTTGACTCAGCAATGATTGGAGGCTTTAGTCTGTGACAACCATTACAACCTTGTTTGCTAGAAGCTTTCGGATGCCATCTATAGTCTCCCGAAATTCAATGAAAAAATTGATCGTTGATTGCCTCTCGAGTTCGGGCTCTTGTTCAGCGTTAGGCTCTTTGTAATGTACCTCGGATGCATAAAGAAAGTGTGGAGCATACAAAATAAGAAGAAAATCATGTAAGATAAGCCAACATCGACAGAAACTACGACTGTCTTTTCACCAGCAATAAGCATGTCCAACCAGCTTCATTTGGGCATAGCAGCACTTCTGTTCAGATATTAGAGAGAAATAACTGAAGAATTCTTCAAGATTATTTTTTCACTTATCACACCCATCAGGATTATGAGAACCCCGAAAATACGGGATAACCGTATACATATCCCGTTCAACTTTCTTTTCATCACCATTAGTATGTATATATTACCATAAAAATAAAAACCCATGGAGAAAATTCAATGCATAAAGATCAGAAGTTACCCAAGAATCTCAGTGGCTAAAACTGGGCTCAAATCGGGCTGGAAATGAGGGCCTGGAAACACGTCTCTTCTGTTGCACAAACAATAACGACAACAAACACAGGGTTGTGGAGGTCGGATCTGTTATCCAATTGCCACGAACTTTTCCTAGTATCACCGAAACTCAGTTACGTATCCTACGCTTCAGACGAAACTCGAATCAGACTCTGAATGGGCCCAAAACAGGCTTTGAATTGCGGTTGTGCTATGTAATGAACAGTGACGGCTCAGAGTAGCTGATGACGTCAACAACGGTCGAATGATGTCTGCACCAGCTTGGATGACGTCAACAAATGGCTTGGATGACGTCAACAATGGCTCAGCGGCCCGGCTCGGCTCAGTCTGAGCTGATGATGTCAGCATTTAGCCGATGATGTCAACGACGCTTCTAGGCAGCTCTAGCGGCTTAAGGGGTTGGGTTCGCCTTGGACCGGGTCGATCGTTAACGGTTTGACAACTTAAAACCAACTCAAAATTGAATTTGGGTTTGGAAATCTAAACCCACAACGATTCTGCTCTTCTCTTCTCCGATCGAATCTAAGGTTTCGAAACCTTGCAGGTGGCGGCGAGGTCGCTGATGATGGTGGCGGTGCTCCGGCGAGAAAGAAGGTCGGTCGCGAGCGGCAACAATGAAGTCAGCGACGAGATCTACTGTCGAGGAAGAAGTGAAGACGAGGAGATGGCAGCAGCGGTTATTGATGGAGACGATGAAGGCGACGGTGGATCGCAGAAGCGCGATGGCGAGGAAGTCGGTATAGTCGGGGATGGCGCGTGAAGTCTCCGGTGATGTCGTCGACCTCGTCGGTGGTGCTGGAGGAGGGCGGCGTTAGATCTGGACGAAGGCACCCCTAAGGGTGAAGGAGGCCAGCGGAGGTCGTGGACAAGGTGCGGTGATTGCGAAAAGGCGACGGCGGTTGTTGTGGTTGGGTTCTGATGTTGGGGAAAGGGAGGGAGGAGAACAGTAATGATTTTGAATTTTTCTTTTTTTTTGTTTTTTCTTTTTCTTTTTTCTTTTTTTTTTTTCTTTTTTATTTCTTTTTCTCTTTCTTTTTCTTTTTTTTTTTTTTTTTGAACTAGAGAAAAGAAATGGGAGTAATGGATCTAGGGTTTTGAGGAACTAATATTTTTTGGAATTTTTATGGAGTCTAGGGTTTTGTGGAAGGAAGCAGGAATTTCGGCTCTGAAACCAAATTGATGTAGGACAGAAGGTGATTTTAGAGTTTGTGGGATTTGGTGGAATTGGAGAAGAACAAGAGGGGAAAGGAAAGATATGATCACGGATCGCAACCTGGATCTTGGCTTCACCCCTGATTCGATTCAATCCATGATATTAAACCAAAACAACACAAATTTTCATAGGAAACAATTTTTAATCAATTCATCATTCCTTCATAATTCAGTACATGGCTATATATAGCCTACAATATGTGCACTATACGTGCAATTATTGATAAACTCAAATATACTCAAATCTAATTCAAATAAACCTAAATCGTAATCAAATCTTATCAAATCTTTTCAAATCTAAATTCTAAATCCTGATAAATCATAGTCGTTTGATTACCCCATCAAGTAAGTCACCCCGACGAAGACGAGCTCAACCCTACCACACTGAGAACTCAGATGCCCAGTATGTCAAAAATGTAAAAGTAGATGCTCCTTCCTTCGACGGATGTTTAAACCTCAGGCTTATATAGATTGACAATTAGTTATGGACCGCTACTTTTGTTGGTGTGACATGTCCGAATCAATGAAAATTCGATTTACTATGATGAAACTAACTGGACAAGCCGGACAATATTGGGAGAACTTTTAAAGGATGATGAGATATAGAAGGGATGATCCAGTTGAGCCTTGAGAGGGCATGAAAGAGAAACTTAGGCTGAAATATGTTCCACCTTCCTTCAGTCAGTAGTTATTAGACAAGCAGAATAGGTTAACTCAAGAAAACAAGTCGGTCACCGATTACATCACAAAATTTGATGAATACTTGAATCAATGTGATGCCATCGAGTTTGACTCCCCCGAACAGAACTTATCTATGTTAGATTAGGTTTTAAGGATGACTGCCACTGAGAGCTCACAGCTCGAGGCATCATGACTCTAGAACAGGCATATCAACTGATCACCAATTTAGATGAGTTTAGAAGATCTTACTTTCACCGACCTGATATTAAGAATAGCTCTAAGAAAACAATGCTAGCAAACCTAACTATAACTGATCCTTTCCTGTCCCGAGCAAACATGCCTCCAGTTCTTCAAGTGTCAAACCAGCATGTTCTTCTAGTGCAAAACCGATAATCTTTAAGATAGCTAATGAATCAGCGAAGACCAATCTGCGTACCCAGTTTTATAGATAACAGGGGTATGAACACTTTGCAAACCAATGTTCGAGTCAAAGCAAGATCCTCTTAGTAGTTCTTATAAAAGATGTAGGAGAAGATGGTCTAGAAGTGATTGTACACCAACAGGACAATGACTGGGATGCTTTTACTGAAGATGTAGTTCAATGGTTGCATTAGAACTTTACAGTAACTAACATAACTCCTAATTATGACAGAGTCCAGATAGGAGTAGTTGGTGCACTATAGCGCAGCCTGAGCAAGTCAATGACTGGAGAAGAACTGTCATATTCCAAACATGTACAAAAATTGAGAACAAGAGTTGTAAAGTGATAGTAGATAGTGGCAGTTGCATCAATGCAATTAATCACCACATTAGGGATGAAACCAGTGAAACATCCAAATCCCTATAAGGTCACGTGGATTGACGCTACACCCATAGATGTTCAAGAGAGATGTCAGATTCTCAATCAGTTTGCCACGTACAGAGGATGTGTGGTGTGACACTCCCTATAGATGTTGGTCACATCATTTTGGGACTACGATGGTTATTTAACTTAGATGTGACCATATATGGATGAACCAATCACTGCTCATTCGGTTATAACGACAAGAGAGTGAAGTTAATGCCGAATCAACCTAAACTACCAACTCCTGAAAAGAAGGTTGATAAAGACAAAGGAAAGATGATGAAGATGAACTTGATTAGCTCCGAGCAGCTCGAGCATATCTTGAACGAAGGGTTAACTTGTTAGCCCTTGTGGCTCGAGAAACTAAGCAAGAGATCGAGTCGCAGATCTCAGGACATATTAAACCAATATTTGAAGAGTTTTCTGATGTCCTTTCCAAAGATCTGTCAGGCGAGTTACCTCCAATGGGAGACATTCAACATACCATTGACCTAGTTATAAGAGCAACCTTACCAAACCTACCCCATTACAGGATGAGACCTGCCGAGCACGCAGAATTACAAAGGCAGATAGAGGAGTTACTTGACAAGGGGTTCATTAGAGGGAATTTGAGGCAATGTGCAGTTCCCGCACTTTTGGCACCAAAGAAGGATGGCACATAGCGCATGTGTGTGGATAGTCGTGCAATTAATAAAATCACTATCAAGTATCATTTTTCCATTCCCCTCTTGACGCTATGCTGATTTGATGCCAAGTACCATAATATTCTCCAAGATTGACCTTAAGAATGGGTACAATCAAATTAGAATTCGCCAAGAGGATGAGTGAAAAACTGCATTTAAAACTAATGATGGGCTATATGAATGGATGGTTATATCTTTTGGACTGTCCAATGTTCCTAGCACTTTCATGAGAGTTAATGACTCAACTGTTTCGGCTATTTATCGGTAAATTTGTGTGGTATACTTTGCTGATATACTGATTTACAGCCGAACTCAGGAACAACATAAGAACCATCTGAGACAAATCTTTTGCAGACTCCAGGCTGAAAAGTTCTATACAAACCCAAAGAAGTGTGTTTTTTGTACAAACATGTTATCTTCCTAGAATTTGTGATTTCATCTGAGCGAGTTTCTGTAGATCCTGAAAAGGTAAAGGCAATTACTAAGTGGCCACAACCCCAGACGATTAGAGAAGTCAGGAGTTTTCACGGGTTAATCACTTTCTACCTTCAGTTCATTAGAAACTTTAGCGCTATCATGACACCCATAACCAATTGCCTGAAAAATGAGAGATTTCAGTGGACTCATGTTGCCACCAAAGCTTTTAAAGAAGTAAAGAGGTTGATGAGTGAAGCTATTGTTATGCGTCTGCAGATTTTTTGAAGGCGTTTGAAGTAACATGTGACGCATCAGGGTTTGCGATAGGTGGTGTGCTGAGCCAGAAAAATCATCTTTTGGCTATTTCAGCGAGAAATTAAATGACGCCCGACAACGATACTCCACATATGACAAGCAACTTTACGCGGTTGTGTAGACTTCGCGCTACTGGAGACATTATCTGCTACCGTGGGAGTTTGTATTGTATTCGGATCATGAGGCGCTGAAATACCTCAACTCCCAAAAGAGGCTAAATGGAAAGCACAAGTGAGTTGAGTTCCTACAAGACTACACATTTGTCCTTAAATACAAAATGAGAGTTGAGAACAAAGTCGCTGATGCGCTCGGTCGATGAGTGATGATATTAGTAGCTATGAGCGAAGAAGTGACAGGGTTCGAAAGACTAAAAGGAGTATGAGTCATGTCCAGACTTTAAAATATATATATCACGTTACGAGACGTGTATGTTAAAGAGATGGACAGGTTTCTGTTACATGATGGATATCTATTTAGATACCGTAAGCTAAGTCTTCCCCGTACGTCCCTCAAGAATTTTCTCTCTTGAAAGTTACATGCTGGAGGTCTGGATGGACCAGGGTTCAAAGTCTCAGCCGAGTCAGTCTCACCTCGGTCGAGTTGTATCCAGAACGGTGGTGGCCATCCGAGAACGCGAAGCGAGTTAGATTTGGGCGAGATCTGGTGGACTCGGCCTTGACTCGGTCGACTCGGTCGAGTCAACCCGAATTAACTCGATATCGCGAGTTGTTTCAAGTAGACTTGACTGAGTCAAGACCAAGTCAAGTCACCCTCTCTAGGCTCACCCGATCTAGATCTAGAAGCCCGCATCATCGCCGTCGCCCGTCTGTCACCGCCTGCCTCTAGGTAAGAGTCTCTTCTGCTCTCTCTCTCTCTCCCCCTCTTTCTCCCTCTGCATCTCTGTCCCTCTCTTTCTCGATCTCTCTCAGTCTCTCTTCCCAATCTCAACTCTCTCCTTGTCTACCTCCTCCCTCTTTTTTCTGATCTCTCCCACTCAGATCTCTCCCTCTCTGTCTCTTTTTAATTTAATTTAATTAAGTAGATATAATTTAGTTAATTTAGATAATTTAGTTAATTTAATATAAAGTTAATTTAATTCAAATTAAGTAGATATGATTTAATATATTATTATGCATGTATTATGGTATATTTCTACAGACGCATGTATTTATGCATTCTCTTTATATTTAGTGTGCTAGGTGATATGTCTTGAATATGTGATACATAAATATTGAGTCTATATTGTTTTTAAGATTTATCGTGCTTTTTCGGAATTTTTTGAGCTTTCTGTGTAGCGTTTTATGCGTATCGCCCGAGTCTGTTCCGCGACGCCGCGATCAATGCGTCTCAGTGCCCGCCGAGTCGGTGGCTGAGATCGCGACTTTGAACCATAGGCTGGACACTTCGGCCAGATTAAGACGATTGAGACTGTTGAGCATAGATTCTACTGACTGAGCTTGAAAAGAGACGTTACTAAGATTGTTGGTCAGTGTCCTACTTGTCAACTGGCCAAGCAAGAAAAACAGATTGTCGATCCTTATACACCTCTAGTTACCCTTGGCAAGACATGAGCTTAAATTTTATACTAGGATTATCAAAAACACAAAAAGACACGACATTATCTTGGTAATGGTTGACAGATTCTCCAATATAACTCACTTCATTTTGTGTTTCAAAACTACATATGCATCCCGTGTAGCTGCCCTTTTTCTTTCATCGTGTTGTCAAGCTGCATGGATTGCCTAAGATCATGGTGTTAAATAGAGATGTTAAGTTTATTAGCTATTTTTTACGAACATTATGGCACAAGATGGGAACCAAACTGAAATTCTCGACAACGTTTCACCCACAAGCTGATAGACACACTGAAGTAGTCAATAGGACCTTAGAAAATCTTCTTAAGTATCTCGTTGGGGAAAATTCAAAATCTTGGGATCTAATCTTGCTTATGGCTGAGTTAGCTTACAATAGTTCTGTCAAAATACGACCACGTGTCTTAATCCATTTGAGATTATAACTAATTTTAAATCTAGGCAGCCAATTGATTTAGTTCTCATGGCTCATCATCATTCTAAGTTATCAGACTCTGCATCTGCATTCACGTCTCATGTATGTGCATTACACGAGGAAATCAAAGACGACAATGAAAAATAATATTGATTATAAAGCTTCTGCAGTTTTACACCGTAAATTAAGAACATTTAATGTCGGTGACTATGTGATGATTCGCCTGAGATCCGAACGGTTTCCTCTGGGAACCGTGAAGAAATTGCACGCGCGAAGTGCAGGACCGATTCAAATCCTCAAAATAATCAATTCAAATGCTTATGTGGTGGACCTCCCACCAAATTTTGGCATTAGTTACACTTTTAATGTTAAGGATTTGGTTTCATATATATATAAAGGTGCTTTTGATACCCCTTTTGATCCATTCATGGACGAGCCTACCCACGACTTTCTTTCTAAGAGCCCTACTACCTCCACTTCCTCCAAAATTATCTCATGCAGTAGAAAACATAGATTCTATTTTGAATGATTAGATTGTCTCAACTAGAGATAGAGAAACACGACGCTATCTTGTTAAGTGAAAAGGAAGACCTGAATCAGAAAATTTTTAAATTATTGAAGAGAATCTCCAACAGCTTGACCCTGATCGACTTGAGCATTATCACGGCCAGCAGCAACTTCCCGGTTCACACCCGACAGGATCGAGGTTTTCCCACCCCGTGGGAAATGATGAGGATATCACGATGTTTACACGATTCTACATTAGAAGACGATGTGTTGCACATCTTTGGCTTTGGTTTTGATTATTTTAATTTTTAGTTTATTTTGTTGAACTTAGTTGTGTTTCTTTTATGTGAAAGTTTAGTACCACATTGGTTATTTTCTGAAATTGCACTTTTGTAAAGCCTATAAATAGGCCCGCAAGATTACTCTTTTGATTATTATTATTAAATGATTAAAATTACAAAATTTTCAGTTAAACTCTTGAGCTTGTGCTTTTGAGTTTTGAGTGTGAAGCCCATAGTGCAAGGGTGTGAAGCTCAAAACTCTATCCAAATTATTAATTCCTCTTTAAAACCCGAATTTCCATTTTTTTTAATTAAAGGTGATTGTGATCCCTTTGTTTTACATCACATTGGGATGCTTCAAGCAGAAGCATCTAAAGAATCAGTTAACAAGCTTTTCCAATAACATTGTTAAGATTGAAGCTCATAAAATGCCTACTCACTACATTAGATTCTACACACAATTTTCATGAACTAATGGAAGAAAATCTTCATGTTTTAACTTTCAACTATATATTTCAGAAAGCATGTGATGATGTCAATGAATTTCTACACTACTGACTTCATTTTTACTCGTACATTTAATCCCAAGAAGTATACTAGATTACATACATACAAAAAGGTGAACTTCTAAATTTTTTGCTCGTACCAGATTTTGAGCATATGCCTGTACTCACACGAGATTTCCAAGTACACTGCGTGCAACGCGGCCCGCCAATTGAATGCTAGCTTCAGCGTCGTATGTGAATAGAGGATTCTAATTCTGTGGTAACCCTTTTCCTAGAGTCCTAACTAGGTTAGGTTTTTTTCTTCCCGTTTAGTAAGACTGGAATAATAGTTTGAAATTTTCTCTTTTTATTTATTCATTTATGATTGTTAAAAAATTGCTGATTTCACAACCATGAGCATAAGTTGCAATTTCTAGCTTCACAGGCACCAACGGCAATCCCATGTCTCTGGTCTAAGATAACCTTTGGCTTTAGTCCCTCACAGTTGCCAATGCAATTCTGACTTCACAATTAAATGGGTCATTGCTTAGGGCTGTCCGGATGTTAATTTACAACTTACGGTTTTCTGCAATATAGCTAGATATAGACCTCATGCCCAAATTTAAATAATAGGTGTGAAGATAGAAAAGCAAGATTCACTATAATTCAAAAGGGAAAAGATTTGAGTCTACCATGTCTCTTTTAATTGCTGAACTTAACTCGCACAAGGAAATTATGATGGAAATTAGGAACTTGCAGTAGCAACAGATGAAGCTCTTACATAGAGATTGTGAGCAAGTCATCAAGACAACCACTAAGTTTTTTGATAAGATTAGTTCTTTCAAAAGAAAAACACAGTAATAATTCAAAAACACAAAAAATAGAAGAATGAAGTGTTGAAGAAACCAATTTCAGTTGTCTGGCAACCTATTAGTCCGTAGAAAATGAATAACATGCTTTGGGCAGAACTGGCTTTTTATTATTGATCAGTACTGCTAGACCATTTACTTTACTCAAAGTTGGCCTAATCATGAAATGTTGCAACATGCTATGGAAAAGAATGCACTTACTGTTATTGGTTCCTCGCCTTCCAGCATTCCAGCACTATGACCAGCATCTCACCATATTCACCAATACACCACACAGCTACTCGAACTAAACTTTCCTACAAAATTAAATAATAAAAAACTAGCTAAGGAATGCAAAATAACGTACTGCTAACTTCCCCCATTTGCTGGAACATAGTTGAAGTACCTGCTCAGATGATGTCTGAAATGCTCTATAAAGTGATCTGACAGTATATCCTTGGAGATCAGGTGCATTGCTTATCACGACTATAAGAGCATGCCACACATCATCTTTCACATAATTTCCAGCCTGTGGAATATCATACACTGTATTATGGTAGCCGAATCAATTAATCATACATGTCCAAGCAGCATGGCATAATATGAAAAGTTTGTAAATAAATACAAAACATAAGCTCCACTAGCAACCTTATTATAAAAAAGGGTTAAATTTTCACCTATATTGTGAAAACCTTAAGTCAACTATATGAATAGAACAAAACATGAACTATATTATTGTTTAAGATCCCATAAAAGATGCTGAGACAATTAAACCTAGATGCCAATACAAGTACATTTTATTAGAAATCCCATAATTGCCTATCCGTATAACATCCTAAGTTGGACAAATCCAGTATCATCTCATAAATCCATAGTTTCAAATATTGGCTGATTCCGATATATATCGGCAATATTTTGTCAGGTTTTGAGATACCTGCTATGATATTGAACCTATAATACCAACCAATATTGTTGATATGACCGATATTACCTATCTTCGTAGCCAATATTGACAATATTGATGCTAAAAACCATTAGCCAACACCAATACTGAACAGAGATTCTAAACCATGCATAAATCATATTTCAAGTAATTAATATGATTTCTTCGACTTAAAAAGTTTGATTTTACAAGGTCAATGGAAAGATGAGACCTACAATGAAAGTCAGATAAAATGATGCTATCATAAAGCTGCAAGTTTATGATCTCTATCAGCTTCCGCCTGGTGTTAATTAGATCAAACCCAATGCTAAAACAATTTCTTGTTAAAAGATGAATGAGCTGTGTCCGACTTGAAACTAAATCTCACATAAACCAAAAATCCAATTGGACCAAAAAACATGCAAAAAATAGCCAACTTGAAACCCACTAAATGTGAAATCAAATACAGCTCATGTTTGGGAAATATCTGTCTGCCTGAACCGGCTCAGCAATGTATAGCTTTTTAGCTATCATTTTGATGTTAATAAACTATCTGCAATGTTCAGTGAGGACAATTACTACCTTCTAGGATCAATTATAGTGTTTTATTACATCTAATATGACAATGCAGGCGTCCATAGATTTAAAGTATAGTACTGCATCCGACGATGGGTATGAAACTAATCATGATGCAAGCTTTTGTATGAAATATATTATGGGCATGTTTGGTGGCAAGGAAGTGGGCGGAAGTAAGAAAATGGGGAAGTATAATTGCTCACTTTCCTATCTATTCAAACACCGGAAAAGGAACATGAGAAAACCCCTTTTCCTTTTCTCGTCCCTTTTACACAGTTACTTCCTCACTTTCAGAGTGTTACAGTTAATTTTATGGTCATGTAAATCTCATTTGTAATAAGTTATACCTCAAAACAGTTAATTTTGTGGTCATGTAAATCTCACTTGCATTCTAATTACAATCTATTTTTTATTAATTAATTTTTACTTTAATATTATTTTGCGGTCAACTTTGTGGTCAACTTTTTCACTTTCACATTACCATCCAAACACCAGAAAAGACATAACATTTTTCAAACCACACTTCCCAACAACATTCAAACACCGAAAAACTCACTAATCAATTCCCAAGTTCCAAAAGAAACTATTACTACTTCCTCACTTCCGCCCCTAACCAAACAGCCCCTATTTGTCAAATTATCTGCCTCGTGAAAAGAAGCAACATCAGGTTGGAAATACTTACAAGCCAATTTCCTAATTGTAAACCACCAACACCCTTTAAAGTAACTCTTTATGATTATTTCTGGGTTTATAGTAGCCTCGTGTGTGTGTGTGTGTTTTTGTGTGTGTTTCCTACGAAAGACGAGCTTTTGAATTTTCTATATCTTTGAACTTAAATTTTAGATAGAAAACAAAAAATCTTGTGTGTATTTACATACTGAAGGATAATTCCTACTTAATAAAAGTACAGTCTTATTGGTTGAAAATGCAGAAATGATGCATAAATGATTAGTTGATCTGTTTTAGTTTAGGTCTCAGTTCCAAACTTGTGCCACAAACCCAAACCAACCCAAACCCACAAAAATGCAGATATTCTATCCATGTTCCAGCTTTCCATTCATGGGTTGGTTGTATATCAATCACTCCTGACTAGCATGTAAGCAAGTGAGATAAGAGTAGGACCCTTGTGACTTATTGGGTCACTTACTGTAGAAGTATTCTGAAATTTACTCCATGGAGAATGAGGTTGAAACCCACGTGTTCTTAACAAGTTAAATTTGATGGATGCATGTACAAGAATATGACTGTTTCTCAGAAAAAAACATAAGTACTTATTCAAGAAGCTTTGCGGACAAAACTTGTCAATATCAATCAGAGGGTCAATAAGTCTGTTCTGCTCACGGGATGACTTAAGGAACTATAAGCAACCAACGATTGTGTATCATGGAACCATTAATACATCCTACTGTATAAAATCAGCCCTAACACAAATTTGATCCTACCCGACGCAATACCCTACTTTAGATCTTCTATGAAGATTGAATTGAATACCTTCAGGTTGCTAGCAGGACCATATAATCCATTAGGTATCAGACTGTTATGCATTGCGGGAGGGGGGGCTACTGATCAGCAGTTTTCGCAATAACGCTCGAGTACATGATTGATATGGAATGCCCATGGTATTCTCATACATAAGCTTATGTCAGTTACCAACTTACCAGATGTTCATGCATTTTACAACTCAGTATGTTAAATAAACAAGATCACAAACTTCAGAGTAAGTACATTAGCAAGAATCAGAAGAAATTAAATCTTCTTTCATTAATAATTCTTAAATCAAACAAAATTCCAATTACTATGCAAAGCATATAAAAATTGAAAAATAAATTTACAGGCATCATGGTCTTTAAATATGTGAAATCGAAACCTATAAATTAACCTTCCTATCTCATACCTCAGATAAGACCTTTAGCATTTGGTCAATATACCATAGCTTCTCAGAAGAAAACCTATTCAAGTAAACCAACAAAAAACATTAGGGCATGCCAATCTTCAAGTAACGAGAAAAAATAAACTAGTAAAATATCATAAAGGTGAATGGCAAATTTACTGATATAATAACTTAGATGTAAAAGATCAAAGGAAAAATCTGATATTGCCATAGAGTTTGTCGGCAATAATCTCACAGTTGAGAAAATGCAATTTCTTATTCCAGCACATACATAAAAGACAGCACAGTTAATAGAAAGTGTGGGTGTAGATTGCAACCAAATGAATCAACAATCATTTTTATCCCCTTAGATTTCTATGCTAGAAAAATTAACACCAACATATGCTTACAATATCTTCCTCCAACACTCTCCCCTTTGACATTGACATGTTCCCCTATCTTCTTTGTTGTATCACTTGTCACTAAAAACAAGTACTCTAACATGATTTGTCAAGTGACCTGTGATCTAAATATATCAGTTTTATATGGGAGCATCGATAAATAATATTTTCCCATTCATCATTACTAAGATCCATCTTAGCAGTTAATTAGCAACTTTCACATCTTGCTTTCGCAAAAACTAATCTATGCAAATCTTCCCGGGCTCCCTTGTGCACAAAAAAAAATATTATTTACATAATTAGGAGCATCAACCAAAATAAATTGAAAGAGCTACATTCACTCTATCCTTATCTCTTGTCATATCTCCTGGCACCTCTCCCTCTATAGAAACTATCATAATGACCCTTACAACAACAGAGCACCCAATATATCTTCCAAAGACATGAATACAGAAATATTATACCTTCATTGTATTTCTTCTCTGTAAATTGCAATCTCAATTTCTAATGAAAATTCAAAGATTGAATAATCCAATTTTCAGAGAGAACTAGGCCCTAAATATGTAAATAAAAACCTGCAAATAATAGTATTTGCAATAAATAAAGATGTGCTCAAAATTGCAATAATTTAAAGAAGTAGACACGGCATGTACATTCATTCTAAGAAGTGAAGATCCAATAAGAAATATACAGGTAAGTCTCAACTTACTTTTCAACAATTGAGCAGATTTTTGCACTGAGTTCTGTTTTGAATTCTTGATCACTAACTTCAAGATAGTCAATAAGTTCTTTTGTCAATTGCTTCACATTGGTATCATTAACTAAAACAAAAACAAGTTCAAGGGCTCTTTTCCGTATTGACACATCAGAGTCCTGAAAATCTCATTGCAAAAAAATCATAAGTCTTCTTCAGTTATAGGCTAAAGATGAGAAATGATGGTGCATCATAATTTAAAATGAGAAAGACATCATTGAGCATAAAAGCAATTATAACCAATAAGCTATCTCCAATTATTTAGCAAAGATTATGCACATAAAATTTAAAAAATAATACTCAAATTCAGGAGTAAAGAGTTCACATGTAAATATAAACAAATTATATGCCGTCTACTGACTACTAGTGAAGCTAACCCACATAAAAAAACACTATAAAGCATGAATTGATGGTATAATTTTTAATGTGGCTGCAGAGAGCAAGAAAGGTGGCATATTTATGTTCCCAAAGGACAGCCAAAACAACATGAAGAGAAGTAAAAATTAAATGACATATAACATATTGCAACAGAAACAATGAACAGCTAGCCAAGACCATAAGAAGCAGGTAGAATTAGCAAGCTACCATTGGCCAAGCATACAAACTCATTCTCTGGACTGTAGATCCTCCAAGAGATGGTTAATGGTGTCTTCTCCAGCGTATGAAGTTATTTGCACATAGATCTTGGAGTTTGCTATCCCGAGTAACAAGTAAAACAAATTTTTGAGTCCTACACCACGTTAGTAGATAAGAAGGCAACTACTAGGCAAGGCAGGTAGAATAAGTTTTGAAGGAAGCTTACACTTTGAAATCAAATACTGGCAATATTATCTCTAGCCATAGATGACAAGCTGAAGTTGAGTTAGATCCCTTTTTAGAAACTATATATCTACATTTAGAAACTGTTCTAAATAGGATGCTTTACTTTGAAGGCCTTCAGGGAAGTTGATGACCTAAAAGGTTTAGTAGCACGACTAGTTCTTCATCCAACTAAAAGAAGAATTTTTCAATAGGTTTTGAGCACCAAGAGATCATTAATACTTCTTACAAATTAACATGCAATCTTCACACAGAGTTGAAGGCCATTATCTCCTCCCTCATAAAGCAGAGTGTGATGAAAGAGAAGGGTTTATTTTTCACTGTAGCCTTCATTTGTGCAATGCATTTGATGTCAACAGGACGATATAAAGAAAAGGACTCATGCATTTTTCTTATGGTAGCATATTGTCACTATGATGCAACTCACTTACAAAAAAGTTTAGAACAGACTACTAGTTTGGAAAGTAAATCAACAAAAGAAAGACCAATACAGGCATCCATACCTATTCAGAGACTATGTCGGTTAAAATCAAAATAAAAATCTTCAAAGTTCCTCCTTGGGAAAAATTCTAAAATGAAGGGCAAATACAGCATTGTGAATATAATATCTCCGTATCCTGCATTTTTTTCCCTTCAAAATTAAAAGAAGGACAGAAGAGAATTATGAAAACATTTCAGAGCCAGTACCTTGACACACTCTAGAATCGTCGTCCTGTGCCGTTGCACTGCTTGAGCATCAACTGCAACAGCCTTCATTAGCATGTTGAGTGCAACATATCTGAAGGAGTAATGAAACAATAACTATCTTAAACCCAATAAAAATAAATTAACAATCTTTTAGAATAAAGCACAATGTCTCCAAGAATACAATCCATACCATCTAGGACTATGAAGAATGTAAATGTACAATTTTCGGGGAAAATAAAAGTTACATGATGATCACAAATTTATATGCGCTGGTATGAAAACATCAGTGAGAGACAATAAATGTATGAAATCCTAATCTTTAAAAATAGCATTTTTAAAAAGATAAAAGAAAACTAAACACTAGAGAAATAGGGAACTAGTCTATCAGGACAAATATAAGGACAACTATTGATAAGAAAAGTAACACAGTCAAGAAACCTGAGTGAAGTTCACACCTGTATACACTGGGTATACTACTATAATAGTCTTGATCCAAAATGCAAAACTTAAATAAATAAATAACCTGATATTATTGTCCCGATTTGACAAAAACCTCCCCAATATGTTGATCGCAAGCACCCTCAGTCCACTGGTAGCTTCAATACCCATTATTGTTTCAATGCATTCATAAAGAATTGCATTCCCAGCAATTTTGTTTGACTCAGTCTTTGTAGCAACCTGAGAGTAAATTTTTTAGAGAACCTCTTAAGTCTGTTAGGCATGACAATGAACAAATTGCAAAGAAGGCACTTCTTACTATATAAAAGAAACAATATAAGCTCAAATTATAATCCATGGATGTTGCTGCAAGAAGTAAGATTTGCATAACAGCAGATGTGCTACTTAGATTAACTCAGAAACATCCAATTTCTTAAATAATATCCAATAAAGTTATGAAAGCCTAACTAAATTGGTATTACTGAGAGCCAAAGTCGCATGAGAAAACAATTGAATGTCATGACATATGAATGTAATATACTGACAAATTTGCCACTACAAATGTTGTGTATCAATATATGACTTTCCCAATTTTCAACTAGCAAATTATTTGCTACAGAACAAGAAACGCTCGAAAACATATATGAGAAGATCAGGGTTTTACAGATTTCATACAGAGCAACAAACAATCAATCATTGAAAAAAAAAATGGAATACAAAGAATGCGTTCATCATCATATAGCACTTTGTTGATTATAGAAGATATATCAGAAATCTAATGATGGAGAACAAAAAACTAAATCATGTTTATTGCCGAATTATCCATAGAAGATCCAGAAGGAATTATCTGGCAGTATTGAAGCAAATAAAAGAAAATAAGACTAACTGCAAGATAACAAAAGGACAAGCATCTAAGGAAACTAACCTGGGCAAGAATGTCATTCATATTTTCACTAGAATCTGCATCTCCTTGGCCCAGCATCCTCATGAGCTTAAGCACTCGAATATGTAGAAAAGGGTCTGTAATCCCAGAAATGTCATACTCAGGTGCATATGGACTATTTGAAACATCCTTCAGTATCCGAACCAAACCCTCTGTGCAGTTCTATAATCATGGTGAAAAAATTATTCCATGGCATAAAATTCAATAGAAGTGCTAGGTAAGAAGCTAGACATTTAGAAAATATATAAAGATGGAAAAAACCAAGAAAATTTTCAGAATTATATTAAAAGATCAATCGGTATCAAAAGTTAATCTCAAACAACTATAAAAACTCTGCCAAAGCTCACAAAGTAAAAGAGAAAAAGGAGATAATTGACCGGCCCACAAAGAAATCACAATTAAATGAGACGTCATATCTATCTAAACAATTCTGAGCCACCTATTTTATATTAATGATAGTGACTTTCCACACGTATAAAACCATTCTACTCAGATTCCTAATGGGTCAGTATCTACTACTAACAATCACAGTTCAAAATATAATTTCAAACTTTGTAGTGAATTGCACGTAAGATACCATTACAAACATTAATAATCCAGTACACCAGCACAATTGTTACGAGCTTATTTATATGCCAAGCTAAGACAGACTAATTATTAACAATGTAACATAAAGTATTGATTAAAAATAGTTAAGTCATTTTTTCAGCTCCTAATAGCCCATGTATAGGGGTGCAAACAGATGCGGATATATCCGCAGATGCATCCATATGTGGATACAGATATGTTTTTTTGCGGATCCGGACGGATACGAATACGGATACGAATATCTGGAATTTTATTATAATATAATATTGTATATTTAATACATATAACTTTAATAACTAACTAGAGCCTGTACATGTATACTACTTATGAAATTAAAACTCTTTCACGCAAACTCTCTCAGCCCGGACCCAATCTAGGCGCAAGGCAGCCAGCAAGCGACAATGAAAGCGGCGATTGAGGTAACATCTCTCCGCAATATTTTTTTTTTTTTTTGCATTGTTAATTTATAATTCATTATTGTTTTAGAGCTTTCTTTTATGGGTCTGGTTGGGGAGAAATGAGATTGTTTTTTCAACAAACAAATAATGACATAATGAAGCTTTATATAAGATTTGCTCAAACTTTGATTTTTGGGCAGTTACAGGTGAAGAAGAGAAGTCAGAGAGGCATAGGAGCAACTGGAGCTAGCAAGAGGAGAGTAAGAGGAAGGAGGCACAATGCTCAGAGAGATAGCAAGATCTGTTGTTTTTCTATGTAACTGCCAAGTACTCGGCTATACAGTGATGTAATATTATACTTGTTTGGCCTAACTAATTGGCCATCAGGACCTTGTAATTTTCTTTTATATTGTTTTTTTTTTTTTTTTTTTTTTTTTTTTGGGGGGGGGGTGCATCTGTTCATATATATATATATATATATATATATATATATATATATATATATATATATATATATATATATATATATATATATATATATATATATATATAACCACACCCCTATTCAATTCCTAAAGAAAAAACAAAATTCAATATTGTTTTGTTAATTTCTATGTATTGTGCAATTATTGTTCTATCTAGCTTGGTACGAATCTCGGATTCGAAGGCAAATTTCTTGAGAAGACTCTTGGTTGAATATAGCATATCCATAATTGTATCTGTTTCCCACGTATCCAATTCGTATTTGTATCTGATTCGCTAATGTTCAATCCGTATCTGATATCCAATTAGGATATCAATTTCCCATATCCGACAATATCCGTGTCTGTATCCATTTCATATCTGAAAGTTGGCAGCAGATACATATATGGTAAATGCTATATATTCGATCCGTATCTGATCCGTTTGCACCACTACTCACATACCATTATCAGGACAACCACAATTTCAAGAAGTTGTCTCACTTGCCAACAATAGCACTACTGAAACTATGCCTATACTTTACAGAAAGTATGTTTATTGAGTTACTTGGACAAGAAATATCTCCAAATGATTGGGGTCGACATCAGGTTGGCAATCCATCATAAATGAAATCATTCTTCGCACAGAGGTTGCTAGACTTGTTGTTGCATTCCATATCCAGCCTCATCTTGATGGGATTTGGAGTAAGATGGTAATGAATGAAAAACACTAAATCAAACTTGAATCAGAAAATTTCTCCAGATGATTGTCGTTTTTTGGTATGAGAATAAAATTAAATATATGAAATGAACTTAGTAATTATCAGAAGTTAGCGCCACAAGTGTAATATCATAGAATACAGAAAGAAACCTTTAAAATATGTTTAAGGCAAGTAGGCAACTATTCAAGTAACAGAAGCATCATCAATTTTGCAACAAAGAAAAAGGTGACAAAAAACACAGCAGTCAATTAATAGACCATGATCTGCATAGTACCTTCCTTAAGTATTCTAGAGCCTCCATGCTGACTCTGCATAGATCTGTACAGAGCTGGACTCCAGATATAAGAACTCCATGATGTTTTTCCTTGAGTAAAGCAGCAGCAGGACTCATAAAGTTTTCAGCTAAGTCTGGCACTTTTCTTATAATCCTTATAGAACATAATGCAGCCTTCAAAAGAACCAGTGTAAACCAGCTTTAGACACTGGAAAAGGAGACTAATAAAACCAAGTAAAGTGAAACTTGCATATAACCACCTAAAAATAAAATAAACTATTGCATTAATAGCATACAATGCAAATGGTTAACCAGAAATCTATAGCTCAAAGTAAGAGCAACATGATTGGCCATCTTTCTTTACTCTGATAAACTTCTCAAGCCGAAAATCCCCATAGAATATAGATTTTTTCCCCTTGATGGGCGGTGCAGCTATGCAAAGTAAAGAATGATTGCAGGATTGGCATCACCGGTCACTGAAATAGGTCGGTCATAAACAAATGCTATTTTTTAATTGACGGTTCATCCCATACAAAGTTTCAAGGGTGCATAGATTTAGATTCATCGATGCGGAGTTGGTTCAAAAGACTGTCTCCAGGTGAATTGATATGTTAATAATGGGAGTTAACCAATAAGTTTATAATAAAAAAAAAACCATTCCTTTATTGCCTGATCAAAACAGAACATACTCTTAAGCGTAAGCGAAATGTAACTCCAGTCTGGCACTTAACTATAAATCTAAAGCAAACATTGCAGAGTTAACACATACAAAGCATACAATTCCCACTGTAATCTCAATCTAATACTCAACTTAGGCATGGTTCAGAGGGTAATTGATGCAACCAATTAGGATTATACTTGTGACAGTACCTTCGCTTGGTTTGGGCTCTAGGAACTCAAATATTTTGGGTCAACCTAAAATCAATTAGGCTTCCATTCCAAGTATCTTGACAATTTTCAGACGTGATAACATCCGCAGCTGTGCATGTAGCTTTAGGGGTGTCTTGACCAGAGGCATCTTCGACATATTTCTGATGCACCAGAAGTGAGTGTTCAGGTGAAGTTATCATGGGAAGGAAGGGCTCTGACAGGATTATATATTGCTTCTTTTCATATCCCCCCACCCCCCCTGTTTGTCTGTGTGGCGGTGGTGCGCGGTGGTGGGCAGGGGGATTAAGGATGATTTCTTCCAAACAAGAAATGTGAGGATTAACAAGGTCAAATTCAAATATTCACTGCAAGATACAATTCTCTGTACTTTTCTCACACAATTGGTTTACATTTAGCTGTAAATGTTCGGAAAGATAGCTACTTTCTCTGAAGAACTTTCTCTGAAGATGGAATGAACCTATCCAAATCAGCATTATTGAGTCTATAAATGTGATGGAGATAAAACTTCTTTCAACTAGAAACGTTCCTTCCAGAGTGAACTTGCAGACATTGGCACAGATGCTTATACAGATAGTTCTTTAGATAGTTTTTTAGTTCTATGAACCATCCATATTTCAGTTCCTGAGCAAACTACAGAAGTTTGTGTATTGTTCTAGATTTCTAGTACAAATTGATCAATAAAAGAATATTGCAGGTTAGATTTTGTGACCATGGCTCAGAATAGACATATGTCTTCACAAGATCGTATTATCTTTAGCTATGATAACCTCACACCAGTATTACAATCTTCACATAGAACAACAATACCACTTACTAAACAGCGTATCGTTAGAAATTATGCATGCCAAATCCTTTTTTAATATAATATTTACGCTATAATCCATCAGTAAACACGTCAAGAAAGTTGAAGACACTAGTCATATAAACATCAAGTTCTTTGCTTAGCACAGGAAACTAACAAGAGATGAACCAAAAACTTTTCAGACCAAATCTAAGAACACTTTTTGCAGTGATATCCATTGCTTGCAATCTTTTTAGTTAAACAATGAAAGTTCAAGTAGTTATCAAGAAGTCATTCCCTAAAGAGAGCACTTTTACCAGAGGAAGAAAGTACTTTTTTCTTAATGTTGGGATCTCTGCTTAGCAACAGTCTTTCGACTTCTGGAGCAAGATCTCGTGCCATTTCTGCTGAACAAATATTTCCTAGAGCACAGAGCGCAAGTCCAACAATGTACTGGTTGGAGTGATTGAGATCTCTGGGCAAGCGTCAAGGGAACAGAACAAGGATTGTACAGAGTATGATATCACAGTCAAGAAATAGTACGAATGAAGTTAAAAACTTTGAAAGAGTAGAATACATAGAGAAAACTATAGGATACTGTTTTAAGGAATTTGTGACCAGCATAAGCACTTCCTGTCTTTCATCAAGAAGCAGCATAAGGCCAAGATATCCTATGCGTTTCTCAGGAAATCCCGCAGAAGCTATTAATTTGAGGCATTCCATTTGGCCGAAATGAGTTGGATAACCAAGCATGTGAATGAACATGAGTTTTGCAAGGTTGCGATGCCTATAATCTTGATCATTTTCACTGACTGCCGCACGTATAGCCGCACACTCTTTTCTGACAACAGCACGTTCCTCTGCAGCAGTTTTGCATGCACGTAAAGCACGGATCATATCCCTGCAATGTACAAGTTAGAATTTACCATGTGGAAGAGTGGAAAACTTTAGTTAAAGAATTCGGGAATCTCATTGTGGATTGGTCATAAATGAGAAGTTTTTGTAATTATCCCATATGTTGTGGACCTGGCAATTGAAGTAAAAGGAATCATGAAATGAGATATTCGAACTAAAAATGATGGTTTGAGTTTTTGAAAGGATTTTCAATGTTAAACGGTTTGTAAGACAAGTCCTTAATTTACATACTTATTGATGAAAGATAATTAACCAGTTACAAATATATTAGCCGTAATTAAAACGTCAGTTAGCATCATGGTAAAGGCAAAGCACATCTTTTCCAGCAATCATGTGTAGATTGACAACAATCATGGTTAGAAGATCAATCAGGCATTAACATACATATGACATAATACTCAGCATATTGACAATAATCACAATCTTCTAAAAATCTCGACATATTAACAACCATTATTGTTTATGGCTCAACAAACAATAAATAGAGGTAGAGCAGAGAGAAATGGTAATACCGAATTCACTATGCTACAAAATTCAAACAAATCTAACATATAGTTGAAAGCCTTGAAACGAACACCTTGCTATAAGAAAACAAGATCAATATGAATTTCTCCTCACTTTTGGAACAGATTGGACAGCTTTACGTAGGTCGTGCAGGGTCATTTCAATAATGCATCCGGCTTTCTTCTAGAATTTCTGACCATAGTGCACTTTCTGTTATCTTATCACATGTGAGTCCCACGCACCACACTCATATGGGATCCCTCAAATCCGTTCATTTTTCTAAAATATATATTAAATTTCAAATAATCTAAGGAATTATAGGAATTATGAAATATACAAAAGATTTAACGGCCTTCTAGATAAAAAAAATCCCATTAACCGATATGACTTCTCTTTCTAGTTTAGTCTTGTGTTTTTAGATAGTAAATAGGATTCTTATAAAGGTACTTCTACTTGAACAACTCTCTATGAGCTACACACTTAAATAGATATTACCCCTTCAAATTGCTACAGAGAGTACACTGAAAAGTTACACTTAAATAGATATTGCCCCTTCATATTGCTACAGAGAGTACACTGAAAAGTGATATATATATATATATATATATATATATATATATCCTCAATTAGCAATTTTATGTGATGAAATATTAAAAATAACTTTACATACACAAAAATTGCATCTTTTTGGTGATGTACCAGTGGGTGGTATTTTAGTTAAGCACAATGTTATGGTGAAATCTTTCGGAAGGTCCTATTAAGAAGAGTGCATTTTTGAGAACCCAGACTTCATAGGCCTTGAACACAAGGTCACCAGAAGATGGCAACTTCCATGTATTAGCAGCCACAATTCACTAAACAAGACCTGCATATTCCAATTAAACTTATAACACAATCAAAATTGCAAATGCATGACGTTTTTCAGTGAATTAATAAATCTTAAGTAGTAATATTGACTTTCAATACAAAGAACCAACTTCTAATGATTGGTTTCGTTTCCACCATCTCAATTAACTCCAAAAGAACTATAGAGCTCTAATCATATCAGAATAAGGTTGAATATGTCACTTTGAGAGGTCAAGTCAACCTTTCCTAAATATTATCTTAATAAAAGTTGCAAGTTATTGGGACTTACTGAACAGATTTGCATATTATACGCATAAGCATCCTACATTTAACTTGTTAATGGATTATACTATGGTGAAAGATTGTAGGAAGGTCATTAGCCTCCAAATAACACTAGTAGTGAATATCTCTAGATCAAGCAAGCATGAATGATCTAGAATAACCAATATGCCAGCTGGATTTTTTAAGTTCTAGATGTAGATCCGGTTAACTCTTCGTCAATAGAAGCTCATTTAGAACTCAACAAGATTCTCTTCTTTCTTTTACTCTAGAAAAAAAAAAAGCAGTTTGGCAACCAAATGGCACCAAAAATCCTCCTTCTGGACTCATATTTAGCTGATTTTATCTATCAAATGCTACAAAGCTTCTTATACATAATTCGATGGTTTCCCGCACAATTATCTAATGAGAGAACAAAAATGGTAATGATTCGATCAAACTACTACAAATTCAGTTTCATGTTCCTCCGGTTTCAAGCTAGGGAAATTCAAATGATGAAATGAACCAAAATTAGGCCACAGGAATTGCAAGCAGATGAAAATAACTGATTCAATCGAGCATCGAAGGGCGAGGGCTTACCTCAGACGAGTGCCCGAGCTGAACGGATTCATTGCTGCTGGTCTCTTCTCCTTCACACGAGATTCTGCTACTGTGGCGAGCGAGATCCGATCCAAAGAGAAACCCTAATTGAATCGAGATCTGAAGACGAAACTTGAAATGAAGTGAGGAGAGAGAAAGAGAAAAGCAGCGATGAGCGCTGGATCTGAGAGAGAGAGCGAGAGAAATAAAATCGAAACTTTGTGACGGTTTTGTATTGTGTTTTATTAACTTTTTCGTTGCTGATGGAATCGGATCCTGAAGTTGAGATTGGTAAAACTTTACCCGACCCGTGAGCCCCGATTAGGAACGGTCCGCGTGAGTTCAAGGCCGTTAATGGAGGAATATGAAATCAGATTCTCGAAATCTTGCCTAATTTGTAAGTTAAAACTCTTAAAATGTATCGTCGATAGTAGGCGACATCGGTTTAGTCAGATTTTTAATAAATTCAGGAAAAAATCCAAAAATATCCTAACGTTGAAAATATGAGTCTAAAATACAAAGTGAAAATAGATTCTAGAAACTCAATTCAGTTTGTGAATTAAAAATTGTGGAACCGATTATCGGTTTCAGTCGACACCGACTTCGGAGATTTTTCAAAATAATTCAGAAACATTTCAGAAAATTCTGAAAAATCTTAAATATTGAAAAATAATATCTGAAACTGAAATTGGCTCAATCGACTAGTAGAAAGGTTAAATCAACTTTGTGCCTGTTTGGTTAAGGGTGGAAGTGCGGAAGTGAAAAAGCGAGGAAGTGGTAATAGTTCCCTTTGAAACTTAGAAAGTGGTTAGTCAGTTTTCCGGTGTTTGGATGTTGTTAAGAAGTGTGTTTTGAAAATGTTATGGCTTTTCTGGTGTTTGGATGGTAATGTGGAAGTGGAAGTGGAAGTGGAAGTGGAAAAGTTGACTACAAAGTTGACCGCAAAATAATATTAAAATAAAAATTAATTAAGAAAAATAAAAAAAAGATTGTAATTAGAATGCAAGTGAGATTTACACGATCAAAAAATCAACTATTTTGTGTTACAACTTATTACGAATGAGATTTACATGACCACAAAATTAACTGTAGCACTCTGAAAGTGAGGAAATGGTTGTGTAAAAGAGAAAAGAGAAAAAGAAAAGGGGTTTTCTTATTTTTCTTTTCCGGTGTTTAGATAGATAGGGAAGTGAGCAATTATACTTCCCCATTTTCTTACTTCCGCCCACTTCCTTGCAACCAAACACGCCCTTTGTACGTCGTATCGAGTACTAATCCTATGATATATACATCAAGGATCAGGGGGTTACACTTTCACTTATAGAGATGGGTTTAGAGTGATCTCGACTACCCAGATCAACCTGAATTACCCTATCCTCAGTGGATGATTCACGTTGTTTGAATCACTTCTCCCAATGAAGGTCGAGTTGCTGAGCCCATGGCTCAGTTTCAAGCGTTTCAATAGCCTCCTCATACTCCAATTAATTGATTGAAGTCATATTGACGGAGAGGTTCTTGAAGAGCACCCCCATACTGACGTCTGATTCCCACTCAGATGAAATAGAGGAATGTGACGGGAGAGATTATTCTTCTTGGACTGGAACGAGGCAGGAGGTGTAACATAACCCAACCCCCTGCGTGTTTTATCGTAGTAATTTGTTGGCTTCCCTTTCGGCACGAAAGCCTATAGAAGACTACGTCATCCCCTTTCAAAGTTCAGGTCATTCCCATGTTGTAGGTTGTACCCCATTTTTCTCATCATATAGTGTGCTGATCATGCATAATGAAAAAATTGCGGGGGCTCTGAGTCCGAGCCTGTGTCTGTAATTGCAGACATTCAGGGTTGGACCCACCGAATACTATAGGCGATTGACTCATTTTGGATGGAGGGATCACAAAGACAGATCGTTCACCATTCTCTACAGGCGTACTTGTCATGCTTAACATGGACAAGGGCATGTATAGGGAGCTATCATCTACAGATATAAATACATCAACACTCACAGGATAATCAAAAGTAACATTCTCATTGATGACCCATTCGTCATCATCCTCAATGGGAGTTTTACATTCATGATTGTTTAAGTATGCTATAATTGGTTTGAAATCAAAAATAGCTGGCATGTCTTCTTCTGACTCTAAATCTGCTTCATTGCCGCTATCGTCGCTTTCAAGCGGTGGTTTTTTTGCTACTTTGTCGGCTTTACGATAGAGGAGAGCATCAGTAAAATAGTTTTCAACACCCTTGAACAGCTATTTTTCAGCAAACACTGTTCGTACTGTTGTATTATCTTCCACATACCTGAAGCATTGATGCAAAGTGGAAGGAACGATCCAATTAGCGTGAATCCAAGGCCTCCCAAGCAATAAATTGTATGACGTGTTAACATCGATAACATAACACGTCGCTTCTGATTTTAAGTCTCCGATTCGACAGCGAAGCCGAATCTTTCCCAATGGGTGATTACTTTCTGTATCGAGCCATATATTGTAGTAGTCATTGCTGATAGCCTGTTAAGTGGTATCCCAAGAAAGTAAAGGAGCCTTTTAGGGATGATACTGAGTGCGGACCCTGATCAACCTGTACCCTCTCAATGCACGTCGAGCCGATGTATCCAGTATAATACAAGGGTCGATCGTGCTTATTATCTTTGAGGAGCATATCCTCAGCAGTGAAGGTGATGACGGATATTTTTGGCCATACATGATGACATTCAAGACACAAGGATTAACTATCATCTTCAGAGGCCTCCGGCATATGTCTCAGAAATGATTCTGAATCTGCCAGTGTGTCCCTGAGTGCCTCTCTTGTCTCTTTCAAGAGGTGAAGCAGCTCGTGTATAGTAATCCGAGCTGAAATATTGGCTAGTTGTGCCATTATATCAAAGCAAAAAGGGGCAACAAGTCCCGGACCCGAAGTTTTCTTCAACAGTCAGTCAAACCAGACTTCTTTCTGCTTTTCTTTTCCTGGCATTGGGACTGAAGCCAGAACAGGTACTTCTGCTGACGTCGTTGGCTGTTATGTCTCTTCAGTAGTCTTCTCATACCGTCTTAGGTATGATTTCCCATATCGAGTACCTGTTGGTTGAGGTGTAGTATCCAATGATGTGAAAGCATGCTTCTCGTTTTCAGAATTACTGAGAGAAGCTATTGTTACGTTGTCATCATCTGGCAAAATAGGGACAACATTGCAGGATTTTCCCTGAGTTTCTTTGAATCCCATTGTTTATCTTTGGTAAGGTCTGGGTGCACCCACGTGATTTTTCCAGTCTTTAGCGTTAGTGGAAGGTGACCTTTAGCCTCCTACTACTTTGCTGAAGGATTGCTTACCTCCAGTCGTGCCTTAGTGATTGGAGAATATCCATCAGGGACAGTAACCTTTGGCAGAGTGCCAAGCTCAAGAGTCACCATGTTTGCGGTGACTTTCTTTTATTCCAATTTTAAAGTCAGAACTCCGGCATCAAGCAAAACCTGAAATTTGTCCTTGAGGACAAAGCATTTGTGGGTAGGATGGTGAACCCTCCTATGGAAGAGGCAATAGTTGGGATCGTTAGTACGTCCCACTTCATTAGGGTGTCGAACCTTTGGCAGCTTCAACTTATTGCCCTTTTGGAACAAATGGAATATTGTGACCACCTACTCAACTTTGAAGTTTCAGAGAAAACTCGAACTCCTGATTATTGGCGCCATTCTTCTTAATTTTCGGAGGAGTTTCCCTTGTCGACTCCATAGACATGGTTTCTTTTCCTTTCGTTTGGAAAGACTGTGTCATTTCGCTGCGTTCTTTATTATTTACACCCATTTCCCTATAGGCATAAAAGACTCAAACTTTTTAGCCGACTTCTCAGCTATTTCGGCTTGCTCAACCAGCTCTTTCCAAGTGTGGCCCTTAACAGTTCCCACGCAGATCTCTACTTGGTTCGGAAAGTTGTGCCTATATATCTGCAATAGCATAGGTTATGACATCCCTGCTGGACACATCAGAGATAGATTCCTGAATCTTTCAATGTAATCACGGACTGATTCTCTTTTCTTTTGTACGGTGAAAAAAAATTATCCATGGTTACTTCGGTGTCATCTTTATAGAAGTGAGAGAGGAACCGACTCTCTAAATTGATCCGAGAATTAATGAAATCCGGTGAAAGGCTTTTGATCCAGTCGAATGTCACTCCTTTGAGAGTACCGATAAACAATTTAGCCATGATGCCATCATTATCTATGACATTACCAGTCTAGGACTGAAAGTAATAGATATGCTGGTTTGGCAAGCTTTTACCATCATACGTATGTAATGTATGTGGTTTGAACTTCGGCAGGTATGGCACCGAATCCTATTCAAGTGGGTAAAGACAAGTCATGCCTACCTTCTTCAGTTCATCCCTCTGAGTTAAGAATGCGATTTGAGCCTGAACAGCTTTAATAACTTTAGCATCAATTGAAGAACTTTCCTTTGACTTTTCAGTTTTAGATTATTCATCATCATTATGCTCCTCCTCATTATGATTGCTTCTGATATCATTGTTATTCCGGCTGTGAAGAGCTGAGCTAGCATTTGTTGGATCTTATCTAAGGCTTCTTGCTGGGCCTTGGAGGTCTGCTCTTGAGCCTTCATCCATCGGCGAAGGTCATTATTGTTGTTGTCGGCCATGTTAGCCGATATTCTGCCTGTTTGCACAGAGCTAACCGTTGCTGACGAGGTATATCCGCTAGCTTCTCCCTCGTCATCTGACCATTGAAAGAGACTTTTCAGTGGTTCTGGTGACATCATTCCGGTTGAAGAGGACGGTTGTTCATAATTATAGGGTATTGCTACGCTGGATCTTGTGCCTCAGAACACACCTTCTTGTCCTGTTAAGACTTGGCCCAAACCAGGTCTATATCTGAATCTGGAGAACTGAACGAAGGAGAGTTGGTATCACATCTCCCTCGTCTGCCCCTAAGTGTTTCACGTCCCCACCCTATCATGTTGACTGATACAAAGGGAAGATCTGACACGTTCCGTGCTCTGTTCCTTTTCTGAGGCTTCACAGGGCTTGAATCGATAGTCGGTTAAAAACTGACCGTCGGGCTGGAAGAGTGGCGGGGACTGGCCCTAATTGGCAATGGACTGAATGGATCGTCACCAACTGGCACCATACTTGTTCACAATAAGAGGGAGAAGTATGAAGTAGTTCTAACTTCCATTTGTCAGTTAAGAACTCTTGTAAATCAGGATTAACAGGCTTGAGCGATCTGGTACAGAGACTCGAGGAGATCACGTACTGGGATGTTCAGGTTGGAGAACTCTAGCCTTGAGGCTCCTCTTTTTAACTACAGGCAATTTTAAACTATCTCATCAGTAGTATTAGCTTCGATTGGTGAAGCTATACTTGTAGATCCTCCACTAAGTGCGAATTTAGCGCCAGAAGGCTTTGGGAGCAAAGTCGTAGTAACTTCGCTTTTACCACAGACTGGTATAGCACGAAGTAGTGCTTTGTTCCTTGCGTTGCGACGAAAGTACTTAACACTGCCCAGTGCTTTAGTTCCAGCTTCACAGCTAAGAACTCTGCTAACACCCTTAGGTGCTGAAGCTGCATAAGTAACACTGTCAACACTTAGGGATGCGCCTTTAACCTCGCTCCGAGGAGCGAACTTAGCGCTAGAAAATAGCGATTTTGGTTTGAGCGAAGCCAGTAGGAATTCGCGCTATTGTGGTTCCACTTTAGCCTCGCGGCTAGCATAAGCAACGCTGCCAAAATTTAAGGGTGTCTTGCCCTTGTCTTCACGTGAGAGGCAGAGTTGAGCATCAACTTCGCCTAAAGCTTCACGCGGAGAAGCTTCCCTCCACACCTGCTTGCCTTAAGCAGTGCGTGGAGCCTGTTTGGCTTCGCGTGAAGTCAATTTAGCCTCGGTTGAGTCTGGGGAAATTGGAGCGATCCTTACTCACCCGTGCATGTTACTGGCTCGGCCTCAATTAGAGCTACCTTCTAATTTGTAACCAGTGGAGTCTTAGCTACGGAAACCCTCTTGTGCTTTCATGCATGGAGTGATGGGCTACCCCCAGAGAGGAGTTTCTCGAGCTTTTCTTTGTCAAAGTGGATGACCAAGTTTTCGATGGTAACGGGTTCAACATTTTGACTGTTGCATTGCGACATCATCTCTTTGTTGCGGAAGAAGACCTTATTCTCAGCGAAGTCGCCATCTTATTTTCCATTGAAAATCGATCGGGAAAACTTACAAAAAAGAGAATTGAGGGGCAAAATTACAAGTAATTCTTTTAAGAAAGAATAAAATAATTATGAGTAGATCTCCTCTGAGATTCTGTGGAAGTATGCCGGTGGGAATCTGATCAACGCGCGATCACTTTATCCTGTTGACGAAGCAATCGATCGGCTGATCAAGCCTTTTCAAGAGAATTTCCTTCTCGCTTGGTTCTGAAAATCTTCTGAAGATAGAAGGTGTGTTGAGACCCTGGATGCAAGAGAGCTGAATTTTTGAATCTTTTGGAATCTTTGAAAGTAAGAGGACACACGTTCTCTTAGATTTCTCCAAACTTTTTCCAACCAATGTCCTCTCTTTCTCTGCCCGCCCTTTTCTCGTTGTGCAAGGGGCTATTTATAGCCAAAATAGGGGTGTAACTACCCCCCTTGAATTCAGCAAGACTGAATCGGTCTATTAGCTTCGCGCAAGGCTAGAAAAAGCCTTACCGCAAGGCTAACTGCCAACTTCCGGCAAATCTAGAAAGTTCGTGCGAACTATTAATGACCATTGTGGCTTAATTATCTCCACTTAATGTAGGACGAAGTGGGCGGGTGTAACCGCTCACATAAAGTGGCATTAACCCCACTAAAGTATCTAGATTCACCCATTAATCCCTTAAGGGATTTTGAAATGGTCAATTGATGACCTGGTAAAACTCGCCGCGGAGCTAAGTAAGAGCTTCAGGCGAAGCTCATTTCAGGCGAAGTTATATCCAGAACTTCATGCGAAGCTAAACTTAGCTCAGAGCAGAGCTTGGTGATGCTTTTGGCAAAGCTAGGAGTTAGCTCAGAGCAGAGCTGGACTACTCCATCTCCAGCGAAGTTGGAGATAAAACTTGGTGAAGCTTAAGGTTAGCCTTTAGCTGGGCTAATGAGAACTTCGTGCAAAGCTAGTGGCTTTGGCCTTTTAGCGAACTTGGTTCTCTAGGAGGCTAGATATTTGATCAGACTTGGTTTCATAGACCTGTTTTGACCTCTTCATAGACAACCTTGGCTTACTGTCTACTTCACTGGATCAGTAGTTTAACACCCGGGTTATTAAACTCTAGGTTAATATATTATCGATTGGTTAATAATACTTTTCAAAAATTCTTATGATTATCAAATTATTTTATATTTTATGTGTTAATGGAAATCTGGGATGGATTTAAAAATTTTATAAAATTATACGAAATTAATTGATATGAGAAACATTGATATCTATGTATGTTTGTACACCAATATAAGTGTGTCACACTTGAATATTTTAAATCTGGTTTATTGTGTATAATTCTAAAATTTTGGATTTTCTGATATGAAGATTCATGATCGGTATATTACCGGATATTCTTTTGATATTATTTATTTAATTACTATGGATAGTGGAATATAAAAAATATGAAAATACATGGATGTATATACTACGTGAAGTACTTGTATAAATACTGGGTATCGATATTTAATTCTAATCATATTTATATTTTATTGATTTGGGGAGATGAAGAAATGATAAATAATAAAATAAAATATAAAATAAAATAAAAATTGATTGATTGAGATATGGGGGAGGTATGGGGAGTAGGTGAGAGTGAGTAGGATATTTTTATAAGGGAGAAGAGATGAAAATTTTTCTCATCTCTCTCTTCTTTTCTCTCTAATCCTCTCTCTCTCAGGTGTTGGCCGATGGCACGACTGGCGGCCAGGCGCAGGCGGCGCTGGAGGCCAGCCGGTGTGGGCGGCTGTGGGGAGAGCACCAGGCCCCTACCCCTCTCTCTTTCTCTTTTTCTCTCTCCCCCCTGTCGGGTTTGACCGGCCATGGCACCGGACGGCGTCAGAGCAGCGCCGGCGCCAGGGAGGCGGCCGCGCCACCGCGCGGCAGTGGCTGCGACAGCCGCGAGGAGCAGCAGCAACAGCGACGGCTGCTGCTGTTGTGTTGGGTAAACCCCAAACGGGTTTGGGTTTCGGGTACAACCCAAACCCGAGCCGTTATGCACCCAACCCAATAAGGTAAATTTCATTTTAGCCCCTGTGAGATTAAATAAATTATTTTGAGGCCCTAAAAAATTAGAAACAACCCCTGAATATTTTCAGTTATTACATATCTAATCTTTTATATTGGTTTTGGTTTCCGAACAATATCTTAGCCATCCGAAGTCAGATTCGAACAATTCTAGAGCCGTTGTGATCGTGAAAATGAGGGCTACACATCTTTTATATCAGTATATGATATTGGGTGTTCAAAAATTTATCGGATTTCGGTGAGTGAAAGTCCTAACTTAAGTCTTGTTTTTCCCAATTTAGAAATAATTATTATTGAGAAATTATTGATAATTTTGATCCAATGGAGCTAAGATATTATTATTACGATGATTGTGATAATTATTATCAAAGTGAATGAGTGTTATAGAACTGAAATCCAATAGGATATCCCGAATAATGAATTACGAGCGTGTTATATATGTGTGTGTGTGTGTGAACATAATACGGGTTTGATACCAAATTGTGACTTGCTATTTATAATTCATATAGACATGACTGTTGGCCCAAAGGCCTATCACCCTAGTTTTGATGATGATCAACTCATGAAGTTATGTTTACTAATGATCTTGTGTTTAATTAGTGACAGATTTATTATCAAGATCTTAGTATGTGCATAGCTCAACAAAGGATAAAATGTCAAGATTTGGAGCTAGCACGGTGTGATCCAAGGAGCTTTTGGATCAAGCTTGGACCAAGTCAAGATGATGAGAAGACTTCAAGTGAAGACTTCAAGAAGATGAACACTTGTTTCTAGGTATAAGATTTTGTTTTTGTTTTAGATAAAATGTAAAGGATAGATAGTTGGTGGATTGCTCAAGTACATATACACACACTCTCTTGATAGAATTGTTTTCACAAAAGATTTTTTAGTTTAGAAAAGATTTTTCATTTGGAAAAATACAAGTTTGGTTTTTGGTATTTATCATCTACATATCTTTAAACCAAAACCAAGTTTAGAGCTTAATGTCAAAAACATAGATATTTCATCTTGATTGTGTAGTGGATCATATCCATACACACTATGCCCTAAAATGAATTATAATATCTTGTTTTTGTATTTGAACATGTTTTGGAAAAATAAAGTTTAGAAAACATGTTTTGGAAAAAACAGTTTTTATCATGAGCCAAATATTTTCAAGTTACAAAAATGGTCCAATCTTTTATAACATGCCTTGATTTTGTGCAAGCATGTTTGTATATCAAAGTATATTGGTTAAACTATTTTTGTAGATTTTTAAGTATTTTATGGGATTTTATTTAAGTCAAAAAGACCATGTTTTAAATCCCAGAAAACTGTTTCAGGCTTCGTATAAGTGGACTTGCCTCCTTTTATAGTCGACTAATACCGAAGTCGGCCGACCGGACCGATCGACCGACGTGCACAGACGTGCACGCCTTTGTGTACTGGAGGACGGCCGATCGTGCCGGTCGACCGCTCCAGAGAGCAGAGCTCTCTGGAAAGTTCGGCCGACCGCACGGGTCGACCGACAGAGAGTTAGACTCTCAGCTCCAGTGGGTCGGTCGACCCAGGCGGTCGACCGTGGCTCCAACGGTCTGATTTCTGACCGTTGGCGGTCGACCGCACCGGTCGACCGGCAGTTCTGACAAAGCCCCAACGGCTAGTTTTTGACAGCCTATATATTTGGGGGTTTGTGGACTGTTTTGCTAGAAGATTTGGAGAGGTTTTTAGAGCCAGTTTTTTCCACTCTTTTCAGAAGTTTTTCTCCACAAAATAGAGAGCTAATACTTCCAATCTAAAGGGAGTTTTATTTAGAGTGTGTTAAAAGAAAGTCTTTGAGTTTTCCTCCACCTTTCACATCCTTGTTTTTCTTACACCACACTTGAGCATCCATTGATCTATTCTTCCTATAGGTGTGTTGTAGTGAGATTATTTTTAGGTGATCAAAGTGTTGTGATCACCAAAGACTTCATTTGTTCCTTGAGGAGACAGGCAAGTGTGCTCGTGATTGTTTGGGTCCTAGTGAGGACTTGGTGTTTTCGGGTTCGGGTGCGAACTCGTGTTTGAGGTGCGGCCTCGGCGAGCCGGTGGGCTTGCGATGTGTACGGGACTAGGGAGTCCGAGGGCTTGTAGGTGTTGCGGCACCGAGGAGAGATCCATTGAGATCTTGCATAGTGGAAATCCTTCGTGTGTCGAAGGCGGGGATGTAGAGCAAGTGTGCTCGAACCTCGAAACATACCCTTGTGTTTGCGATTGCTCACTCTCACTCTCTTTGTCTCTTTTATATCTTACATACTTTTATTGTGCTCATCTTTATATGCTAGATATTCATTTGTGCTCATATTGATATACTTGCGTGGGATTGTTTGCTAACACTTGTATTCAACCAAGAGAGCCAACGCGGCACCTCAACCGATTCAAGGGGAATCTAGAGGAGTTTGTCCAGAGCCCTTCACGGAGAATTCGGCAGCACTTTTTGTTATACGTGGTGTTTAGTGTAGAAGTTTTATTTGGTCATAATTGTTCTTAGCTTCCGCATTATTTGCATAATTCATCATTAAGTGACCTTTAGATTAGCCTTCACCTATTCACCCCACCTCTAGGTGAACCTTCAATTGGTATCAGAACTTGGTACTCTGATTTGGTCTAACAACCTAGAGTAAAAGATCCTTATTTTTTAGGCTAATCACAATATTTTATACACACACCATGGACTTCATGTCACCACCCATGTTTGACATTATTAACATCCATATATGGAAGGTGAAGATGTCCTTGTACCTCAAACCCTTAGGTATTTATGTTTATCTTACCACAACCAATAATGCATATTGTTTAAATGGTAAGAATATTGAGGCTAATACAAAAGCCCTACATGCTTTAAGATCTACCCTAAATGATGATTACTTATCTAGGGTTGCTAACATTGATTTGGCTTTTGTAGTGTGGAACACCCTCCTCTCCCTTGGCGAAAAAGAACAATATTATGCCGGGAGCGATTCGGACGTTGGAAGCGACATCTCCAATGTGTGCTGCATAGTCCAAGGGGATAACCCCCTTGAGGTAACTACCGAATCCGATGATGAGGATAATAACATGTCATATGAAGAGCTCTCTACATTTTGTTAATTATTGCTTAATAAATATGACATGATTAAAAAGGATAATAAAAATTTGAAAAAGAAGTTGGATTGCATGCATATAGAAAATGATTCATTTAGAACTAACATTGCATGTTTAGAAAAAGAAAATGAAGTTTTGAAAAATGAGAATGTTTCCCTTATGTCTAAATTAAATGATTTATGTGAAGGTAACACTAGTTTGAAAAATAAAATTGCTTTGGTAGAAAAACAAAAAGAAATTGTTTTTCAAGAAAACAACTCTTTGAAAAGAAAAATTTGTGAAAAAGAAAAAGATTTTGTTTCACAAAAGAAAAAGAAAAATGATTCTTTATCTCATCATGCTTTTCATGCCACCACTAATGAGATTAAATATTTGAAAAATAAAATGGATGGTTTGAGTTCAACTTTGAACTATTGTGCTTTTAACCATACTAGGTTGGAGTCCTTGTTTGCAAAGAAACAAACTCCTCATGTTCATGCACATCACTCTCATCATGCATTTGCTTATGTTGCACGCCACGATCACAATCACACTCATAAGCATACTAAGGTGTACGTATGTACACATTGTGGCCGCAAAGGCCATTTAGCAAAATTTTGTTATGATAGGTTAGATCATTTTAATTTTGCTAATAAAAATGTTTGGATGCCTTACAACAAGACTAACCCCCAAGGACCCAAGAAAAAATGGGTACCAAAACCCCCACCCCATGTTTTTGATGTAGGTGAGGGATCTCTCAAGACGTGAGAGATTTTGTGCCTTGATGGTGGATGCACTTGGACTTGATGGACGCATATATAGATGCATCGCTATCAAGGAGCGTTGGTGGGACAACCACCATGTTAGGAGCTTTGAGTTGGTAACAATATCTAAACTCCTACTTTTTATGTTCATGCTTGTTCATTCATGATATTTTTAGCATGATCATGTTTTATTTATTTTATGTGCTTCATGTGGTAAAAACATGCTTAGATGTAGTTTTTATCAAAACTTGTATTATACATGTACAAATAGTGAGTTACACGTGACTTACATATGTTTGCACTTCATGCTCATTTGTACCCACTATATGCACATGTATAGGCTAGTTTTGATGATTCTCATTTATACACGCTTTGCCAATTTTTATGTTTTACTTCATGTATATGTATTATTAATTCAAATCTAATAAATATATATGTATATCCGTGAGTCTCATGCTTTCATGCAAATACTATTAATAGACTTTTTTATGTTTGGGATTTGTATGTGTATTGTTAGTTTTGGATAAATCATACATATACCATGAAGATTAGTGATTTAATGCAAAATGATTTTTTTTACTTATGATCTTTTTGAGCTTCAATGTCTATTTTTATGAAAATGCTATTTACATAACCTTTAAACACTCATCTTTTATTTTTCAAGATAATTTTGAGCTTTATGGACTATGAGTGATTGAACGTTTATGTATTTAGTATGATTCATGAAATACATATGTTTTGATTTCATGTTTTTGAAGGATCTTTAACTAGTTTTTCAAAAAATTATTTTAACTAGTTAATTGTTCTTCATTTGGTAGAGTTTTTCAAACAAAGCTTATTTTTCAAATCTATTTTTGAAAACCCCTACCATCTATGGGAGGTTGGATGGGAGATCATGTTCATGAATGCTTTAAAATGAAAATCATTTAAAACTTGAACCATGATTGAGTGGTAGGTTATGAGTTATACACTTGATCTTATTGATATGTCAATTGGTATCATTGAATCGTTTCAATTGGTATCAATATGAACTTATTTTGTATATACTCATATTTTGTTTCTTATATATATGTATGTATCAATTTCACTTGGTATACTCATTTCTCATACATATATATAATTTTCATGTGCTTAACTTACAATTGGTTCACATTTTAAAAGCACAAGTTTATGATGAAAAATAAAATTTTGGATCATTATGTTTACCATTGATATCAAAATGCTTCAACTTCATATTTGTTAAATGTCAATTGGTATCAATATATTTAAAAAAAAAAATGATTGCTTTCAATTTGGTATCTTAAAAATTTGTTTGTTTTACAAAAGCTCTGATACCTTTCAAAATTTTGTTTAAGAAAAATTAAAAAAAAACATTTTGTTGATATGTTTGATTTGACCCCTTATTGATCTCTTTGTTTATGACAAAAAGGGGGAGAAAAATTTGTTTGATTTGATTTTACTTTGAACCCTTCGTTGATGATTGACAAAAAGGGGGAGAAGTATTTGAGTTTATATGCATGTTTTCATTGCTTAAGGGGGAGAAGTATTTGTCTTCCTTGTTATTTATGCATATATGTTTTGCAAATAGGAGAAAAAGATTTTGATTTATGCTTGTTGCATGTTTTATCTCCATACTTGCATACATATTAATGAGCTTTATTGTCATATCTTATTATTTATTGTTATGCATTAGTTAAGGGGGAGCTTCCTTGAAGCTTTACTTTAATCCATGCATATATAACTTCATTTGTTTTGTCATCATCAAAAGGGGGAGATTATTGGCCCAAAGGCCTATCACCCTAGTTTTGATGATGATCAACTCATGAAGTTATGTTTACTAATGATCTTGTGTTTAATTAGTGACAGATTTATTATCAAGATCTTAGTATGTGCATAGCTCAATAAAGGATAAAATGTCAAGATTTGGAGTTAGCATGGTGTGATCCAAGGAGCTTTTGGATCAAGCTTGGACCAAGTCAAGATGATGAGAAGACTTCAAGTGAAGACTTCAAGAAGATGAAGACTTGTGTCTAGGTATAAGATTTTGTTTTTGTTTTGGATAAAATGTAAAGGATAGATAGTTGGTGGATTGCTCAAGTACATATACACACACACTCTTGATAGAATTATTTTCACAAAAGATTTTTTAGTTTAGAAAAGATTTTTCATTTTGAAAAATATAAGTTTGGTTTTTGGTATTTCTCATCTACATATCTTTAAACCAAAACCAGATTTAGAGCTTAATGTCAAAAACATAGATATTTCATCTTGATGGTGTAATGGATCATATCCATACACACTATGCCCTAAAATGAATTATAATATCTTGTTTTTGTATTTGAACATGTTTTGGAAAAACAAAGTTTAGAAAACATGTTTTGGAAAAAACAGTTTTTATCATGAGCCAAATATTTCCAAGTTACAAAAATAGTCCAATCTTTTATAACATACCTTGATTTTATGCAAGCATGTTTGTATATCAAAGTATATTGGTTAAACTATTTTTGTAGATTTTTAAGTATTTTATGAGATTTTATTTAAGTCAAAAAGACCATGTTTTAAATCCCAGAAAACTGTTTCAGGCTTCGTATAAGTCGACTTGCCTCCTTTTATAGTCGACTAATACCGAAGTCGGCCGACCGGACCGGTCGACCGACGTGCACAGACGTGCACGCCTTTGTGTACTGGAGGACGGCCGACCGTGCCAGTCGACCGCTCCAGAGAGCAGAGCTCTCTGGAAAGTTCGGCCGACCGCACAGGTCGACCGACAGAGAGGTAGACTCTCAGCTCCAGTGGGTCGGTCGACCCGGGCGGTCGACCGTGGCTCCAACGGTCTGATTTCTGACCGTTGGCGGTCGACCGCACCGGTCGACCGGCAGTTCTGACAAAGCCCCAACGGCTAGTTTTTGACAGCCTATATATTTGGGGTTTGTGGACTGTTTTGCTAGAAGATTTGGAGAAGTTTTTAGAGCCAGTTTTTTCCACTCTTTTCAGAAGTTTTTCTCCACAAAATAGAGAGCTAATACTTCCAATCTAAAGGGAGTTTTATTTAGAGTGTGTTAAAAGAAAGTCTTTGAGTTTTCCTCCACCTTTCACATCCTTGTTTTTTCACACCACACTTGAGCATCCATTGATCTATTCTTCCTATAAGTGTGTTGTAGTGAGATTGTTTTTAGGTGATCAAAGTGTTGTGATCACCAAAAACTTCATTTGTTCCTTGAGGAGACGGGCAAGTGTGCTCGTGATTGTTTGGGTCCTAGTGAGGACTTGGTGTTTTCGGGTTCAGGTGCGAACTCGTGTTTGAGGTGCGGCCTCGGCGAGTCGGTGGGCTTGCGGTGTGTACGGGACTAGGGAGTCCGAGGGCTTGTAGGTGTTGCGGCACCGAGGAGAGATCCATTGGGATCTTGCATAGTGAAAATCCTTCGTGTGTCGAAGGCGGGGATGTAGAGCAAGTGTGCTCGAAGCTCGAAACATACCCTTGTGTTTGCGATTGCTCACTCTCTCTCTTTGTCTCTTTTATATCTTGCATACTTTTATTGTGCTCATCTTTATATGCTAGATATTCATTTGTGCTCATATTGATATACTTGCGTGGGATTGTTTGCTAACACTTGTATTCAACCAAGAGAGCCAACGCGGCACCTCAACCGATTCAAGGGGAATCTAGAGGAGTTTGTCCAGAGCCCTTCACGGGGAATTCGGCAACACCCTTTGGTTATACGTGGTGTTTAGTGTAGAAGTTTTATTTGGTCATAATTGTTCTTAGCTTCCGCATTATTTGCATAATTCATCATTAAGTGACCTTTAGATTAGCCTTCACCTATTCACCCCCCCCTCTAGGTGAACCTTCAATGACCATTAAGAGCCTGTAAGTGTATTAATATGGATGAACATATACAAATACCATATAAGTTATGTGTTTGTGAATTTCTGAGCATTATGTATATGTTGTGAGTATTTACTAGAATTAAGAACCGAATAATTAAGTATTGGGTTCTGATAGAAATGGTTAAGTATAAGTTTTCGGTTAATATCATCTACCTATCCGTGATGAACATTGATGTCACTCAACCTAAAATGCATTAAGTGGGTAACGTCTACCTTCGATTTTATTAAACACTGTGATTGCATGTGTATTGACTATTAATATAATGGTGATGTTAGTTAAGTGAAGATTGATATTATATGCAAGTGATATCTAATCTGTTATGAAAGTAAAAGTTATGGATAATAATAATCAGATGGTGGTTGGTTAACACCGGTATACCCAGTGAGTAGATTAAACGGTGACAACGAAAAATCGATTATAAATCATGGATGTTTATTAATTAACAAGAGACAATTAGAAATCAGTTAAGATAAAAGATCATTTAAGACACATCAACCATGATTGAATAATTATAGAATCGGTTATATTGATACTGGTATAAGCAGAATCCGAAGTTTATATTAGAATTGAACTAAGTAAATGAAATTGGAATTTATCTTCGAGCAACTTGACATAACCGTGATATAGAAAACTCTGTTAAATGGGGTACATGTAATTGATGCAATATGATAGAAATAGTATATTAATTAAAATATTGAAAATTCTATTAATATTGATAACTCAAATAGAATCGGGACAATTGGGTTAATTAGCGATTGTGAACGTGCACCGATAATGATGGAACTAATCAAAGTAATTGATAATGAACTGAATTGGAACAACTGAAAATAATTCCTAGTATTAGCGGACACGCTGGATAAATAATTAGCATGTCAAAAGCTCCTTATTAAGTTAGGTACACGGGATACTAAAATATATGTAGTATGTTGAGTATTGATATTGTGGATACTATTTTCGTAACTGTTATGCTTCATGATATATATATATATATATATATATATATATATATATATATATATATATAATATATATATATATATATATATATATATATATATATATATATGTTGGCCCAAAGGCCTATCACCCTAGTTTTGATGATGATAAACTCATGAAGTTATGATTACTAATGATCTTGTGTTTAAATAGCGACAGATTCATTATCAAGATCTTAGTAGGTGTGGAGCTTCAACAAAGGATTTAAAGTCAAGTTGGAAGCTAGCACCGGTTGATTCACGAGCCTATGCATCAAGATCACATCTAGAGATGAGCTCGGTGGATTGCATGTGGACCAAGTCAAGAAGATGAGAAGACTTCAAGTGAAGACTTCAAGAAGATGAAGACTTGAGTCTAGGTTTGTTTTTATAAGATTGATTTTAGATAAAATGTAAAGGATAGAATAGTTGGTGGATTGCTCAAGTCTATATCACACACACACTCTTGATAGAACTCTTGATAGAATGATTTTCATAAAGATTTTCCTAGTTAAGAAAAGATTTTTATTTGTGATAAAATACAATTTGGTTTTTGGTATTTCATAGTTTACATATCTTATATCCAAAATCATGCTTAGAGCCTATTGTCAAAAACTAGATATTTCATCTTGATTGTGTAGTGGATCATATCCATACACACTATGCTTTTAGAGTATATCTTGTTTTTGTATTTGATGAAAGTTTGGAAAAACATGTTGATATTTCAAAACCAAGTTTAGTGCTTTATGTCAAAAACTAGATATGTCATCTTGATTGTGTGGTGGATCATATCCATACACACTTTGCTTTATAAGTTCAAAATATCTTGTTTTTGTATTTTGTGGAAAAACATGTGTTTTAGAAAAACAGTTTTTATTTTGAGCCAATATTTCCAAGTTACAAAAATAGTCAAATCTTCAATAACATGCCTTGATTTTGTGCAAGCATGTTTCTATATCATAAAACTATTTTTGTAGAATTTCTAAGTATTTATGGGATTTTTATTAAGCCAAAAGACCAATCCTTAATCCCTATTTTCTGGTTCTGCCAGTTCTGATTTTTCAGAACTGACAGAGGCCGGTCGACCGGGTCGGTCGACCGGACGTGCACAGCGTGCACGCCAGTGTGCACTGGAGGATCGGTCGACCGGGCCGGTCGACCGCTTCAGAGAGCTTTGCTCTCGGGAAACATCGGTCGACCGGGCCGGTCGACCGACAGAGAGTTTTCTCTCTTCTCCAGTTGCGCAGTCGACCGGGCCGGTCGACCGGAGGCTGCAACGGTCGGATTTTTGACCGTTGCCGGTCGACCGGACCGGTCGACCGGTAGCTCTGACAGAGCCCAACGGTCAGATTTTTCTGGCCTCTATAAAAGGGGTTTAGTCATTGTTTTGAGGGAAGATTTTTGGAGACCTTAGAGCCTGTTTTCTCATATTCATTTCAGAGGTTTTTCTCCACAAAAATAGTGAGCTAATACTTCCAATCAAAAGGGAAGATTTTATAAGAGTGTTTATTGTGATTTCTTGAGTTTTCCATCAAAAGTTCTTTCCTTAATTTCTCACACTACACTTGAGCATCCATTGAGCTATTCATCCTATAGGTGTTGTAGTGAGAGTTTTTGTAGGTGATCAAGTGTTTAGATCACCAAGATTTCATCTTGTTCTTTGAGAAGGCGGACGGTTGTGTTCGCGGTTTGATTGAGGGTCCTAGTGAGGACTTGGTGTTGTTGGGTCCTAGTGAGGACTTGTAGCTTGAGGTGCGGCCTCGACAAGCCGGTGGGCTTGTGGTGTGTAAGGGACTTTGGGAGTCCGAGGGCTTGTAGGTGTTGCGGCACTAAGGAGAGATCCGGTTGGATCGTGCATAGTGAAAATCCTTCGTGTGTCGAAGGCGGGGATGTAGAGCAAGTGTGCTCGAACCTCGAAACAAACCCTTTGTTTTTGCGATTGCTCACTCTTGCTCTCTTACTCTTTTTGTCTCTAGTGTATCTTGCATTACTTACATTGTATTTACTTTACATGCTTGATATACCCTTGTGCTTAATTGTTATATAATTGCTTGGGATTGATTGTCTAACACTTGTATTCAACCAAGAGAGCCAACGCGGCACCTCAACCCATTCAAGGGAATCTAGAGGAGTTTGTCCAGAGCCTCGCAAGGGGAATTCGGCAACACTCTTGTGTTATACATAAGTGTTTAATTAAAAGAAGTTTAATTTGGTCATCTTAGTTTTAATTCCGCATTATTTGTTCATAAGTGACCATTAGATTAGCCATCACCTATTCACCCCCCCTCTAGGTGATCTTACAATATACTCATAGTGATTTTGTGTACCAACTTGCACACTTGAGGTATCAAAGGTCATCGGATGGCTTACATATTTATATATATCGATTAAGTTGTTAATCAGTAGCAATTGAAAACAATTGGATGAACAAATAACTAAAATTTATTAACATGATGAGACGTGAAAAAATAATACTTTGGATTAGAACTCATAAGTAGATACTTTATTTTTTAGCGATCAATGATTATTAATGAAAAACTATTGAATAAAATCAAGTTTGATAAAAGTCAGATAATAGCTGACCAATAATGGTGTATAAGCAACAAGTGAGTATTGAATTAGTGAAAATCAGTTAGAGTCGGTATTGAGTAAAACTGATAACTTGATATTAAGTATACCAATTAGAAATGGATAATTCGATATCAACAAAATAAAGACCGATAGTATTGAACTAGTATCGTGTGATGCCTACTCTATGCATCGGAGACTTTTGGGTATCCTTATAATTGATTTGTCAGAACATCAGAATCCTCTATTAGGCTTGAAAGTCACATATTTATAATAATACCGATTATATCTAATCTTTAAGAGTTAGGTAATTACCTAAATAATTGAAAATTTGTGATATGGATGAAAGATCAACATCGTGTCAATACGTCGTGTCAATGTGATTAGTAATCCAGTATTGATAAGTAACATATGTATATGTATGTATGTATATGGGTGTGTGGTTTGATTTCATGTGCTAATGCAGAGGATTATTTGGCTAGTAATTGATAGAAATAAAGAAAATTGTGAATTAATAACTATATAATCAGCAATGGTAGAATTCGATATGTATGAAACTGACAATTATAGAACCGGTGGTAAGATTAAGGATAACTGAATTATCGTGACAACGGAGGTCTCTGTGTGGTTTGAAACTAGTAAATAGAAATAAGTAATAAGAAATATGCTTCATAGAAGTCAGTAGTGTTAAGACCGGTATTGGTGGAATCTGAGTTAACTTTGGGCTGTACTAAACAAAAGTACTATAATCAGGCCTGAGATGAAATAAAGGATAATTATAATATAAAAAGTGTTAATAATTCATGTGATATCAGAATTGTTGGTTAACTATTAACTTGTATCAGAAGGGATAAGAATTTCTGATTCGCACAAGTTATAACCAATAGATAGTTTGCTTGATGATAAAAGAAACAATTGATAATGGATCCCGGATGTTAACGAAATAATAAAATGTGAATAAGTATTATAATTAAGAAAATTGAGTACTGATGCTACGAATCAGAACTTGACCGGTAAAATACTGAGACCATTAAGTTGTATGCATTATGTTTGTGTTGGTACCTCTTAGATATGATCCGAATTCCTTAAAACTAACGAGTTAAGAAATGAAATCGTATGAACCTGAGTGTGTGACATATCGGTATGAATGTGAATACTTTTGCGATAAGAAACATGCATAAGTATGTATATGATATCATTATTATATTGGAGGAAGGGACCGGGTTGAACCAGAGGTGATCGAAGGGGAGTATTGCTATTATTTCTTGTATCGGAGAAAGTAGCCGGGTTGAACCGGAGGTGATCGAAGGGGAGTATTGTTGTTATTTATTGTATTGGAGGAAGGGACTGGGTTGAACAGAAGGTGATTGAAGGGGAGTATTGATACTATTTTTATTGAAGTATGCTTGAATGTATATTGCGACATCCAATATATGGATGTGGTTATTTATGTCATCCGGTTTATGGATACAGTTATTTATATAATCCGATATATGGGTGTGGCTATCTATGACATCCGGTATATGGATGTGGCTAATTATGATACCCGTATATCAATATGATTGTTTATGTTATCTGAATTATGGATGTTGTAATATATGGCACCTAGTATATATATATATATATATATATATATATATATATATATATATATATATATATATATATATATATATATATATATATATATATATATATATATATGATATTTGAAAAATAGATTTTTGTGACATCCGGTATATGGATGTGATTGTCTCGTATTTCTTCATGTATAAGCATACATTTATATTTGAATACTATCATGAGTAGTGTGTGATGTCATATGTATATTGGGGGAAAATAATAACTAATTATAACTAATCTAGTGAGTAAGATTATACACTTCAAGAGTTGTGTTGTGACCGTGAGTTATATGTGAAATACGAATATGCTACAAACTGAATATAGGAGAGGTGATCATAAGAGATAGACGATTAGATCAAGTATTGTATAATACATGATATTGTATGATAATGCAATTGGTCGATGTACCCAGAAGAATGCTTATAGAAAGAATCTATAACCCATTAAGTTGCAATATCAACCATAAGTAGGAAGATATTGAAACTGATTCTTAGAATTTGTTCAACTGCATCATACTTGAATTACAATGGTATTATAATACAAACTCTAATTTGACTGATTTTACTTACTGAGCTGTTGAGCTCACCCCATCACAAATTGATGTTTTCAGATCACGGCAAGGCGAAGATTCGGCTTAGAGCTGAAAGAATGTTATCCTGAGATAATGCATGTAATCATCGTAGAATGTGATTCCTTTTGTAAACTATGATTTTTATATAATTGTGAATTAGTGCTAGTGGCAGTATATAGGGATACACTTTGATAAATGGAGATAAACATGGATGATTGCAGTTTATATATTGAGTAGAACTCATAAATGATTTTACGTTAGAATATTATATCAAGAGAAACACTCTTATATGCTTATTTGATTATATGCTTATTTGATTGACTTTGAGATGAACTATATGAATAAAATTTGAAATTGATAAGTAGGCTGATGTTAGGCGAAATTAATTTACATTGTATGTTGAGATACATATTTCTAGGAAGATGCTGTCAAAATTTTGTAGAATATTTGAATGAATAAAATATTGAGGTAATTAAACACTAGGACCGTTAAAGTTGGTATCAGAGCTTAGACTTAGAAACTTAGAAAGAATTCAGGTATAGGTCTAAGGCAGTATCAGCATAGAGATTGATTTAGGTCGTTGGTTCAGCAATAGCATTGATTGTTATAATGAATGTCTGTGAGTGTGCAGTTTGTATGAATGAATGAATGTATGCCTTGATGTAAGAAGTTCACGGGTGTAATAGGTTCTTATGCGTATGATTAATCTAAAAATGCATGACTTTTGATTTTTTTCTTATATTCGAATGAAAGTATACCCGCATATACATTGATTCGGATGAGTTCTAATAGGGGTGCAGGCCCTTAGTACGAACTACCGGTGATATGAGATACTGAAATAAGAAAATGGCTAAAATGTCAAGCAAGTCAAGATTCAATCAGAACGGAAGAAATATATTGAAAGTCTGAATGTGAAATGATGAATTTGTCAAGATAAGAGACCGATAAATAAATATATTCATGCATTGAGTATATGTGCTAGGTGTATCATCAAGTATGGTACGTGTATGTGCTGATATAATGTGTGAAGATATGTGATACGGTTACCACCAACTGTGATATGTGTATATAATAGCATACGATACAATTAGATAAATGTGATGATATGATATATGTATGTGCGTTATGTGATGTGTGCACACATGAAGACATTGGTAATAAGCTATAAGTATAAAGGTAATTGGAGACATTGCTCTCATCTTTTATTAGATATGTCAAGTTTCGAGGACGAAACTTTTTCTAAATAGGGGTAGCGCTGTAACACCCGGGTTATTAAACTCTAGGTTAATATATTATCGATAGGTTAATAATACTTTTAAAAAAAATTTATGATTATCAAATTATTTAATATTTTATGTGTTAATGAAAGTCTGGGATGGATTTAAAATTTTTATAAAATTATACGAGATTAATTGATATGAGAAAATATTGATATCTATGTATGTTTGTATACCAATATAAGTGTGTAACACTTGAATATTTTAAATCTGATTTATTGTGTATAATTCTAAAATTTAGGATTTTTCTGATAAGGAGATTGATAATCAGTATATTACCGAATATTCTTTTGATATTTTTATTTAATTATTATGAATAGTGGAATATAAAAAATATATAAAAATACATGGATGTATATACTGCATGAAATACTTGTATAAATACCAGGTACTGATATTTAATTCTAATCATATTTATATTTTATTGATTTGGGGAGATGAAGAAATGATAAATAATAAAATAAAAATTGATTGATTGAGATATGTGGGAGGTATGGGGAGTAGGTGAGAGTGGGTAGGATATTTTTATAGGGGAGGAGAGATGAGAAATTTTCTCGTCTCTCTATTCTTCTCTCTCTTATCCTCTCTCTCTGGTACTAGCGGGTGGCACGACCGGCGGCTAGGCCCCGGAGGCTAGCCGGCGTAGGCGGCCGTGGGGGGAGCACCAGGCCTCTACCCATCTCTCTCTCTTTCTCTCTCTCTTCCCCTCTCGGGTTTGACCGGCCATGGCGCCAGAGCGGCGCCTAAGCAACGCCGGAGTGGCGCCGGCACCGGGGAGGCGGCCACACCACCGCGCGGCTGGGCGGCGGTGTCCGCGACAGCCGCGAGGAGCAGCAGCAGCGGCGAATCAATTGATAATGGATCCCGAATAGACAGTTATAACCAATAGACAGTTTGCTTGATAATAAAAGAAGCAATTGAGAACGGATCCCAAATGTTAACCAAATAATAAATTGTGTAAGTATTATGATTAAGAAAATCGAGTACTGGTGCTACGAATCAGAATTTGACTGGTAAAATACTGAGACCATTAAGTTGTATGCATTATGTTTGTGTTGGTACCTCTTAGATATGATCCGAATTCCTTGAAACTAACGAGTTAAGAAATGAAATCGTATGAACCTGACTATGTGATATATCGGTATGAATGTGAATGGTTTTGTGATAAGAAATGCATAAGTTTGTATATGATATCATTATTATATTGGAGGAAGGGGCCGGGTCGAACCGGAGGTGGTCGAAGGGGAGTATTGTTGTTATTTATTGTATCGGAGAAAGGGCCCGGGTTGAACCAGAGGTGGTCGAAGGGGAGTATTGTTGTTATTTATTGTATCGGAGGAAGGGGCCGGGTTGAAGGGAAGTATTGATACTATTTTTTATTGAAGTATGCTTAAATGTATGTTGCAACATTCAGTATATGGATGTAGTTATTTATGCCATCCGGTTTATGGATGCTGTTATTTATATCATCCGATATATTGGTGTGGCTATCTATAACGTCCGGTATATGGATGTGACTAATTATGATACCCGGTATATCGATATGATTGTTTATGATATCCGAATTATGGATGTTGTTATATATTGCACCTATTATATGTATATAGTTATGATATTTGGAAAATAGATTTTGTGACATCCGGTATATAGATGTGATTGTCTCGTACTTCTTCATGTATAAGCATACAATTATATTTGGATACTATTATGAGTAGTGTGTGATGTCATATGCATATTAGGGGAAACAATAAAGAATTGTAACTAATCTGGTGAGTAAGATTATACACTCTAAGAGTTGTGTTGTGACCGTGAGTTATATGTAAAATATGAATATGCTACAAACTGAATATAGGAGAGGTGATCATGAGAGATAGACGATTAGGTCAAGTATTATATAATACATGATATTGTATGATAATGCAATTGGTCCTGTGTACCCAGAAGAATGCGTATAGAAAGAATTTATGACCCATTAAGCTGCAGTATCAACCATAAGTAGGAAGATATTTAACTGATTCTTGAAATTTGTTCGACTGCATCATATTTGAATTACAATGGTATTATAATACAAGCTCTAATTTGACTGATTTTACTCGCTGAGCTGTTGAGCTTACCCCACATAGATTGATGTTTTCAGGTCACGACAAGGCAAAGGTCCGGCTTAGAGCAGAAAGAATGTTATCCTGAGATAATGCACGTGATCATCGTAGAATGTGATTCATTTTGTAAACTCTGATTTTTTTATAATTGTGAGTTAGTGCCAGTGGCAGTAGATAGGAATACACTTTAATAAATGGAGATAAATATGGATGATTGCAGTTTGTATATTGAATAGAACTCATAAATGATTTTGCGTTAGAATATTATATTAAGGGAAGCACTCTTATGTATATGTTTATTTGATTGACTTTGAAATATATGAATAAAATTTAAAATTGATAAGCAGGCTGATGTTAGCCGAAATTAATTACATTGTATGTTGAGATAGACTCCATATTTTTAGGAAGATGCTATCAAAATTTTGTAGAATATTTGAATGAATAAAATATTGAGGTTGATGATTATGGATATTGAGATAATTAAACACTGGGACCGTTAAAAGTAGAGATCAAGTCGTTACTTTGCCCCTCGGAGATGGGCAAAAACTGGTCGTCAGCTTGTCTGCAACTTGTCTTTTGTAACTATCAATAAGTTAGGCATTGTTCAGACCGGTTGAAGAGAAGTCTGGGAGTTTTATCTTTTTAAAGTGTCAACAGTTAAAGGTTAGTTGAAAAATATTGTGAGTAAGACAGAGATCAGCTATATTATTTGTTAAAATGAACTGTCACGCCCGCTTCCCAAAAATTCATTGTAGCAGGGGCGCGACGATAGTCGGCAGCACATATACACGAGAAGAATACCCTACACATATATACACTAAGCCTTGGTACAAAAAATTAACACAATATATACTAAATAAACATAATATATATATATATATATATATATATATATATATATATATATATATATATATATATATAAACTAATATTATATTATTACATTATTATTAAAACATTTATAGCCATTGACATGTTAGTAATATGTAATATGAGTGATAAGTATACTAATAAAATTAATTTGTATTACTAACATGTATCAAGTATTAATTATACCATATATAGTGCTTAATTTTTAATAATAATTAAAATTAACTATAAAAATGATATGAACTGTAACGGTTGTTAATACTATCAGTAACATTATCAATGATAATTGTAAATTTTAACAGCAACTTGAATGGTGACAGTGATTAATAATAGCATGAACGGTAGCACAGTATAAATAGACAATAATGTACAGATATCAAGCATTGCATTATACTTATACAATAATAACAATAAGTATCACTTGATATTTTAATAAAATCCTTCCAGTGTCTCGTACCATTAGCAGTCCATACTGGAGCTCATACCCCAGCAGAACTCATCCGAACATGACAACCATTATCTGAATCAGAAAGTGACTAAATAACAAGCGTTTATGTCATCATCAATGTTTATAATGAGTTATTATGTTAATTGAAAACTCAAAGGTCAAAGAGCTCTAATTGGATAGGTGTATCCCATACATACTCGGGATTACGACCTGTCATGATTCCCTTAGCTGCTAAAGACCAAGGGACTGTCCGCTAGGGCGAACGTGAATATGATGCTCCTTGAACATGTGCGCATATATAGACACACTTGGTACTCAACGCTACTCTTTCCCATGCGGAAAGGACGAATATGGATTCAAGAACGTCCACCCGACAAGATCTAATTGAAAATCAATTAGAGGGGGATGAATAGGTGATAATGCTGATCTAATGCGTAATGTAACAATTTAAATAATCAATCAAAATGGTCAACTCAAAGTAAGAAGTGAAGCCGGATTCCCAATTAAGCGCTCTAGAACTTCTCATCTTAATTCCTCTAGATAAAAGTTGAGGTGCACAATTGCCTTCTTATTTATGAGGAAAAATAGAAAATCCAACAAGCAATAGATATATAGAGAAATATAGTAACATAAACTCAATATGGTTGCAAGAATGTAAAGAGCAAGTATGTGAAAGTATACCTAGAAGGGGGGTGAATAGGTGTATGGCTAATCTAATGAAAAATGATGCGGAATTAAAACTAATTACAACACACTTAGTGTAACCAAAGAGTGTAGCTGAGTTCCCGGTGACGAGCTCAACTATCTCCTCTAAATAAGAGTTGATGTGCTATATAAAGCTCTCTTAGTTCAACACAAATGAGGCACACAAACAATACAAGCATATATGCATGAATAAACAATATAAAATAATGCAAGGTAAATAAGAGAGAGTTAAGAGATAGTGGATTAATCGCAAACACAAAAATATGTTTCGAGGTTCGAGCCACTACTCTACGTCCCCGCATTCACACAGAAGGATTTCCACTATAACGTCCACACAGGACTTCCCACACAGGGAAACCTTCATGAGGATTTTGGTAATACAATTTTGGAGTACACAACTCCTCTCTCAAACAACAATAATCTCGACACAAGAGGTAAGGCACAACAATAATTACCTCTACACTTAGAGGGATGGGCACTTAGTCAAAACAAGATCAACCTCTCAATAGAGGGATAAGGCACTTAACCAACACTCCAACCACAATCATCTCTACACTTAGAGGGATACCAACACAACCAAACATAACCTCCACAATCACCTCTACACAAGAGAGAACTCAAATAAAAAGAAGGTTTATAACTTTTGGTGGTCTCACTAAAGCACAAACAAATTTTCCTCATAAATAAGATCCTATAGATAGATAGATACGATAGCTCAAGTGTGAGAAAATAAGGTTTTGGAAATTAAAACACAAAGAAAAATACTTGAGAAAACAACTAGAATAGAATAGAAACGAAGATCAAAACCAATATCCCAAATACTCTATTTTTCTTTGAATTTTTTCAACCCTTTGAAAACAAATAAAGATAAATTCTTTTTAACCCAAAAACTCTTTTAAAACTTGTTGCTAAAACACTTAAGAAGATTGGAATTTTTGCTCTTAGAATTCTTGATCAAAACAGCCCAAAGGGACGGGTATTTATAACTCATTCCAAAAACTAGCTGTTGGGTCAACTCAGCAGAAAACTCTGCTGAACGGTCATTTTTCTGACCGATGTGCCACCGGTCGACCGCCCGATCAACCGAGGCCTGGATATAGAGAGCAGATGCTCTCTGCCGGTCGACCGCCCGGTCGTCCAGGGCCAGATCCAGAGAGCAAAGTTCTCTGGTGGTCGACCGGGTCGGTCGACCGGCCCACCAGCCTACACAGCGTTGCACGTTTGTGCACATCGGTCGACCGGACCGGTCGACCGACTTCTGCCTCGGTCGACCGTCCAGTCGACCGGCAGAAGGCCAGTTTAAACAGATTATGGGGATTAAAACTTATCTTTTTAACTATCAATTAAATCCCATAAAATCACATAAATTCCACAAAAATAAGTTCTTATAAGATCTTTGAAATACAAAAATGTGTGACTAAAATTCAACACATATTATAAATAATTTGAACTATTGTTGTGATATAGAAATTTACCTTTAAACCAAAATCGGTATTTTTCAAAAATTAAACTTTGAAATAGAAAACTGTTTTCTCCAAAACTCATGTAAATACAAAAACATGATATTGAAACAATGTTGAAGCATGTTGCATATGAATAGAATCCAATATACATAAAAGATATATATCTATGTTTTTGACATGAAATTCAAAATCGATTAAATCGAAAATCAAACCAATAAACTTTAAACTTGTGCGTGTGTGTGTGTGAACTTGAGCATATCAATACTATCTAATATTTACACATGATCTAAACATACTAAACTAAGCACAAACTGAAGTCTTCTTGTCTCCAAGCCGACTCGATCCAAACATGATCCAACGAGCTTGACTCAAACCGAGTGCTAGATGCGATCTTGACGCTCGAGCTCTTGAATTTACACGGAAAAGCTCCAAACTTCTTTGTTGAAGATAAATACCTACTAATATCTTGGTCAATTACTGAAACTATTTAAATACAAGATTATTAGTAAACTATAACTACATGAGTTAATCATCATTAAAACTAGAGTGATGGGTCTCTGGGCCAACAGTATGAGCACGAATAAAGCAATAAAGTAGAAGCAAGAGTGAGAGATAAGGCAATCACAAACACAAGATATTTGTTTCGAGCTTAGAGCAACTTGCTCTACGTCTCAGCCTTCACCGTGTGAAAAATTTCTACTATCCACCAAGGATCACCACAAATATATCACAATTATAAGGTCTATACAAGACCCGGAGCACACAACTCCAACATTTAATGCTCTACACAAGAGGTAACACTAAGTTAATGAAGTTTGCAAGCTCTTGGTGATCATAAAGATCACAAACTTTCTCTTTACAACTTCCTAGAGTTTTTAGTAGAGAAATTAAGCTCAAGAAATTTGTGTGAGAGAAAATTCAGTAGAGAAAATTGAACTTGAGAACTGAAAACTTACAGAGATTGATTTGGAATTGAGAGCTCTTGAAACTTGAAACTTGAAAGAAAAAACTAATTTTTCTTTAAAAATTTTGATTTCAAAAACTTGTATCTAAAACTTGTTCATAAAACTTCCTCTACAATGACCCATATATACAGGCAATAGGTAAATATCATTAAAGAGCTAAACCAGTCATTACAACACTGATAATTTCCTAATAAAGTGAAATTTACCTGTTGGGAAATAAAACAAAACAATTTGAAGAGAGAAGAACTCGTTTTATTTGAAATTTAGCCTAAATGGCATAATAGGGCCGTCGACAGTTCAATTGGATTTTCGACAGTTAGTGTGCAACAACCAAATTTTTAACCGTTGCGGAATGCACCTGTTGATAATCCAATAGGCCTGTCGACAACTGACGATGTATCACTATACTGACTGATATATTACTGTATCAGTTTTCGACAGGTCAAGAGAGCTGTCGGTAGTAGTTCTAAAACACAGAAAAACTTAGATCTCTGTAAAGCCTTATCGACAGCTCTGCACTAGGCCTGTCGACAACTTCTGTTATAAAGGCTGTCGACAGCTCTATTCAGTTGTGTAGAGTGAGAGTCAAATAACTTAGGATTTTTAAAATAATTTTGAAATATTTTTTGTATAAATATAGTAAGGAATATTTTGTGCAAGTGTGTGTGAATCTTGAGCCATCAAGTCAACACAAAAAACTTAAATATTCTAAGTTCTTATAAAGGGTTTTACTATCTTCAAGTCTTCATCAAAGAAGGCTTCTTCAAAATTCACACTTTGATCGTCTAAGCTTGAATCAATTCCTTAAATCAACTTGATCACTTCATAACCTTTCTCTAGAGGAAGAATGAACCACAATCTTTTCTCTTGAACCCTGTAAGCTTATAAACTTGAACTTGATTAGTACCTCATAACTATATGAGTTTTGTAATCATCAAAATAAAATCGGATATTGTACCCTTAGGTCAACACTAGTCAACCGTCAAGTCTCTCCTGTCCCCGTATTATGTTTATCATAAATGAACTTTAAAGTAAAACAAGAACAATAACAGTGCATGTAGCATGTACTAGGATAACATGACATGAGTAGTGTTTATATCATTAAATAAGACAATATGAAACATGAGATGTGAGATTTTAGAGATGATTCTTACAGATTCAAGAGGTGGCCCCATCATGAGTGTACGTGGTGTGGCACTTTGCTCCATGTGACACTTTGTTCTGCACATCATATATCAGAAGCCAACAGGATCAGACAACAAGAGTGTCTCGTTAATAACATATCAATAACATCGATATATGAACGGTCATATCATATACTCAGATGAATCCATGTAATAGGAGTACAAGAGCATGTAAATAACAATGTTCCTGATCATGAAACAAAAATGTATATGCTAATATCAATTATCATTAGTAATTTCAATAACTGGGACATGTATCTACCATAACATAGATAGTGGTAATTATCTAATATAATAATATTTGTTTCAGTAATTTTGATAACGTTAACTGAATAAATATATTTAGAGTTGTGCACAATTTATCCTATTATTCAATCACCTGCCAACATTATAATATTTTATGATCAAGTCGAACAAGATAACTAATTCACAGTTTACTATGCTTTATTTTAAATAAAAGATTAAATAATAAATAAATCATTATACCACATCTACTTATTTATAATAAACATTATTTAATTCGATGATATTTTTATATTAAAATTTATTTATTTATAATAAAATATTATTGCAAAATAATTTAAAAGCACTCGTATTTTAATTCGAGCGATTTACTATTCACATGATTTGTGGAGAAGATAAATACAATGTTGAAATGTAATTTACAAAAGAAAAATACTCACAATAGTGTATAGGAGTGTAGTTCTCTTTTCTACAATCGCAATGGCTCTAGAATCGAGCAAATCTAACTCCGGATGGTCAACATATCGCCCTAATACTAAAATTAATAAAAAAATGGATTAGATATGTGATAATAAGGTCTAAAATGTAAATATTCTAAATTATCAAAGGGGTTTTATGTAATTTTACCATTCTTTAGTTTTGAAGCGGGTTTTGGTTGCTATCGGGTTGGGTTCAGATCCAACAATCCAAATCTGATTATTTAAGTGATTGTCAACGGGTCGGGCTGTAGGTTATCGGGTTTGGGTTCAATACGTGTGTGTGAGAGAGAGAGAGATAGACAACGAAAGAGAGAACAAAAGTGAAAAAAAAAAAAGAAGGAATGAGGAGTTGGGGAAGCGGCAGCCAGGTGGCTGCAGCGACGGCGCGACACGCGGCGGTCGGCTGTCGCGACAGTCTGGTTGCCGCGACAATGGAGAGAGAGATAGAGAGGGAGTGTTAGAAAGAGAGAGAATGGAAGAAAGAGGAGAATGGGACTTTGCTGGTGGCGCGAGTCTAGCCAGTCGGCAGCGACGTGGTTGCCCGCCAGTGGTGGCTCCGCCAGGCCAACAACAAAGGATAGAGTGAGAAAGAGAGGAAGAGTATGATAGAGCAGAAGAAAGATAGAGATAGAGAGAGTGAGGTGAAGTTGAGAAAGAGAGAAGAAGGGAGAGAGAGGGAGGTTAGCTGGCTAGGCGGCGGAGGTGGCACGACGGCCGACGGTCATTGGCGACAAACAAGAGAAGGGGAGAGAGAGAGGGTGGGAGTGAGGGATGGTTAAAGAGACAGGAAGAGAGAGGGAGAAAGAGAGGGAGAAAGGGAAATGAGACAGAGAGAAAGCTAGAGAGAGATTTATAGGGAGAAAGAGGAAGAGAGAAGACGGTGAGAAGTGAGGAGAAGAATGGACAAGAAAGGGGAGAGACAAAAGTGAGAAAAAAAAGAGAAGGAATGAGGTTATTTTTGAAACTAGGAAATATTGAGAATTAATATCTGGAGCTGATAACCTAGTTACCGAAAAGGTCAATCAAGTGTTTTCATTGTATCAAATACTAGCACTGAAATACGTACATCTAGAACTGGAAGTTACATGAACTAATTTAATGAATCAATATCTCAAAACCACATTTGCATGAATGTTTTAAATCAACTTACTTGTTTAAACAAAGACCAAAAGTTAAAATTTTTTACATCAAGTTATTTTGCTTAAACAAAATCAAAACTTCAACTATCTTTCAACACCGACCGAAGGGAGGTTTTCTCCCGTAACTCAAATAGAAACTTTGTTCGTCCGTCCGTCCGTCTTCATCCGCAAGAGAAAGAGAGCAACGTTGCCCCCCTCCTTCTTCTTCCTCTCTCAGCTTCTGCCTCCTTCTTTCTTTTTCTTTTTTTTCTCCCCATCCTGACTGATCGATCAGTCTCCCACTAACAATAACGTTACATTAGTTTATTAATGGAAAAAAGGGTTCAAACGTTTTTCACAATGTTTTGGGCCATTGGTAGGCCACAGCGTTTTTTTTACGTGGCCTTAAAAATCCTGGCCCATGAAACAAAGTTAGTTCTGTCTCTTTTTCAATTTTTTTCCCTTGCCCGCTCTTTCCCAAAATCACACTCGAGAGAGAATCAATGGCGTCTAAGGACACCTACAGATCGGAGCTCCGATCAGCGATCCGCCACCTAAGCGATCGCTGCCTCTACTCCGCCGCCAAATGGTAACCCCTCTCTTTCCTCTCCCCATCTAACTTTATCTCTCTTGAACCAATTAACCCTCGCTCTCCTCCACAGGGCAGCGGAGCTCCTCGTCGGCCTCGAATCCGAGCACAACCCTGCTTCCGCCGCCTCCTCCTCTGCCTCCGCCTCGGCCACCGCTTCCCGCACCCACAGCCTCCGCCGCCGCCTCCGTACGGGCCCCGCCGCCTCTGCCGACATCACCTCCACACCCCTCGCCGGCGTATCCTACGTCAGCACCCCGGTCCCCAACGACGATTTCGGTGGAGACTCCGATGCTTACCTCTTGGCGAAAACTTATTTCGATTGTAAGGAGTACCGGAGGGCCGCCCACGCGCTGAGGGGGCAAGTGGGGAAGAAAGCAGTGTTTTTGAGGTGTTATGCGCTTTATCTGGTGAGATTTCTTAAATTTTCTCTTTTAAAGATTTGTTTTTTTTTTTACCAGTAGGTTCATGTTGGGGTGAGAATTGAACTCTTTGAGGTAGGTTACTGAATGCAAGGTGTTTGACAGAATGCTTCAGCGAAGAATTTGATCTTTTTTTTTTTTAAATATTAAATTCTGGGTTTTGTTTAGTAATGTGTGATTGGTTATGTAACTAGTCGGTTTGTGTTTTTTCCTTGATCTGTGCAATGCAATTTCCGGTCCTTGCTGTTTCTTACTCGCTGTTCACTTTTTTTGGGTATTGCTTATTGTTTGACTGAGTGCTTCTGTGACAGGTTAAGATATATACTGACTAGGCTGTAATTGCATTCCAGCATCTTTTTTGGGTTGATTTTTCATGCTTCTTAATTGCTTTCATTATGGGTTCTGTTTATTCACATGTTATCGATTGGGTAATGCTCTAGTTTTTGATGTAGCATTATGAATGGGTGCTTCGCATAGCGCTTTTGTTGAAGATACAGACACTTTTCTTTAGTGCAGAAATTATTCGGCATATAATCAAGCACTAGTATTTGACATAGCCAATTTTTCATCTGTGTTCAGTTTTATTCTTGTTTCTTGATTGTTCCAAAACTCTTTTATTGAAGATAATTATTAAATAATAGATGACTTAAAAATTAATTACTGATAGCTGAAATTGATGTTATTAGGTATGCTTAATGGAACTATTTGTTCATTCCCATGCATTTGATTTATGAAAAGTTCCATGACCATCAATGTACGTAGAACTGCTAGTTTGTCGCGTACATTTGCATCAACTCGAGAATTTTGCAACTGATCTTCAACTACCTGCATAAGTAGATGGTCACATTCGTTAATAGCCAATTTTGCTACTACAAATGTTTCAATTAACAAAAATTTCATTTTTCTACCTCCTGAAACTAGTGACTTCATTTAGATCCTTTTCTTGTCTCACATCCACAATTTCTGTCTCAGTTTCCAGTGAGGGCCAAGTTTGATCTGGTGATTTCCCCTAGTTCCACATTAACTCCTTGGATCTAAATTTGCATGTCCTACTGATTCTCCATTTACTGTCTTTCCATTGCCATTTCTCGGTATACATTATATGTCAAAGTACTTGCCCATGCTTGTTGTTACTCTGACCTCATTTTTGCTCATTGGACAGAAGTGAGATTATTTGCGCACATTATCAAGTGTTGCGAACCTTTAGAAGTTGACGTTTGATTTATCCCTTGAGGTTTTCATTATCTTCAGTTATTTATGAGTGTAATATTTGTTATCAAATATGCTTATTCTGGGTTTATTATCTTGCTGAATGTTCTTATTTTGTGCAAGATCCTGTAACTCCTCTTACAAGCTTGAGGAGTTAGATGGGCTGTGAAGTTTGTTACTTGTACAAGATGGGGTTTTGTCATTTAGTAGACCAACTGAATTTATCCATCATGGACCCTTTGCTCATCGTTGTCGCTTCTAACATTGTTTCTTCATGCTTTTGTTCTCCTTAGATTTGGTGGGTTGTGTCAAATTTTTCTTGCTCCTTGGATGACTAATTGGTCATGCTTTTCAAATCTTGTGAAACCAGATCTTAGGTGCCTTTTCTTTGTTGTATCTTGTAAAGCGACATTCCCTGGCATTTTATGGCTAATTATCTTTTGCTTAGGATGTGGTATCTGTAAGATGCTTTTGCAATACCTTGTGCATTAGCTATTTGATATCCATGACACATGCAGGGTTTTAAATTTTCAAGAGGAATGAAGTTTAAAGTCCTACCCTTTATACCAGAGAACATCATTATTCTGCAACTATTACCTCTAAAAACTAGAACCGTCTGACACAGGTTTACTTCTAAGACATATGATAGTATAACGTAACTGAATCTTTGAGGGGATAATTTGATTTTTAGGCAGGTTGCAGAGAAAAAGGGATGTGCCAAAGGGGCTCATGGCTTACGAAATAGGAGAGAAGGTGATCAATAAAAGAAAGTGAAGGAAGGAGTTACAGTATGAATCAGCTTATTTCTCATTCCAACTAAAATCTTTCTTCAAACTGAAACAAAGGGATATAGACTTTAGAACCGATCTCTTATTGTTAGAAAGAGGACGAAGAGTCTGTTGGAACTCTTACTGTCACGAAGAAGTGAACATACAGAAAATACATCACTTTCTCTTACTTTTTTGAGAAAGTCATAATCTTCTTGATGTTTAAGCAAACAGGATTCTTTCTACTTTTGTTTACTGGTTTATCTCCTATATTTCTTCTCCGGTTGATTAAATTTAAGACCTTATGGGATGCTTTTCAGTGAAACATGGTAGTGTTGTCTGTTGTGTTTTGCACTGGTGTGATATTAGGAAAATACATTCATTGAAAGGTTTTTGTTTGCTCACAAGAACTCAATTTATTTGTAGATGGGCTGATCCCAAGTCTGTGATCCCAAAGCTAAATTGTAATGAAATAGAATTTTCTCAGTACCCAACTTGAACTAGTAATCTAGAGCAGCTTGTATTCTATAGAATATTTAAGTTAATTATTTTAATGATACTTTAGTGCCTTATTAATCTAATAGATAATAACTTCCTTCTTTAGCTCAATTTGCATCAGTAGACCTTTCAAACTATTGCACAGCAATTCTTTCATCTACAACTTTCCATCCTCAGTTCAGAAACTTTCCCTAAATCTGTTTGATAAACAATTGTTCTATATGTGCTGTTTCATGCTAGTCATTGAAAAGTATAAAGGCCCTAACTTACTGAAAGTTAGCAGCAAGAGGTGCAAAGAGTCAGATCAAAATATAATTCATATCATGTCTGAAAATTAGCAAGATCTCTCCCTTACTTTTTGTGTTATTTTATCCTTTGTAAGATTTCATGTAAACATATATAAGTTCTGGTAGAAGGCTCTTTTGCAGTAGCATGTTTACCTGATGAAGATCTATACCATCTTTCTTGTTCCTGTATTTGAGTTGAAAGGTAAGTGGCATATTTCTATTCCACTATTGAAGTAAAATTGAAATACTAATCTTTTAGAACTATCTGTATGCATTTGCTCTATTTTTTATATAGAATTGTGAATTTTTCATATTTGAATCTTGTTCCTATTATGGTCTCTTCAAACAAAAACTCTTTGTTATTTCATAATGCAGAAAAGGTCATCTCTGGTCTATCTGCTATGCTTGTGCAAGCAGAATTTTTTTTTTCTTTCACAATGCAGAAAAACCAGTTGTAATTTATTTCTTGTCAATTATTCTCTTGATTTTTCAGTTCTTTGTAGCTAATCACATATTATACTATAGGCGGGAGAAAAGCGTAAGGAGGAAGAGATGATAGAACTCGAGGGCCACTTAGGTAAGAGTGAGCCCATGAACAAAGAGTTGAGTGCTTTGAGAGGGAGTTATCTACACTCCATGGAGCTGGTACAATTGATTCCTTTGGTCTCTACTTATAACGGCATAATATTGAGAGATAAAGGTTGTGAGAAGCAAGCTGTGATCATATTTGTGGAATCTGTCAACAGTTATCCTTGGAACTGGAGTGCTTGGTCTGAGCTTCTATCGCTTTGCACGACCACCGAGGTCCTGAAAAGCCTGAGTATAAAAAACCACTGGATGAAAGATTTCTTCATTGCCAGTGCATACCAAGAATTAAAGATGCATGACGAAGCCCTAAAAAAGTTTGAGTACTTGCTGGGGCTTTCCGGTTCAGTGATTACATCCATTCACAGATTGCAACAGCTCACTATGGTCTGAGGGAACTTGATGAAGCTGAACTGATATTTGAAGAAATTCTAAGGAATGATCCATACCGTGTAGATTCCATGGACATCTACTCAAACTTGCTTTATGCCAAAGAGTGTTTCTCATCTCTGAGCTTCCTCGCCCACAGAGTGTTCTTGACAGATAAATACCGGCCTGAGGCTTGCTGCATCATTGCCAACTATTACAGTCTAAAGGGTCAGCATGAGAAGTCTGTTATATACTTCAGGAGGGCTTTGAAGTTGAACCGGAAGTACCTTTCAGCTTGGACTTTGATGGGTCATGAGTATGTCGAGATGAAGAACACGCCAGCAGCAATTGATGCCTATCGGAGAGCAGTTGATATAAATCCACGAGACTATCGAGCCTGGTATGGGTTAGGCCAGACCTACGAGATGATGGGGATGCCATTTTATGCACTCTATTATTTTAAGAAGTCTTCATATTTGCAGCCGAGTGATGCACGGCTCTGGATCGCAATGGCTCAGTGCTATGAGAGTGCGCCACTGCAGATGCTAGAGGAGGCAATAAAGTGCTACACAAGAGCTGCAAACAGTAATGACAGAGAAGGTATAGCTTTGCATCAGTTGGCGAAGTTGCATAGTATTCTTGGGCACTTGGAGCAGGCTGCATTTTATTACAAAAAGGATTTGGAGAAGATGGAAGCAGAGGATAGGCAGGGTCCAAATATGATCGAGGCTTTACTTTTTCTTGCAAAGCACTGCAAAACTGAGAAGAGATTTGAAGAGGCGGAGATGTACTGCACCAGGCTGTTGGATCATACGGGTCCTGTAAGTTTTTTCTCACTGATTACTTTTATGGCGTTTAGACTTTCTGTCAAAAGATGGATTGTGTAAGGGAACCTAAGAATTGGGATGAAGGCTTGTCATTGTCGTTGACTTCTTTATTATTCAACAGGACACAACGGGAAAATAAAACAGAGAATATAACAAAAAGAAAAAGAGAGAAATACTTTTCCCCCTTTCTTTTAGATATTCACTTCTTCCAGCTGGAAAAGATTTCCATGTCCAGAAAAACGATCAGTTTTGTATTTTCCGCTTCCTCCCTCGCTTTGTATTCTTTTTCAGTTTTTTAAAGGAACAAGCAAAAACAATTTTTTCACAGGCAAATACTTCTTTCCTTTCTTTTTGATATTCACTTCCAGCAGGCAGAAGCTTTTCATGCCCAGAAAAACAGTCATCTTGTCTTCCCGCCTCTTCCTTCACTTTGACATTTTTTTTTTTCGTTCAGTTTTTAAACGAACAAGCACAAACAATTTTTTCACAGACCTTGATTTTTCCTTTCTCCCCAATTTTTCTTGGAAACCAAAGAAACAGCAAAGTAGAAAATGGTGGAAAACTGTCATTTCCTGAAGAGGCTCATAAAGGCTCATAAGCAGACTAATATCTTTTTGCAAACTTTATTTTGTTATTTTTTGTTACAATAAAAATCACAAGCAACTTGTTTCAATGTCACCTAGATGCTGCAATAAGCTCATTTCGTTTCTTTCTTTCTTTTTTCCCTCAAGAAAATGGACTGCTAATGTCACAAAGTATGCAGGAAAAGGAGACAGCAAAGAGTCTACTTCGAGGACTAAAGGCAGCTCAGTCTGGTTTTCCTTCTGTTGATCTCGAACATTACATCCCGTGAAGCTTTCATCTTCAGGAGACGCGCCAGGAATCAGAAGGGCTAACGACATGTATTTTCATTTATTCAAGGTGATGTTAATTCAAGACACTGCAAAATCGAACAAAAATCAGGTTAAACTACAAACTTCATGAAGAAATTCATACGGGCTTTCTAAAAGAATGTTCAATTTCATTCTTGAAGTTGAGGCAACTCTACCCGTGCAATTTCCTAGAACCAAAAGTGATATCACACCATCACAACGTCGAATTAATCTGTGCCAGATGACTCCAGATATCTGTAGACACGCGGCTGACGCTGGTCATAATTTCGTGGAGCTCCTGAAGCTTGGCAATTAGAACCGCTAACCGCCTCAATGGTGCAAAAACAAAGTGAAAGGTAGAAACCAGATGCCAACTTCTAATATCAACATCATGTCACTGTCTTACTTTGGGTTTCTGTATGTCTCTCTGTTTCCTTTGCTGAGTGTGTGTTGTATTTGTAGCCTGCCTTGATAACCTTTCACTTGTCTTATAACTAGTTTTTCTGTACTGTATCTTACCTACTGCTACTAAAAAATGTATGTTCTCTGGTTGGTGATTTATCTAGCTTTGATCTCAGACATTGGCTAAAATTTAGTAAAGTTTTCTTTTCCATTGGTGTTTTAATGATGATAACTTTGAGTTGGCATTATCAACAAACCTCTATCCTTTAATTTTGCTTAGTTTTAACTTCTTTATTGGATACCATTTGAGATAAGTGTGATTAATGACTAAGTTATTGTTTTAAAATCTGACTTAAGTTTTTTTTTTTTGGGGGGCAAGGTTTTCTATGGAATCTCATGCTGGTAGTTGCCATCTTTGTTCTTTCCTTGTCATAATTGATAGTTGTATGACTTCTCTCTCAATGACTCGATCAAAGATGGATTTTTGTTCATTCTTTATTATGAAGATGCTGTTTGTTATTCATAAGGCCGGCCTTAAGTAGTTTTAGTATTTTGAGAAGTAAAATAATAACAACTATGTTCTTATTGTAGACTGTCTTCTAAATTTAGATTCAAGCTGATGCATGCACCAATCATAATTGATTTATTTTCTGTTTTCTAATAGCTGCATTTGTCGTAGATATTGGCTGTTGAATCTTGCATCCCTTGGTTTATTAAACAAAGCTCACGGTTAATGTCAAGCTTAAGCACTCGTTATGCAGTTTATTTCTTGTGTGTACCTGTGAAAGATGTGGTAAATCACTGTCAGTTCATAATCACACTCTCAACTTCATGCATATTACATGAAAATTATCAAGTTAAACATATTTTTAGTTGATAGTTTGTTGTTTAGACTCTTTTTGGTCTCTCTCCTCTCTCTCTCTCTCTCTCTATCTATCTATCTCAATCAACAACCATCACCAATGTATTCAAACAGAGCAATGCAAAGTCAGTACTGTTGTATTCTTGCTCAAAAGATAAATTTATTAATCGAATAAAAGAAAATTGTTTTCGTTAGAATCTCTCTGTCTGTTGAGAGTTGGTTGAGAAATGATTTATGAAATCTTGTGATGTGTTTCATGGAGGAGTTGACAAACGAAACACAAGAAAACTTTAATGTGAGTTAATAAGAAGAACCTTTGGGTATTTTAGTTCTAGAAAATTTTATAACGAAAACATTAATGTCAGTGAAGGAAGCTGAACTGGAAGAAGAAATCAAATCACCACTTGAAAAACAGCACACACAGGGACTGAACTTTTCCTATATGACTTCAGATTTTTGAGTTATTTTGCAACTACGTGATACCCCCAAAAAAAAAAAAAAAAATTTAAATCAACACATGAGTAAGTTAATTTTTACAATTACAGAATAAAACTAGTTCAAATTATTCCATTTTAACTTACCCCAAGTTTAGTAAACTTAAGCTATTGGGTTTGGGTCCAATTCAAACCAGTTAAGAAAACAAAAATCAAAACAAAAAAGAAACAAATATCATGCAACTCCCAGAGGCAACTGAGGATCATCCACAAGCACATCGTCCTCGTCCAAGTCCTCAGCAAGGCCAAATTAAACTTTAGATTAGAGAGTGCAGCTAGGAGGGGACAGTCATCACGACGATAGGGTCTGTTTGGTTGTCGTAACTGACCGTAATTCGTAATTGTAATTGGTAAAGTCTTTTACAATTGTAAATGAGTTACATGTATATAAATTTTACGGTGTTTGGTTGGTAATATAAAATTGTAAAGTGAGAAAGTGTATTGTACTTTACGGTATTTGGTTGTCGTAATGTATAAGTCGTAAGTGAAAAAGTTGACTACAAAATTAACTATTTGATGATTTTAAAAGTTTTAATACTGCAAATAAATATTAAAAAAGTTAAATATTAAAAAATTTTAATATTAATATAAAAAAATATTCCAATTTGTATGATCACAAAATTAACTGTAACTGGGCTGTAAATGAGTGGTAATTGGGTTGCAAGTGAGTGTTAGTTGAGTTACATAAGTCTTTTACGAATTACGGTCCAAATAAACACCGTAGTTGTAACTGGGTAGTAAGTCATTTACGAATTACGGAGTTTTACGCGAAACAAACAGCCTCTAACTTTAGACCCAGGATATCTCAGAATGTATGGGACTCTGATGTTTACAGATTGAGTGGACAAAGATATCTCTAACCATCAATATTTATTTTTAGACCCAGTAGTTTCAAAATTTATCCACATACCGATTTTTTATATTTTTTTCAATCTTGTTGGTAAATAGTAACACCCTCATGAAATAAAATCAGACTGCCTTGAGTATAAAAATATTTCGGAAAGCTAATTGGGTGTGTAATTAAAACAATAAAATAAATTTGAAATTATATTATTTTTTTTCTCTTTTGGTGTTTAGTCTGAGAGTGGCATTCACTAAAACCGCCTACGATGGTTTGGTCATGTGCGACGTAGACCTACAGATACGCCAGTCTGACGAGTAGAACATATCAATTTAGGACAAGTTGAAAGAGCGCAGAGGACACCGAAGAAAACATTGATGGAGGTAATAAAACAAGATATAGAGGCTGAAGGTCTTAGTGGAGGCATATTGCTTGATAGGAATGAGTGGAGAAAGCTAATTCATGTGCCCAATCTGACATAATTCTCTTTTGGTTCGTGTAGCCTACCCCAAGTACTTGGGACAAAATGGCTTAGTTGTTGTTGTGGTTCTTAGTCTGTTAGTCTACATTTGACACGGACATCTCGTGGTAGTTTTTTTTTTTGGGTGGGGGTGGGCGTTAGAATATCTACCAGGCATTGTGTCGAACACCTACCAGGCATGCTTCTGCATCAGCTGTCATAGCTCTAACAGTATCCACCGAGAATGAGACTATCTGAAAAACCCATATAACTCACTTGTGTTCAAATTGTGGTACTCCAATATCTATTTTTTTATGTTGAGATAGACTTGTGTCATTCTGAAAGGACTCAAAGTCGAAGCTTTCCCACTCAAATACAACCCTATGACATTCAAATGCAAGATCCACTTCGTAGAAGTTGATTTACATTATTTCAGGTAACTAAAAATCAAAAGTCATATATTTTGAATATTTTTGCGCATCTATTAAGCAGACGTAAAATGGACAACCGAAATAGTGAGTTGGTTTAACGGTGTAGAATATTTGAAATCTAACAAAATTTGGTGTATGATGGGTTTTAAGTGTTTAGATCATGATGAAATAGTCGGATCGAGAATTTGTATGTCTAAAGATGCTGATCTAAGAAATATGCTATTATCGACCGTCTATTTTGCGTCTACTGGATGGACGGGCAAAAAATATTCGAAATACATAAAATATTGTAGATTAGCTTCAACAGAATAGATCTTACATTTGAATGTCGTAAAGTTGTATTTGAGTGGAAATGATTCAGCTTCGAGTCCTTCCGAAATGACGGGAGTCTCTCCAAATACATGTTAGTAATATATTTTAAAACTCAATACAGACTTAGTGTAAATATAACCTACATAGTTTTTTTTAAAATATATTTTCTTTTCAATTCTAATTTTGCTCTATCTTACTCTCAATATGATCTGAAATCTTACTGGGTATAAGCGAAAATCATATTAGACATATGAAATATAATGATTCACTCAAAAAACATTAGAGCTACGAAAATGCCAACAATTTTTAATGCAATGTATTCTTTTAAAAAAATAATATAAAATTATAAAATATCTTTGAAAATCATAATTTGTTATTTCTCTAAGTTGACTTAAAAATTTTGTTGCTAGCTATTTAGAAAATTAAATTTGTTACGTTATCGAATAAAGTTTTCCCTCGCATTTTATATTTTACGGGCATGTGCCTTTGTACGTGCGAAGAAATTAGCAACCTTATAATTAAAATAGTTTTCATTGAACTAAACTAATTATTATTTTGTAAAACGTATTTAAAGATCATTTAGTTGGATCATGTGAGTTGTAATTACGTAAATTATTATTTAATTGTGTCTCCTGATTGGGCTCTGCTTTTAGTGTCGTCGTGCCGGAAGCAAGGAGCCCAGATATGGCCCAAAACAATCTAGCCGTAAATTGAGGCCCAATAACAATCGACAGTACTATTATCAACATCTATCGAAGTTTCTCGTGCAAGTCCACAGGCCTTGGGCCGGCCCAGGTCTTTCCCAACCCCAATATTTCTTTTATATTTTGCATGTACGCTCTGTCCTCTCAAGAAAACTCATTTACAATATATGGTTTTTCTGCCACCTACCAGCAAGTATTAGCCCAGCCCAAACCTATAAGAATATATATGTGATTATGAAGAAAATGTACATGGTCAATTATAGTTGTAGCTATTTCATTTCTTTCCTCCCCAAAATAATTTGTATGGGAGTGCTATGAGCATGAACCAAATATACAAGTGTAGTGGTTTTAACTCTCGTCAGGATGATGGCACATGTTCAAGTTACTGGTTGCTTTTTCGAGAAATTCACAACTCTTAGAGTCTTACTCCGAGTATCCGCCACATCCCACCTTCCCAATGTCACACTCCTCCATCCCGAAGACGTCCTCAATCTAGAGCTGCATTCCACTACTTCAAAATTTTTCCCGTTCCAATCAAAAGTCCAACTTCAAGTCAGAAGTTCCTAACGTCAATTCCTCAAGTTCTCCGTCTATCATTACGTAACTCCATCATCCCTACGTTCACAACGTGTAACGCCTCTTCAACGTAGGCAGTTATAGACAATAGCGGATTCCCACGTTTGCACTCCCAACCAACTAGCGTCAGCAATCACAGCAGTTACAACAATCCAGCATGTGCAGATCGTGCAATTACAACATTCCGTCAATTCTGTCACGCTGGCATCCCTATCAGGTATATATGATGCTTCTTCTCTAAAGAGAAGGGGATCACTTCTCTAACCTTAAAAACACACACATACACCATTACATTTGAAGTTTCTCTGCTCAAGTCCAGCACCTTTTTCTTCAAAAAGAAGGGGATTACTACTCTAACTCTAAAAACACATACATACACCATTACACTGGAAGTTTCTCTGTTCAAGTTCACCATCACACTAGTAGTTCCCTGTGCTAGTCCGTCCACTACGCTGAAAGTTTTTCTGTTTCAGTCCATCGCCACGCCAGCAGTTCTCTGTGCTAGTCCACTCTTGCACCACACCGACAATCTCTATCTGTCGATCTTTCTCACAATTTCACTTACTGATTCTCACGCCTGAGGGTTTTAGGTCGGCATCACACCAGTACTTTTAACCTGAAAGTGTTCTTTCTCGTGTGTATTCTGACAGTTATTACCCGACGAGCGCTTTCAATCGCTTGTGATGGGTTTAGTGAGCCAGTTTTAATCCACCTCAGCAAGAAATATTGAATTTTTAATCCGAAATCCAAATCCAAATCAATAAGCAATTGATGAGATTCTTAGATAACCAGTCAGATTAATATAATATCAAATTATGATATATGGGCCCCACAATCCAGATCATTTAGGAAAAGTTTACAACAACCAAGGCCATGCATATCTTTTCTTAAACAAAGTGGGTCAATAAGATATATATATATATATAAAAAATTAACATATCTATTTATTTAATTATAATATTTTGTTATCCAAAAGCATCAGCGTGGGGCTCTCCATCAGTTGAAGATAATACGGTGACCACAAGCACCTCGATTCCTGTTCTTCTCTCACTTCTCTTCCGTTTGCTTGCTCATGAAGTGAACAAAACTTGGTTTTGATGGTGCCTCGTCGTGTCCCCTCTTTTTCAAATCATCTCTATTTGTCAACTGAGACTGTTTGGTTAGGAGCGAAAGTAAGAAAGTAATGATGTGAGGAAGTAGCAATAATTTTCTTTAAAATTTAAGAATTAGTTAGTAAGTTTTTCGGTGTTTGAATGTTCTTAGGAAGTGTGATTTGAAAAATGATATGTCTTTTCTGTTATTTGGATGGTAATGTAGAAGTGTAAGTGGAAAAGTTGACCATAAAGTTGACCGTAAAATATTATTAAAATAAAATTTAATTAAGAAAAATAAAAATTGGACGGTAATTTGAACGCAAGCGAGATTTACATGATGACAAAATTAATTGTTTTCAATTACAATTTAATACAAATGAGATTTATATTACCACAAAATTAACTGTAACACCTTTGAAGTGAGAAAATGATCGTGTAAAAGAGAAAAGAGAAAATGAAAAAAAAAAGGTTTTCTCATTTTCTTTTTCTGATGTTTGGATAGTAACGAAGTAGTGAGGAAACGATTGCGTAAAAGAGAAAAGAGAAAAGGAAAAAAAAAGGTTTTTTTTCATTTTTTTCTTTTCTGATATTTGGATAGATAGAGAAGTGAGAAATGATACTTCCCAATTTTCTTAATTCCGCCCACTTTCTTGAAACCAAACAACAGTAATGAGTCAAAAAAAAAATCTGCTGACGTCATCAAAATGTTAATAGTTTTCTAAATTTTGTTTCAGTCTACTTCAAACGAAAAACAGGCAAATTTGACACCAGAGGCGGGCCCGTCAATTTTCTCAAAGAGAGAGAACCGAACTAAACTGTGTTAGTTTTTCTCTTCGGCTCATTTTTACCAAACAGACCCTATGTTTCTCCTTATTGACTTTTTGGATCAAACAATTCCTATCCTTAAAAGATGGGCTGATAATAATTGTCACGAAGGTACAAGCCAAACCAAAGCTGTGGGGGTTTTGAAGAGAGTGCTTTTTGGCATCTTTGTGCAAATGATATTTACATAAAACTACTTGATTTGAGTAAATATTTTATCCGAAAAATCCAGATTCTTCCTTTCTTCCCCCGCTCAATTAGAACCTTTAAATTGTGTTGACATGTGGGATTCGGAGAACAAGACATATCTATTTCTCTCTTATATTCAAATTTTCATTTGATATTTTTCTAATTATTGTTAAAATTACTAGTTCTACACGATCTTTATTTGATTGGAGGCCAATTAGATGACACTATTATTATTTAAAATAAAAATTACCAAGGCACATAAGGACGCATCATATTTCAGGAGATTTTTTGATTCTTTCCACTTTCAAAGGATAAAATTAAATTTGGAACTTTAAAGGATTACTTGAAATTTCGGTCTGTACGTATTTGGAACTTTAATTACTCAATTCTAACTAGTAAGATAAATATTTTCTTTGTTCTTTATAGTAAACTGGTAAAAAAAAAAAACGTTAAAAAGAATATATTTTTCTTAAATTTTAAATGAAAGGAGACAATGATGAGCACGGCATGCAGCCAAAAAAAAAAAATTAAATTAAATTAAAAGAATATAAATGCATAATGAAAATAATATACAGGTCATCTAAAGATATAAATAAATGTATTTGTTTCGTTGTAAATAGAGTTACAAACAGCTCCAACTATACGTGTATTGAGATCCCTTTTAGGGCTCTTTTAAAAAAAGTTGACACTTTTTTCTTATTTATTCTATGTGAAAAATCAGATACTTGATCTCTATATGATGCAGTAATTAGGAATTACAAGAACCTTATAACATACATAATTCTAATTACAACAACAAAACAAGCACGGCAGAACCACGAATAAGTTTTGAGGTAGGCTGCAATATTTTATAGTATGTATTTGTGCAATATGTGAATTTGTCAAAATAAAATAAAATAATATTCTCCACTAAATTAGAAACAAAATCAGGAATAAATTTGCCCAAAAAAATCAAAATAGAAGGGGTATACGGTAATGTATGAAAAAGTGAAGGAGATCTAAGATAATATATGAAATAGCTGGGCGGGCTGTAACCCGGCCCAGCCAACACTTGATTCCACCACTAAAAACAATGACAATTAACGCGATGTTCTTGTCGAACCTGAAGGGGTCCACCGACAGTGAACCGCGCATAATCCAATTAACGCGAACAAGATACTTTGAATGTACAAGAATAGAAATTTATTTTGAAAAAAATCAAATTTATTCAGCATCAAAGTCTACTAAAACAGTTACGAACATCCGTTTTATAAATCTAGCGTAAAATAGAGAACCTAAAGTACAATAAAAGGCAAATTAATCCTACCAAAAAGGAAATCACAATTGACAAGAATTTCTTTAAAATTCGAGATTGACAAGAACTCCTAATTAATTAAATAATTTTTATTGAAATAAAAAAGAGAATTCAATAAATAGTTTGACCCTTTCCAAGTGGAATTTCTGCAAATTCAAGCATGTCTCACTGTCATAGTGAAAATTTCACCTCATATTTGTATGATCCATTCATAGAAATTGTGGAAGCTAAATTTTGATTTTGCTCACAATAAAAAAAAATACGAGACTGGGAGTGTGATTCAACGTGTTAAAAATAAAAATCTATAATTTTCTATTTTAACGTCGAAAAACACAAACAAGATACCATTACATGAATATAAAGATATATTCAGTATTATATTTAATATATTACCAGGAACTGTTTTACAACTTCAGTGCGTATCTATAGTAGGGTAATTTTTTGAATAATCTAATTTTAAAAAATAATTTAAAAAAAAGACTCTCTCCAAAAATATTTAGCAAGATTCGCCTCTGACTCGCCACGTAAGTATCACGTCAGCCCAACGGTCGACTCTAGCGCTAGCTTGTCGTGTCTCTGTGTTTTGAAAAACTCTGCGATTGACAATCTAAGAGAAAAAATATTATTTTTTTTTGCCTTTTCAATAAACTCTGAGGTTGGCAACCCCGGAGTTCAAAGACGGACAAATAAAAAACAAGCTTGTGATTATTATTATATTTTTTTTGGTCTTAGGGAACTCCGGTCTTGACAAGGCCGGAGTTCTCCGAGCTTGTATTTTTTTTTTTTTGGGGCTAAGGGTGTGATTATTATTATTATTATTTTAGGTCCAATGTATCTTCGGCCTCGGCAAGAATAAAGTTCTCACAAGTTTACAATTTTTTTTCGTCTAAGGGAACTCTAATTTGAATAACTCACAAGCTTGTTTGGTACTTGAATTTCGGAGCTACCACCTCCAGAGTTTGTAAAAAAGCCAAAAAAAAAAAAAAACTTTTTTTTTTTCTTGGATGGAGTTTTTCGAAACAGTACGTACACCACACTGGCACTCAAGTCTACCGTTGGGCTGATGTGGTGCCCACGTGGCGTGTCAGACGCCGATTTTGCTAAATTTTTTTTTCTGAAAAAATCTTTTCTAAAATTATTTTTTAAACGAAAGTTCAATTCAAAAATTGAAGTTGACAATTAAATTAAGAACTTGATACAAGTCCAAACTCATGTTTGGCAAATATGGACAAATGGTTCAATATTAGAGAAAATTCATATATTTTCTCAAATTGGGCCTGTTTGGTTAAGGGTAGAAGTGAGGAAGTGAGGAATTGAGGAAGTAATAATAATTCCCTTTGGAACTTGGGAATTGGCTAGTAAGTTTTCCGGTGTTTGGAGGTTGTTGGGAAGTGTGGTTTGAAAAATGTTTTGTCTTTTCCGGTATTTGGATGGTAATGTGAAAGTGGAAGAGGAAAAGTTGACCACAAAGTTGACCGTAAAATAATATTAAAATAAAAATTAATTAAGAAAAATAAAAAATAGACTGTAATTAGAATGCAAGTGAGATTTACATGGTTAAAAAATTAACTGTTTTGTGCTACAACTTATTACAAATGAGATTTACATGACCACAAAATTAACTGTAGCGAAATGTGGAAATGGTCATATAAAAGAGAAAAGATAAAAGGAAAAGAGGTTTTCTTATTTTTCTTTTCCGGTGTTTGGATAGATAGGGAAGTGAGTAATTATACTTCCCTATTTCCTTACTTCCGCCCACTTCATTGCAACCAAACAGCCCAATAAGAAAAGAGAATGTATACTCGCAGCATCTTTAAATATATATAGGACCATCGCAAAAATTAAACACAAGTCCCGATAGTTTTGGACGAGTCCGATAAGCTTGTTCCACAAGTATCGTTTCCGGACATTTCGGCCGAGATTTCCGACACCTAAAAGTTTCCTCCAACTTTTTGCGCATTAATCCGAACAAATCTTTTTGCATGTTATCCTATTATTAAACAAATTCTTCTGTCGATCTAGATAAGATAATCTCATCCGTTCATTCCATCACGTGACCCCCACCGACTCTCTCTCTCTCGGGCCCCAGTCTAAAACCCTAACCCTATTTATACCCGCAAAATTCCCCTAAATTTTATTTTTCCTTCTTCTCTATGATCGGATGCTTAGGGCGGAGATGACGAGGCGTTGCTCGCACTGCGGCAACAATGGCCACAACTCTCGGACGTGCCCCAATCGAGGAGTAAAGATCTTTGGGGTGCGGTTGGATGGGGCCGGGTCGATTAGGAAGTGCGCGAGTATGGATAACCTCTCGCATTATCTAGCGAGCGGCAGCGCGTCGCCGGCAACGGGTGATGGGGTGGATGAGAGGGAGAAGGACGGGTACGCTTCTGAGGACTTTGTGAAGGGGTCGAGCTCTAGTTGCCGAGAGCGAAAGAAAGGTATGAGTCGATCTGTTGATCTTTTTTGATGATGTGGATTCTTTGTAGTTGAAAAAGTTTCTGTTTTTTTGTTTTGATTTCTGTTTGGTTTGGTAAATGGTTTTCTTTCCCTCCCCGGGTAAATGTTTTCTCTTTATGTGCCATTTGATGATAGAGATTGGGGAAAAAGTTTCGATTTTTGGGTTGGGTGAGTGAGAAAGTGGTTCTTTTATCGAAGTAAATTTTGTTTTGAATTAATTAACAATGACATGTTGCTGTGAACACTCAATTGTTGTTTATCCCTTTTTTGTGTTGCTTCATCCGATGATTTAGGTTGGTGAGAGTTGAAAAGATAGTGTAGTTGGGTTTTTGGTTAAATTTCAAGGGATTGGATTTTAATCCATGATGCCATTTATCAAACATCGAAGGAAGATTTTCTCCTGTGACTCTAAAACAACTTTAAACCTGAATCAAAGCGGGGAGAGGGGAGGCGGAGTGAGGCGGAAGCCAGAGAGAGGAGTGACGGATAAAATTTGTGAACGAGTCACGGGAGAAAACCTTCGTTCGGTCGGTTTTGATAATCTTGTAATTTATTAAGATAATGTCGGTGATATTTGATGGGTATGTGATTTTTTCCTTAACTGTTATTAGAATTGTTTTTCTGGTCAAAATTTGTTTCTCATACTGAAACAGTTGATCTTTTGTGGAAATTTAGGTTTAATTTGATAAACACAGTATCATGTAGGGTAGTAGTAGTTGTTCTTGTTTTTATTGTTGTTTTCTTTACCATAATTGAGAATGCAAGAAACCTTCATCAGTTCATTTATGCTATGTGCTAATCTAATGTAATTGGGAATTCGGGATAGCTTTTGTGGGAAAAGATCTTTTTTGTTTTCTATTTTTTAGTAGACAGTAATGTTGATTTGGGTTTAATTTGATAAACTACATAGCATATTATGCAGTAGAAGTTCTTCTTGTTCTTATTGTTTTTTTCCTTGTAACATACTTGTGAATGAAGGAAACATTGATCAGTCCATTTATGTTATGCGCTAATGTAATGTAATTGGGAATTTGGGATAGCTCAAAAGTCAGCCTCAAATTTGTGGGAAAGGATCTCCGCTGTCCACCACCCCCCCCCCCCCCCCCCCAAAACACACACACACACACACACAACCCCCCCCCCCCCCCCCCCCCCCCCCAAGCCACCACATGGAATCACACATGCAATGAGATCACTATAATTATATTATAATTCCTTTATCTTGTTCCTGTTCAGGTCTTCTGAGTCTCAACTTTTTGTTGAACAACCAATAATTTTTAGCAAGTGTTGAGGAACTATTGTAGTTGCTGCTATTGCTTTACAATTAAGATAAAGTCATGCTTATTTTGATGTGTTCTTTAACTATGATGTTTTTGAAATCACCTAGAAGGGGGGGGGGGGAGTGAATAGGTGACTAGCTAATCTAATGATGAATTAATGCGAAATTAAAACTATTTATGCAAACAAAAATTATTATGTCGAACACACAAGGTATACCTAATAGTGTAGCCGAATTCCCGGTGAAAGGCTCTGTACTAACTTCTCAAGATTCCTCTAGATAAGAGTTGAGGTGCCGCTATGGCTCTCTTGGTTGAATACAAGTGAGCAAACAATCCCAAGCATATAATCAATAGAGCACAAATATATCAAGCATATAAAGATGAAAGCAATTTAAGCATTTAAGATATAAACACAAGTGAGAGATAGAGAAAGAGCAATCGCAAACACGAGAGATTTGTTTCGAGTTTCGAGCACCCTTACTCTACGTCCCCGCCTTCAACATTGTGAAGGATTTCACTATAACGATCCCACCGGATCACTCGGTGCCGCAACACCTACAACGAGTTCACACTAAAACTCCTTGGACTCACTAGTCCCTCTCCTCTTTCAACAAGAACTACACACCGCAAGTACACTAGCTTGCCGAGGCCGCACCTCTACACCAAGCTAGCTGTCACTAGAACTCGAAACAATGCGAACCCGCAAGTCCGCCTCCTCAAATACAAAGTAGAACACTTTGGTGATCTAAACACTTTGATCACCTAAAACTCTCTCACAATAAAGATCCCTATAAGATTGATGTAGCAATGGATAGCTCAAGTGTATGTGAGAAAACTAGGATTGATTTGGTGGTGAAAAACTTAAGAAGTCTCTTTTTCAAAACACTCTTGAAAACCTCTCCTTTTGATATGAAAGTATTTGGCTCTAAAACAAGTGGAGATAAGCACTTAATAAGGTAGGAAAAATTAGCCCAAAAACTCTCTTCAAATCTTGTGAAAAACAGTCCAAGGGAAACCTTTTTTATAGGCTTCCAAAATATGGCCGTTGGAGGCCAACTCAGCAGACTGGTCTGCTGTCGGTTGACCGCCCGGTCGACCGGCCAACAGTCAGATTTCTGACCGTTGTGCCAGCGGTCGACCGGTCGGTCGACCGTAAACTGGCAAATGACCCGGCGGTCGACCGCTCGGTCGACCAGGCCATTTCCAGATAGCAGAGGCTCTCTGGCAGTCGACCGTGCGATCGACCGGCTCTTGGCTGTGTACGTTTGTGCACATCGGTCGACTGCCCGGTCGACCGACTTCTGGCTTGGTCGACCGGCAGAAGGCCAGTCCAATTTTTCAGGGATTTAAAACATGGTCTTTTTATCTTTAATAAAATCTCATAAATTCTCATAAAATTTACAAAAATAAGTTCATTGATATACTTTGATATACAAATATGTTTGAGTAAAAATCAAAACATGTTACAAACATTTTGAACTATTTTTATAATAAGAAGTTTTGCCTTAAACAAAACCTGTATTTTTTAAAATTGATTTTTTCAAAACTTCTCTAAATACAAAAACAAGATATGCTAAACACTTTTGAAGCTTAGTGTGTAAGGATATGATCCACTACACATATATGATGAAATATCTATGTTTTAGACAATAAGCTCTAAATTAAATTTTGATAAAACACATGTATATTTTGAATTTTAAAAATCAAACCGGTATTTTTCAAAATGAAAACTCTTTTATGAAAACACATATAAATCTTGTGTGTAAGTGTAAATGAACTTGAGCAATCCACCGACTAATCTATCCTTTACATTTTATCTAAAAACAAAATCTTGACACTTACAAATATGACACAAGTCTTCTCTTGAAGGTCTTCTTCCTTTTCTTCACTTGGTCCAAACCTTGATCCAATGAGTTAGACTCCTCTTGAGTACTTGATGCAATCTTGATGCGTGAGCTCTTGAATCAATACGTGCTAGCTTCAAAACTTTGACTTTAAATCCTTTGTTGAAGCTAAACACCAACTAAGATCTTGATCAAATATATGATACTAATTAAACGCAAGATCATTGGTACTATAATTACATGAGTTAATCATCATCAAAACTAGAGTGATGGGCCTTTGGCCCAACAGTTTTCCTTCTCCATGTTGGGTGTCTTTTAATGTAAATCATGACATAACTGGGGATCTTAGGATAGTTTTCTTTTATGAAGCTTCTTACGTTATGTTTTTTTGGTTTAAATTAGTGGAGAAGTTAGTTTTTTTAAGTAAATTCAATATTTTTGTAGGTAATGTGGTTTAAAGTTTTGTGACTGTACGGTTGCATTGAAATCTTTGCTTTCATAGTTCCAGAGAAGGTTACTTCAGGCAATGGTGTTTTTTTTACCCCTGAGACTTCTATAGTTCCATAGAAAGGTTTGTTGGCACAAGACAAAACATTCAATATTATTTGGATAGGGTCTAAACTCTGTTACCTTTCATCTGCTCCATACCATACATATGCATCTCCTCTATCTCTTCTCGTGGGCGGTGAAAACAAATTTAAGATTAAAAACAAATAAAAAAATTCCAGAAAACATGTTAAAATCCTCTAGTTTTCTTATGTTGCTCGTAAATCTGAGTCTGCCTCTTACTTGAGGTGACCTTTTTGTCCCCTGAAAATATGTTCATGTGGTGTAAAATTGCATGCTTCTATAGTTCCAAGATCAGATTTATATAACAGGAAGAAAGTGGTTTGCACAAGGGATAAGTTTCAATTTTATTCTATCTGGTTACTTTCGTACCAGGGTATACACCAACCCCATATATATGCATCTCCTTTAGATCTCCTAGGTGGTGAATTGCAAACAAAAAAACTGAAGACTAAATTAAACAGGGAGTGGAAGTTACAAGAAGATAAAAGAGTAGTTCACTACAGCAGGAAAGTTGAAAAGACTAACATACTGGAGGCCTTGAAAACTGGCTGTTGAATTTTTCATATCAATCAATATATGGAAATTTGGGGTGGAAGTTAGGGATTGTTTGCAAAACTAGCTTTTGATGGCACGTTACTCACACAATTGTGACTATGCAAGCCTGTTTTGAAGGGAAAACAAGTTTATGATGGCCCAGTTACTTGACCATGAAGGGATTGTATGTGAAATAGAGTTAAGCAAGGAGATCTTCGGAAATAAATCTCTAATATGGCGATGCATCTCAGGATGTCCTGAGTTTTGCTACAACCCTATTGAATGCAATTGGTTCACGTCTGCTTGGCTAGACGGGTTTTTGTAACTGTATAATGCTTATGATTGGACAAGGGTGCTGGGATTTGGTATGGAGGAGGAGAATATAAAAGAGTTAAGGCAGCAAGAATTGAAATCTTTTTGAGGCCAATTGGCACAAATGGGTATGTGTTTTCTCATTCGTATGTCAGGATTTTGGAGTGGTTTGAGGTTTCTACTTTTTGATTGTCTGGTTTAGTTTTCTTGGAATATTATCTTTATTATTTACCTTTCTTTCCTTTCTTTTTTGGATATGAAGCTAATTCTATGCAAATAGTTTCCGGTATGTTCAATGGATCCTTCTGCAAAGTTTGGGGGAGAAAGGCTCTTTTGTCGTTTTTCTGTTTCCTGATCTAGTGTCATAAGATTATAATAGACTTGATGATAATGGACTTTGGTGGTGCTTTTTACCAGTTTGATATAGTTGAAAGTGTCATCTCTGCTATAGTGGAGGAAGTGCACTGCCTTGCCTGGATGGGTCACTGTTTTGTCAGGTCATATTTTGGGTTGTTCAAAAGTTTCCTATTTACTTTTTTTTTGTGTGTTTCGATTTCTTCTCAGGCAGTGCTTACTCAGAAATATATATGGCAGTCAGTTAGTTTACCTTGCTATTAGATCTCTAATATATTTTTCCTTCTCTGAAATACCCTGGCAATTTGTTAGTATTTCTTAAGCGACAAATAGAAGCTCCAGGCAAAATTGAAGAGTATTTAGTTAAAGATCTGGGGCCAAATGACTCTTAATCACTATCTTGATTTTTTATATTTTTGCAGTCTTTTATGCCTTTAAGGAAATGCTAATCTTTGTTAAGCCTCGTCTTTCTCAATGCAGGTGTCGCATGGACAGAGGAGGAACACAAGATGTTTCTGCTTGGATTGCAGAAACTTGGCAAGGGTGATTGGCGTGGCATCTCACGTAAGTTTGTGGTCTCAAGGACAGCCACTCAAGTTGCCAGTCATGCTCAAAAGTACTTTATTCGCCAGACAAATGCAAATAGAAGAAAGAGAAGATCTAGTCTATTTGATATGGTGCCCGATGAAGTTAGTGTCGCTCTTACCCTGTTGTCCCCGCGAACATGTTTTTCCTTTGTTGCCTCAGTAACACCATGCACTGTTTTCTCTTTCCAGATTAGTGATGGTCAAGCGTTCCCTGTGTGCAATCAAGAGCCAGAGGCACATAGCAGCAATTCAGTTCCAGCACCTCCTCTGGAAGAGCATGAATCGTTGTATTCCAATTCAGGCAATCTAGTCCCAGCACCTCCTCCTCCTCCACCACCTGTTAATGTGCAGCCCTTTCCTGTAGACGTGGAGAGAGCTTTTCTGAAGCCAGATGCTATGCAGTACCCTTATGCAGTAATCTGTCCTCCCTACCCTCCATTCTTTCCATTTTCATACCCCTTCTGGCCATGCTACAGAACTGATGCCAGGGTGAGCAAGCCACCACCTTCAATTGTTAAACCAACTGCAGTACATTCTACAACACCCATTAATGTGGATGAGCTTGGGGGCATGTTGAAACTGAGCCTTGGTGAAGCTGTTGGTGGAAGTAATTCGGTGGTGCCTAACCTGCTTGGAGGTTCAGAGAGGCATTCTGCATTCCATACTAATAATCCGCCCGCAAGTGGTTCGACGATAAACTCAAGCTCAAGTCCCATCCATGCAGTCTAGGTATCCACTGGTTCCAGAGGGGTTTGAAACAATGATAATGATAAGCAGCATTCTTGTTAATACAAGATAAATAAACTGCAACCAACCAACTTGCCTGATTCGGTTTTTCTAGTTGGTGTTTTAAAGGGGTAGTTTATAACTGCAAAGCTACTTATGGAAGTGAGATTACTTATTGATTTTTCAGTGTAAAACTGATATTTACTGGTCTTCTAGGAAAATTTCATTTCTCATTTCGTACCAGATTCGGTTTCTAGTTTTGTGGCGGTATCAAAGCTTTTATTTTTTGCTTTGTTTTTTCCCCCTTCTCTCTTATTTTTAAATATTCTGCTAAATTGTTTGGAATGTTGATATCCAGGTGAAACATTTCTTTGTGTGTATATTTGTTTTTTTTATCTTCACTTAAGATGTAATTGTCCGGCAGAAGCAGGACATATATCTTATGTTATTATTTATCTCGCTGATATGGTGTTTAATTTGTTACTTGCATTATATGCTAAAGTTTCCTGAGTCATTCAATTCCTGTACCATATGGTGTTTAAAGTTTTTAATTTTGCTGGCTTTCTTTCTTTCTTCTTTGAAGTTCTTTCTTCTTTGCTCTCTCTCGTCTTTTTTAATATTCTGCTAAATTTTTGGAATGTTGATATCCAGATGAATCACATTTCTTTGTGTGTATATTCATTGTTTATGTTCACTAAAGATATAACAATCCAACAGGAGCAAGGCGGGTATCATGTTATTTATCTCACAGATATCGTGTTTAATTTGTTATGCGCAATCATATGCTAATTTCTCTTTCTTGTTCAATTCTGAATATTCTGATAGCCTGATCTCTAGCGTGTAACGGTTTCTTTCTATAATTCTGATGACATTGTTTCCTTCTCAAACATGTGTAAATCCAATTTGTTGAATTCAGTAAGGCTGCTTCAGCTCATTGTTGTACATTTTCATGCAGTCATGGTTAGTTTGTAACTTTTTTGCTGGTTCTTTAGTCTGTAACAAGTAAGTTGTGCTCCTGTTTCTCTGATGCCTGAATTGGGGTTCAATTAGATATAGCATACATTGCGACATACATTGTGATTTTGGTATCGCCTTAAAGATTCTGCATAGCATCATGTTATCTAGATATGGCCTTAAAGATTGTTATCTGGGGTTAATGTTGTCGGTAATTTGATTTTGTTCTACAACTCTTTTGAGCTTTGATTCAGGTTTAAAGTTGTTTTAGAGTCAAAGCTTCATTGCTTCCTCACTGATCAACAATAAGCTAGGATGAACAGCATGACACATTTTATCTCTTGTTGCTGTAAATTCTATTGTGCGTTCACATACAAATAGAACTGAAGTATATGAGCATCCTTCTCTTGCATTCACTCCTTTGGGAATTTTTTTTTTTTTTATTTTTATGGCAACTTATGTACTGTGGCATCACAACTTGTAATCAGAAATCAATGAATCCTTTGCCATGAAGAATCTGCTGTATCTGGGACATCCACCTTTACCTCTTCAAGAGCCAATGCTGACTCCAAATCTGATCCATTTGTGATCGGCCAATGTGCCGTCTCCGGCAAGAAGAGAGAAACAAACATAGTCATGACGGAACCCAAGCGCCGAAGTAGAAGATTCCATAGTTGAAGCTGCAGGGCATGGCGAGAGAGCTCTGGCCAATGACGAGGATGAAGATGAAGCTCACATTCAAGTTGACGCTCTGCCCAGCTGATCGAATCTCTAGCGGACAGATCTCCCTTGGGACCAACCACCTGAGCCCACCTGTGACATAGACGCTGATCAAGACCAGAACAAGATGGGAACGGATATTGCCACCCCCAGAATGAGGAAGGCATTTCATGGATTACGGTACCCCAAATTTGATAATAGCTCCCCTCAAAAAATAAAAAATGATGAAAACACTATTTTCTTTTTCTCTTCTCCCTCCCCCTCCAGCCCTGTCGACTCTCTTCTGGCCTCCCCGCCCCCTCCCAGATTTGTTCGGTTGGATCTGGTTGAATAGAGTTGTGTCTGTTTGGTCGACTCCAGCCGAACAGATTGGAGGGGATGTGGGGGGGCGGGGGGGGGGGGGTGGGGTGGGGGGGGGGGGGGGGAGGGGGGGGGGGGGGGGGGAAGGAGGGGGAGCATCGGGGAGGTTCAGGGGAGGGGGAAGGTCGGGTCGTCGGAGGGGGAGAAGCAGTGGGGTGGCCGGAGAGGGAGGAGGAAAAAGAAAGGAGTGTTTTGGAGTTTTCATCATGGGTGAAATGGACAAAAAAATAATGGCACACTTGTAAATTTTTTGAAAGGCTTTTCTCACTTTTAGGGGTGGCAATATGTGTTCTCCAGCAAGACAAGATACGTGTAGTCTTTCTTGACTCCACTGTTGGCCCAAAGGCCTTCCACTCTAGTTTTGATGATGATTAACTCATGTAGTTATGTTTACTAATAATCTTGTGTTGTTTAAGTTTCAGATCATTAATCAAGATATTAGTTGGTGATTAGCTTCAACAAGGAGTTTAGAAGCTTTTCATAGTGATTCCAGGGCCAAAGCTTCAAGATCATACATTGCCTAGCCCATGGATGGAGTTTTGGAGCAAGTCAACTTGAAGATGAAGATCATCAAGAAGACTTAGGTATCCATAGTTTAGATAGTGTGTTTTTAGATCCATTTGTAAAGCTTAGTATAGTTGATATGCTCAAGTGCACAACAACACACACATGTTTTATGTTTGATATTGGTTTTTCGGTTTTTAGTTTAACCGATATGAGTTTTCATGAATAGTTTGATCAAAACAAGTTTACATGATTTATATGTATAATAGATGTATTCTAGTTATACATACATGCTTAAATGACTTAAACAAACTTATTTTGACTATCCTATTCATGTATTGAAAAATCAAGTTTGAAAAATACAAGTGTTTGTTTTTGATAAAATTTGCAAGACTCGAAAATGAATTGATTTGATTGATATATGTCTTGAAATTTTTATCACAAGTTTGTGTTTAAATACAAATGTTAAAACAAGTTTTATGGGATTTTCAGAAAAGATAAAAGATTTTTATAAAATATTTTTCCCAAGTTTTCTGACCCAGTTTTTAGTCCAGTCTTCAATCAGTCGACTAAGTCAACTGACCTAGTCGACTTGGCTGAAGTCGGTCGACCGACCCGGTCGACCGACGTGCACAAATCTGTGCACGTTTGGAAACCCTGGGACGGTCGACCGTACGGGTCGACCGGACTGAGAGCAGTGCTCTCTGTTTGTTTGGGTCGACCGGGCTGGTCGACCGTGGCTGCAACGGTCACATTTCTGACCGTTGGCGGTCGACCGGGACGGTCGACCGCTGCCTGTCAGAGCTGCCAGCTCAGCTCTAACGGCTAGTTTCTGATTTGGCCTATATAAACCCCATTCTCTTGGGTTTTTGGCCAAGGTTTTTGCAAGAGAAAAAATACCAGTTTTCTTGAGTTTAAAACAAGTTTTTAAAAGAGTTTTTGGGCTTTAATCTTTCAATCTTTATTGCTTTGGGTTTTTGGAAAATCAAAGAAAATTAGGTTTTGGGATTTTGATTTGATCTTTTATTTCTATCATATATAAGAGATTTCCCAAGTAGTTTTTCTTTATTGCTTGTTTCCAAAAACACCTTGATTCCACACTTGAGCTTATCATCTATCCTAATCTATTTAGGATCTTGTTTTTGTGGAAAAGAAAAAGGAAAGAGGTTTGTGGTTGAAAGAGACCACCTATTGTAAACCCTTGATTTCTTGGTTGCTCCCTCTTAGGTAGAGGTTGAGGTTGTGTAATTGGGTTGTTGGTTTGCTCCCTCTAGTGAGAGGTGGAGTTGTGGTTTGTAAACCCTCTTCGGTAGAGGAGTTGTTGGTTGTTGTATTGGCTACGGGCCTACCCCTCGGTTGTGAGGTGGTTGTTTGAGAGAAGTTCGGTACTCCCTTGTTGTAAAAATCCTTCTCGGTGAAGGTTCCCTCGGTGGGAGTCCTCGGTGGACGTTGTTAGTGGATTGGAAATCCTACACGGTGGTGTAGGCGGGGATGTAGAGCTGGGTGCTCGAACCTCGAAACAAATCTTGTTGTTAGCGTTTGATCCACTTGTCTCTCTAACTCTCTCTTTATATTTGTGCAAAGCATTATTCATCTTTCATATCATACTTGCTTGCATTTGTGTTGTGCATAGCATCATTCTTATTGTCACTTCATTCATATCATTTATTGCTTGTTGTGCCTTGCATAATTCATATTGATATATCATCTTATATGCTTGGTTGTTTGTGTGTGCCTCACTTGTACCTAATCAACAAGAGCTTCACATAGCACCTCAACTCGTTCAAGGGGAATCAAGAGGAGTTAGTTCAGAGCCCTTCACGGGGAATTCGGCTACACTTGTCGATTGTACTAAGTGTGTTTGCAAGATTTGCATTAGCTTCCGCATTTAGCGCACATAGTTTTGCATTTAGTTCTAGATTAGCAATAACACCTATTCACCCCCCCTCTAGGTGTACCTTCAATTGGTATCAGAGCGGGTGCTCCTGATACTTAGGCTTAACATCCTAGGAGTGAGATCCATTTGCTTGCTAATCTATTGTTTGCATTTGTTTGTTTGCACATTCATATAGTTTGCCATGGACTTCATGACCCCACCTATGTATGATGCTTCCAACATTCTTGTTTGGAAGACTAGGATGTCCATTTACCTCCAAACCCTAGGCTTACATGTTTTCCTTGCGGCTACCAAGAAATGCTATCTTGGAAATCGCATTCATATAGGGGCCAATGCACAAGCCCTTGAGGCCATTAGAAGCACTTTATCTAAAGAATATCTTATGAGTGTTTCTAACATTGATTCCGCTTTTGTAGTGTGGAACAAATTGATAACAACCACCACCTCCGAGCTTCAAGTGCAAATCCAACAAGAAGAGTCTAGTGGAGAATCCGAATCTCAATGCTTAATGATCCAAGGGATTGACTCTCTTGAGGTACACTCAGAAACCCACTTAGATGATGATGATGATGCTAGTTCTTCAAATGATTATATTGATCTCCATGCTTTGAGTGAAGAACTTTCTATTGTGTGTGAAAAATTGATTGAAAAATATAAAATTTTGAAAAAGAAAAGTCTAGGCCTTGAAAAAGAAAATAAATATTTGCATTCTAGACTTGATTGTGTTTTGCAAGAGAAAGATGAGATTTTGGATGAAAGGGATTCATTAAAATCTCAACTTGATCTTGCACTTAAAGAAAATAATTTTTTGAAAAATAAAAATGATTGTGATAATGTTTTGAAAAATAATGATGTTTTATCTTCAAAGATTGAATTTGTTTTAAGAGAGAATGAGTCTTTGAAAAATGAAATTGTTTTCATTACAAAAGAATTAGACATTTGTGTTAAGAAAAATGAATCTTTGAAAATTAAAATTGATTCACATGTTTGCCATGGTAGTGTAGCTTCTTCATCTAGTCTACCTAAGGCATGTACCTCTTCTTCTAGAATTAATGATGATATTTGTTTGTTAAAGAAGAGAGTAGATTGTTTGGGCTCCACTATGAGCCAATGTGCCATGAACCATACACGCTTGGAAACCTTAGTTCGAAAGAAACAAGTTCCATCCTTTATGCATGCACACCCTCCACGGCATACACATGCTCCTCACGGACACCATCACACAATGTATGCTCATGTGTACACTTGTACACATTGTGGACGTAAGGGCCACCTTGCTAAATTTTGTTATGATAGATTAAATGTTTCAAATTTAGCAAAGAATTTTGTTTGGGTTAGAGAAGGTACTAACCCCCATGGACCCAAAAGAGTATGGGTACCAAAGACCACTCCTCCTTTGTTTAATGTAGGTGTGGGCTCTCACATGACGTGAGAGTAGCGACACCTTGGAGTGGATGCGTTCCGAACTTCATGGAAATCATATGGATGCATCACTTTCAAGGGAAGGTTTGGCGGAGATGACCACCATGTGTTGGAGACTAGAAAGATGCCCTTATCGGTTTTGGTATAAATCTCTAACTCCTATTTTTTGTTTACATGCTTTTAATATTCATTGTTTATAGCATGTTTTTGATGTCTATGGATTAGTATGTTCATTCCATGCTTATTAGATCCTTGACATACATGTATAGTATTTGAGACACACATGCTTATATGAACCCATACTTAGTGTTCTCACTTTTGTTTAAGCTATAATGTACATCATGAATCTAATACATGTGAATTTACATAGTAATCATGTTTTAGTCTTATCATGATGATTTTTATCTTATTTTTAATGCTTAATGATTTGATTACTTGTTTAAGTGTTAGTTTTCATTAAGACTAGCTATATACTTGTGCATATAGTGGGCTACAAATAAATCTATATATGTTTGAGCTTGATTGCTTATTTGAACCCATTAGATGTGCTAGTATAGTCTAGTTTTGATGATTCATACATTTTAAACTTGTATTCCTATTTTTGGATTTGTTTTATGATTGTGGTTTTCACTTTTTGTATATGTGTATTATTGCCAAACTTTAAGATATACATGTATACCCCTTGAGTCATTTGCCTTTCATGCAAATCTATATATATGGACTCAATCGTGTTTAGGGATATGTATGTATACTTATTGTGTTGACAATTCATACATATACCTTGAAATGAAATTGATTTTGATGAAGATTTAGTTTTTCTTGATTTTGTATATTTGTTTAACTTCATGTATATGTCTATTTTATCCAAATTATTAGATATACATGAATATCCTTTGAGCCACGTGCCTTCATGCATATATCTTTGTGGACTCGTTGTGTTTGGATATGTATGTATACTTTAATTTGTATAAAACATACATATACCTTGAAGATTAAATAAGTTTTGATGATTTTCATGTTTTCTTTTTTCAAGGAATTTTGAGCCTAATTGGATATTTCATAATGCCATGTCACACATCACTTGTACACTCACCATTTTTAAAAATATTTCTCATGAGTATGTTTTCATGAGCATGTATGGACTTTATTGAATATTGAGTGTTTTCAAGTGCTATGTGATTTACATGTGTTTTATGAAAATAATTTTATTTTATTCCTTACTTGAAGGATTTCGTACTAGTGTATAAGATTTTCATTTAGCTAGTTACGGTATTCTTCATTTTGGTAGTGTTTTTCAAACTAAGCTTATTTTCAAATCTAATTTTTTTGAAAACCCCTACCATCTATGGGAGGTTGGATGGGAGTCCATGCCTTGTATGTTTATATTGAAAATCCTTTTAAACTTGTGCATGAGATGGGTGGATTAGGTTATGAGTTATACACTTGAACTTATTGTTATGTCAATTGGTATCATTGAACTCTTTCAATTGGTATCATTTTGATCTTTTTGTATACTCATATGTTTATTGTGTATGTATATTTTCAATTGGTATCATCTATTAGTGATTGGTACTCATTCTATTTCATACACATATATGTTTTTATGCTAGTGCTTGAACTTCAACTTTATTTCAATTGATTTAGTTTTCAATTGATATCCTATGGGGCCGTTTGTTTCGCGTAAAAGTCCGTAATTCGTAAATGACTTACAACCCAGTTACAATTACGGCGTTTGTTTGGACCGTAATTCGTAAAAGACTTACACAACCCAATTACCACTCACTTGCAACCCAATTACCACTCACTTACAGCCCAGTTACAGTTAATTTTGTGGTCATGCAAATTTGTATTATTTTTTATGTTAATATTAAAATTTTTTAATACGTAGCATTTTTAATATTTATTTGCAATATTAAAACTTTTTAAATCACAAAATAGTAAATTTTTTGATCAACTTTTTCACTTACGATTTACACATTATGACAACCAAACGCCGTAAAGCACAATACACTTTTCCACTTACAACTTTATATTACAAACCAAACACTATAAAGCTTACATGCATGTAACTTATTTACAACTGTAAAAGACTTTACCAATTACAACTTACGAATTACGGCCAATTACGACAACCAAACAGACCCTATTACAAGCCTATGCATAATTTTTGTTGGTATTTCATAAAGGGGGAGAAAATTCGTTTTTCATATTTCAATTGGTATTTGCCTTTCACTCCCTTGCTTTATGATAAAAAAATAGTCATTTCAATTGTTTATTTGGCTTAAAAAGAAAATACTATGTTTTGATATCAAAATGTCTTATGTTTTAAATTGGTATTAAAAAAAAAATTTGGTTTAAAGAAAAATATAAAAGTTTTGATTTTGACTATATGCAAGGAGAGCTTAACATCTCTTCTACTTATAGATTCATGATTGATTTTTGTTTACTTTTAATTGATATCAAGATGCTTCATTGACATATTTTTAATTGATATCATGTTTTTATAGTCACCCCTTATTGACCTTGTTTTTGTTTTTAGACAAAAAGGGGGAGAACATTGTTTTTATTATTTTTGATTGACAAAAAGGGGAGAAAGATTTTTACACCTCATTTATTGTTTTGATTGTTTACCCCTTTGTTGATGATTGACAAAAAGGGGGAGAATATTTTTATATATGCATACTTATGTTTTTGAATATATTATGTTTTATTGATGTTTTATTGGTATCTAGAGCATCTAGTATTTTTGTTAATGCTTTATTAATTTAATTGGTAAAAACTAGAGCTTCTAGAATATGTTTATGTGTTTTATGCATGTTGATGCATACATGTTTATGTACATTCATTGCATATTTATTATTTAATTGTTTGTGCATGAGTTAAGGGGGAGCTTCTTTGAAGCTTAACTTTAATCCATGCATATATAACTCCATGAGTTTTGTCATCATCAAAAAGGGGGAGATTGTTGGCCCAGAGGCCTTCCACTCTAGTTTTGATGATGATTAACTCATGTAGTTATGTTTACTAATAATCTTGTGTTGTTTAAGTTTCAGATTATTAACCAAGATATTAGTTGGTGATTAGCTTCAATAAGGAGTTTAGAAGCTTTTCATAGTGATTCCAGGGCCAAAGCTTCAAGATCATACATTGCCTAGCCCATGGATGGAGTTTTGGAGCAAGTCAACTTGAAGATGAAGATCATCAAGAAGACTTAGGTATCCATAGTTTAGATAGTGTGTTTTTAGATCCATTTGTAAAGCTTAGTATAGTTGATATGCTCAGGTGCACAACAACACACACATGTTTTATGTTTGATATTGGTTTTTCGGTTTTTAGTTTAACCGATATGAGTTTTCATGAATAGTTTGATCAAAACAAGTTTACATAATTTATATGTATAATAGATGTATTCTAGTTATACATACATGCTTAAATGACTTAAACAAACTTATTTTGACTATCCTATTCATGTATTGAAAAATCAAGTTTGGAAAAATACAAGTGTTTGTTTTTGATAAAATTTGCAAGACTCGAAAATGAATTGATTTGATTGATATATGCCTTGAAATTTTTATCACAAGTTTGTGTTTCAATACAAATGTTAAAACAAGTTTTATGGGATTTTCAGAAAAGATAAAAGATTTTTATAAAATATTTTTCCCAAGTTTTCTGACCCAGTTTTTAGTCCAGGCTTCAATCAGTCGACTAAGTCAACTGACCTAGTCGACTTGGCTGAAGTCGGTCGACCGGGTCGGTCGACCGACGTGCACAAATCTGTGCACGTTTGGAAACCCTGGGACGGTCGACCGTACGGGTCGACCGGACTGAGAGCAGTGCTCTCTGTTTGTTTGGGTCGACCGGGCCGGTCGACCGTGGCTGCAACGGTCACATTTCTGACCGTTGGCGGTCGACCGGGACGGTCGACCGCTGCCTGTCAGAGCTGCCAGCTCAGCTCTAACGGCTAGTTTCTGGTTTGGCCTATATAAACCCCATTCTCTTGGGTTTTTGGCCAAGGTTTTTGCAAGAGAAAAAATACCAGTTTTCTTGAGTTTAAAACAAGTTTTAAAAGAGTTTTTGGGCTTTAATCTTTCAATCTTTATTGTTTTGGGTTTTTGGAAAATCAAAGAAAACTAGGTTTTGAGATTTTGATTTGATCTTTTATTTCTATCATATACAAGAGATTTCCCAAGTAGTTTTTCTTTGTTGCTTGTTTCCAAAAACACCTTGATTCCACACTTAAGCTTATCATCTATCCTAATCTATTTAGGATCTTGTTTTTGTGGAAAAGAAAAAGGAAAGAGGTTTGTGGTTGAAAGAGACCACCTATTGTAAACCCTTGATTTCTTGGTTGCTCCCTCTTAGGTAGAGGTTGAGGTTGTGTAATTGGGTTGTTAGTTTGCTCCCTCTAGTGAGAGGTGGAGTTGTGGTTTGTAAACCCTCTTCGGTAGAGGAGTTGTTGGTTGTTGTATTGGCTACGGGCCTACCCCTCGGTTGTGAGGTGGTTGTTTGAGAGAGGAGTTCGGTACTCCCTTGTTGTAAAAATCCTTCTCGGTGAAGGTTCCCTCGGTGGGAGTCCTCGGTGGACGTTGTTAGTGGATTGGAAATCCTACACTGTGGTGTATGCGGGGATGTAGAGCTGGGTGCTCGAACCTCAAAACAAATCTTGTTGTTAGCGTTTGATCCACTTGTCTCTCTAACTCTCTCTCTTTATATTTGTGCAAAGCATTATTCATCTTTCATATCATACTTGCTTGCATTTGTGTTGTGCATAGCATCATTCTTATTGTCACTTCATTCATATCATTTATTGCTTGTTGTGCCTTGCATAATTCATATTGATATATCATCTTATATGCTTGGTTGTTTGTGTGTGCCTCACTTGTACCTAATCAACAAGAGCTTCACATAGCACCTCAACTCGTTCAAGGGGAATCAAGAGGAGTTAGTTCAGAGCCCTTCACGGGGAATTCGGCTACACTTGTCGATTGTACTAAGTGTGTTTGCAAGATTTGCATTAGCTTCCGCATTTAGCGCACATAGTTTTGCATTTAGTTCTAGATTAGCAATAACACCTATTCACCCCCCCTCTAGGTGTACCTTCATCCACCATTGTAACGGTCCCAGGTTTAATTAACTCAAAATCCATAATCATCAATCTTATTGCTCGTTAAACATAATATACTAAATAAATTTCGGCAGCATCTCTTCTGAAATATAAACTCCATCTCAATACAATAATTTAGATTTCAGCTAACATCAGTCTACTTATAAATCTCATTTTCATCATATATAGTTCATCCCAAGGTCTATCAAATAAACATATGGAGTGCTTCCCTGATATAATATTCTAACTCACAGTGATTAATAACATCAGAGCTTATAAAAAGAATCACATTATACAATAAGTACATACGTCATATCAGGAGAACACCCTTGCAGCTCTAAGTCGGACTTTCGTCTTGCCGTGACCTGAAAATATCAATCTGTGGTGGGGTGAGCCCAACAGCTCAGTGAGTGAAGTCATTCAAAATAGAGTTTGTATTATACTATCATTATACTTCAAGTATTATGCAGTTGAGCAATGTCAAAAATCAGTTGCAATATTTTCTACTTATGCTTGATATTGCAGCTTATGAATCATAGATTCTTTTTATTATCTGATACTTTTTATATGTATTCTTCTAGGTACACGTGACCAATATTTCATTAACATACAATATCAATGATTTTGCAATACTTGACCTACTCGTTAGTCTCTTATAATCACCTCTCCTGTTTCCAGTTTGTAACATGTTCGTATTTCATATATAGTCATGATCACAGCACAACTCTTGGAGAGCCTAATCACAGCACAACTCTTGGAGAGCCTAATCTTACTCACTAGATTAGTTACAGTCCAATATTGTACCTACCCCAATATACATATGACATCACACCCTACTCATAATGGTATCCAATTATAACTGTGTGTTCATATATGAAGAAATACGAGACACTCACATCCATATACTGGATGTCACAACAATCTATTTACCCGATGTCATAGACAACTATATGCATACACTAGGTGTCATACATATTAATATGCTTAATTCGGATATCATAAACAATCATATTCATATACTGGATATCATAAACAATCATATGCATATACTAGGTGACATACCTATTAACATCTATAATTCGGATATTATAACAATCATATCCATATACCGGATATCATAAACAATCATATGCATATACTAGGTGTTATACCTATTTACATCCATAATTCGGATATCATAACAATCATATCCATATACCGGATATCATAAACAATCATATGCATATACTAGGTGTCAAACATCCTTAATTCGGATATCATAACAATCAGATCCATATACCGGATATCATAAACAATCATTCAAGCATACTTCAATAAAATAATATAAATACTCCCCTTCGATCACCTCCGGTTCAACCCGGTCCCTTCCTCCGAAATAATAAATAACAACAGTACTCCCCTTCGGTCACCTCCGGTTAAACCTGGTCCATTCCTCCGAATACAATAAATAATAACAATACTCCTCTTCGGTCACTTCCGGTTAAACCGGGTCCCTTCCTCCAATACAATACATGACATCATATACATATACATACTTATGCACATTTCTTATCACAAAGGCATTCACATTTATACCGATGTGTCACAAAGTCAAGTTCATGTGATTTCATTTCTTAATTCGTTAGTTTCGAGAAATTCTTATCATAATAAAGAGGTACCAACACACACATAATGCATTCAACTTAATGATCCTCAATATCGTGCCGGTCAAGTTCTGATTTCGTAATACCAGTATTCGCTTTTCCTAATCATAATATTTATTCACCTTTTATCATTAGTTAACATCTGAGATCCATCATCATTTGTCTCTTTTATCCTCAGGTAGATTACCTATTGGTTACAACTTGATTTAATTCAGAATCTTCTCTTTACTTCTGATACAAGTGACAGTTAAACGACAATTCTGATATTAATGAATTATTACACTTTTAATGTTATAATTATCCTTTATTTCGATCAAGGACTGATTTTAATACTTTTGTTTGGTACAACTCAAATTTACCTCAGGTTCCACCAATGTCGGTGTTAACGCTACTGACTTCTATATAGCATGTTTTTTTGTTGCTTCTATTTTCTAGTTCCAAATCACACAGTCAATTACTAGTCAAATCATCTTCTGCGTTCGCATATGAATTAAACCACACATATATATACATGCACATAAATACACATATCACTTACCAATACTGGATTACTAATCTCATTGACACGACGCTCAATCTTTCGTCTGTATCACAACTTTCAATTGTTAAGGTTATTATCTGACTCTTACCAGTTAGATATAATCGGTGTCACTATAAAGAAGCCTAATAGAGAATTCTGATATTCTGATAAATTAATTACAAGGATACCCGAAAGTCTCTGGTGTATAGAGTGGGCATAACAAAATACTAGTTCAATATTATCGGTATTTATTTTGTTGACATCGAATTATCCATCATAATCGATATACTTAATATTAGATTGTCAGATTTACTCAATACTGACTCTAACTGGTTTTCACCAGTTTAATTACTCACTTGATACTTATACACCATTATCGGTCACCCATTATCTGACTTTCCTCAGACTTAATCTTATTCAGTAGTTTTTCATTAATAAATATTAATTGCTAAAAAGTACAATATCTACTTACGAGTTCTAGTCCAAAGGTATTATTTTTTCATCTCTCTTCAGGTTTGATGAATCTTAGTTATTTATCAAATCAATTGCTTTCAGTTGCTACCGATTAACAACTGAATCGATATATAAAATATGTAAGCCATCCGATGACTTTTGATGTCGCAAGTGTGCAAATTGGTACACCAAATCACGTTATGAGCATATACATATCCTGAAACACAAGTACGAAAACAGTATTCACGAGATCAATACTCAACATACTACATAATATGTTAGTATCCTGTGTACTTAGCTTAACAATAAGCTTTTGATATGCAATTTTTAAGCATGTCTGGTAGTGTTAGGAATTTAGTTGCTCTAATTCAGTTCATTATTAATTAATAATTACTTTGATCAGTTCCATCATCATCGGTTCACGTTCACAGTTGCTAAATAACCAAAATGTCCCGATCCCATCTGAGTTACCAATTTTAACAAAACCTTCAATAATTTAACCAGTACGCTATTTCTATTATACCGCATCAATTACATGTATCTCATTTAACAGAGTTTTCTATGTCACAGTTATGACCAGTTGCTCGAAGATAAAACTCCAATTTCATTTGCGAATTTCAATCCTGATATCAACCTCAGATTTTCGCTTATACCAGCATCGGTATAACTGATTCTATAATTATCCAATTATAGTTGGTGTGTCTAAAGTAACTTTGGTCTTAACTGATTTCTAATTATCTCTTATTAATTTATAAACAACCATGATCTGTAATTGATTTTCCGTTGTCACTGTTTAGTCTACTCACCGGGTACACCGGCGTTAACCAACCACCATCCGATTATTATTATCCATAACTATTACTTTCATAACAGATTGGATATCACTTACATATAATATCAATCTTCACTTAACTAACATCATTATTATATTGATAGTCAATACACATGCAATCACAGTATGTAATAGAATCGGATGTAGACTTTACCCACTTAATGATTTTCAGGTCGAGTGACATAAATATTTATCACAGACAGATAGAAAGTATTAACCGAAATTTTATACTTAACCATTTCTATTAGAACCCAGTACTTAATTATTCGATTCTCAATCCTATTAAATACTCGCAACATATACATGATGCTCAGAATTCTCCAAACACATAACTTATGTGGCATTTGTCTATGCGCAACCATTTTAATACACTTACAGGCTCTTAATGGTCATGTTATACGAACTTTAAATAACAATTCTCAATTTGGTATCAGACCCGTATTATGTTCTCACACACATATACATAACATATCCGTGATTCATTATTCGCATACCCTATTTGGATTTCGGTACCACGACACTCGTTCACTTTTATAATATTTATCACAATCATCGTAATAACATCTTAGCTCCATTGGATCTATATTATCAATAATTTCTCAATAATAATTATTTCTAAATTGGGAAAAACAAAACTTAAGTTAGGACTTTCACTCACCAGGTATACCGATAAATTTTGACCACCCAATACCATATACTGATATGCAAGATGTGTAGCTCTCATTTCTACGATCACAACGGCTCAAGAATTGTCCGAATCCGACTTCGAATGGCCAAGATATCGTTCGGAAACTAAAAACAATATAAAATGTTAGATACGTAATAACTGAAAATATTTAGGGGGCTGTTTGTAATTTTTCAGAGCCCCAAAGTAATTTATAATCTTACAGAGGCTAAAATAAAATTTACCTTTTTAAAAATGAAAACGGGTTGGATTCTTAACTGGTCGGGTCTGGTTACTTTAAAAACCCAAACCTAAAACCCTGTAATGGGTTCCCCCACCTATTCGCAGCAGCAGCAGCTTGCTGTTGCTGCCCTCGCGGCGCCTGCCGCCCCACCGGCCACCTCGCCAGCGCCGCTCTGGCGCCCTTGCCGCCGGCGAGGTCCGAGAGAGAGAGAGAGAGAGAGAGAGAGAGAGAGAGAGATAATGGAGAAAGAGAGAGAGGGTGGGCCTGCCGCTCCCCCCCAGGCCGGCCTGGCGTCGGTCAACCCGAGAGAGAGAAAGAGAGAGAGAGAGAGAGTGAACGGGGGAGAGATTTTATTCCCCCCCCCCCCCCCCCACACACACACACCCACAAAACACCAAAAACCACCCCCACCTACCCCCACATTTCTCCCATCTACTCCCAAATTCCTCCCATACTCATCAATCAAATCTTATTTTTCTTTTCTTTTTCTTTTTCTCCCTCCTCTCTATAAAAATCAAAATATAATTACAATTAAAATTAGATATCAAACTTGGTATTCAAACAAATATTTCATAAAGTAAACACACTTACAAAACTTTGACATATTATTTTTTTCAAAACATCAATAAATAATTATAAAAAGAATTTCTCGGTAAGATACCAATCACAATTCTCATTATCGGTATAGAATAAAAAAACATACAAATTTCTAACAATCTCTTTAACAAAATTTTTAATAATTAGTCCAGAGTTTAATATCTCGGGTGTTACAACCATGATCCCAGAGTATTGCTTCTGATATTTCTCCGATGATCACTCGTGAGACAAGCATTTGGACTCCTCCCAACGTGAACGAGGCCCGCCTTCCAAATTTATCGATCACAGCCATGGACACAAAGTTTGAGCCGAGGCCAATTGACGCCAGTCATCATTGCTGACATGAGGGCCGCGCTCTTTCTGAGGCCGCTGCTTTGGAACAAGACTGGAGCATAACATGTTATCGCATTGATACCTGTTACCTGTAAAGTGATCAGAATTGAAGGCAAATCTGTCACAGTTTCAATCTTTCTTGAAATGGCATAGTCTTTCTTGAGTGACATGCATACCTGTTGAAAGAATGGAATGAGGATGTCCGTTACTAATTGAGGTCGATGCTTCGACGAAAAGGATGCTCGGTACTCTTTGATATGTTGCTTGCCGGTCTGTGGTTCCTCTAATCTTCTGAAGCACTGCAGTTGCCTTCTGGAGGTCTGCGTCGCGCTGGGATGAGATTGTTAGGGGTTTGCATGTAGGAAGATCGCGGCTAGTGTCAGCAATGCAGCTGGAACTGATGCTAAGGCTATAGCGAGATTCTCCATCCCAAGTCGCCGTGTATCTTCTCGGTCCCAAAATTGGTGAGGGTTGCCGAGATGCATACGATGCTGAAGCAGGTCGGGAAGCCGTTGTTGATCGCGCCTCAGTATTGGGACAGAGCCGTTTCGGCATAGGTAGAAAGGAATTGCCTGGAACTTATTGAGAAATTCATCATAATTTCAGAGTTTTGATACAATGATAGAAATATTAGTATATAGCATCTGGTTAGTAAATCCAAGACCTGCGCCAAGAAAGAGCCTGCTCAAGATGAGCATGTGCAAGTTGACTGCAGCCCCTCGTAATGCCCCGCCGACCATGAACGCCACCCCGCCGAGGAGCATTGACACCCTGCGGCCGAAACTTTGCGTGACCGGCGACACAAAGAAGGATGCCAACAGTCCGGCAAGACACAGAGATGATGTAAATGATGTCGAGAGCTGGCTATCAAACTTGCAGTAGTTACTCACACTAGACTCTTTCATCGTTCTTTCGACTTCAGGGAAGAACCATAGATGTCACACAACCTTTGGGGTAATAAAATATCACATGAACATCCACAAAAACTACATGTACGTCTGTACATTACATTCATAATTACTTTACACATATCAGTATGCACAATTATGGCATCAATTTGGACCGTTTTCTAAGCTTAAAACGCACTAAATGATTTTTTTTATTTTAAATATAGGTCATAACCCGATACAAGTAAGATTTGAACCTCATTTTATTAAAAAGAACTTAATAAAATATTACATGAACATCCAAGAAATATACATATGATATGTACATTACATTCATAATAACTTTACACATATCAGTTTGGACTGTTCTCTAATCTTCAAACACGCTAAAAGAATTTTTTTTTAAAACATAGGTCATAGCATGGTTGCATTGCAGGCAAGATTTGAACCCAAAACCTCTTGTCATTGCCAGAGAGATTTTACCACTATGCTACAATAATACTTGCACACATTAAACGATTTGAATTCATATGACCCACCTGATTAGGACTAAATTGGATGTCAGACTACATAAATAAAATTAATTGATGTTATAGAACTGCAATAATCATCCTATTTTATTAAAGAGAGAATAAACAAAATGTTACAGGAACCTCTGAAAAGCACAACATATTAAGAATCTCAAAGTATACATGACACTGGACAAGACTGTCCTCTAATTCTAAAGCAAGCAAGAGGACCAAAATTCATGCGATCCAACTACGTGTACTAAATTAGAAGGGAAAGAACCTGAGATGCCAAGTTAAAACCATTGCAGTACTGAGCTGCTTCAGTGCTGCTGCTGTCTGTGAAGGACCCAACTGCCATGGCTCTTGGATGGAGAGAGGTTGCAGAGACGAAGAGGCCGTGGAGGGAATGAAGAGGACACATCATTATGAATTCATCCGTGTGTTTCTTCTTCTCAATTGATTGTTGGTGGGCAAGAAAGTTTGGAAGTCTATGGGTTCGGGTCAACTCATGCCCGAGCCCCAAGTGGAATTAACTTAGATCTGATTGACTCGTTAACAGATAAAAAACTATTCTCCAACTTTTAACCAGCAGAGCAGCAAGCTTTTGACATCAAGATATTAATATACTCCAGACAATCAAATTGGTGGGGCATCCTGGCCTGCAATTCAAGACAATGATACCCAACGACAAGTATTATTTTGGCGTAAATTGTAGAAGCCCCTCAAACTAGCATCATTTTGTTAAAAAAACTCTCATATTTATCCAGCTGAGTCAACTGACCATGAAACATCTCTCATATTTGATGGAACGCTTGGAAGCTACTCATTTTAGGGTCGGTTTAGTTATCGTAATTCACCGTAATTTGTAAGCTATAATTGGTAAACTCTTTTATGATTGTAAATGAGTTACATGCATGTAAGTTTTACGGTGTTTGGTTGGTAATATAAAGTTTTAAGTGGGAAAGTGTATTGTGTTTTACGGTGTTTGGTTGTCGTAATGTGTTGCGCCCCGCTTCCTAAAATACACAGAAATAGAGTCGCGACGAGAGTCGACAACGTATATACGCGAGGAGAATACCCTACGTATACACGTTAAGTCTAAAGTAACCTGAACAAGTTATATCAATCAATTATGAAAGCATTAAATATCACTACAATATAACATAAATTTTCACACATGATAACAGATGAATAAAGGAATATAATAAGCATTGAGTCCAATAGAGAATCAAGAAAATGACTAGAAATAAAAAGGGACAAGAAGGATACACTGGTGTCAAACAGAGTAAACATCAGACTCCTCGTAATACATATGATCCTGCCAAAATACCTAAACAACAATAAAAATAACCATAGACCTGGATGTGCAAATCTAGGGAGTCAGAACTCCCAATGAGTGTATAAAATGAGGCGAAGGTACATGTGCATATAAAATGATGAAATGCAATATGATAATAAAACAATCAGATCATCAAGAATGCAATAACATATATGAACAATAATAAAAGTAGTCAGTGCTACAGTCTAATGTACAATCAGGTCATGTGTACCATCGGGTGTCCAACATAGCATACATGTATCAGATGTCGATCATATCATATGTATAAATATGACAAGTGAACACAATCAGTCACAGTATGCAATTAACAATTTATCATTATTAATTATATCAGTGGACACCAATTGCCACATGCAGTAGACGCATCCAATTCTACGCTTACCACTCGTGTCAATCAAAGTCCTATGTTATCGAAACTGATAGAATGAGACGTTGTCCATGTTTTAGATGGATTCCGTACATACCCGATACCATGACACTTGGTGTTGAACTAGGTCCTACCGCTACGTAGTCAATAACAATGACAATGGAAACAATACGGGATGTTAGTCAACCCTCAGAACCCTGCAGTGGAACTGTATTTCGACTACGCAACCTGTATCCTAGGTTCACCCAAAATACAGACGTTGTCTCCTTCATCAATTTTTTCAATCTTGGTATAAGTTGTCTATTTATATTATTATTTAGAGTAATCAATATCCATATTATTTCAATTACTGGGACGATACAGTGACAGTAATAATATCATTGGTGTTAACAATAACAATGAGAACAATATCTCCGTGTAAATGGTAAAACAATAGAACAATACATGTGTTATGGTCTAACAATATTTTTTTCAGTAATTTCAGTAACATGAAGTATTACTATTTCAAATCTGCACACTGATCAATAGACAGTCTCATCCATCTGCACTAGGTGATAACAATAACAAGTCTGTTTAACATATAATTTCAATACGGTCACTGTAACCATCAAGTATTCAATTCATTGCCTATTACGAAGCTCAATTGATCAATAATGCAGTTTCCTTATTTCTATCAATATATTCTAATTCTCTAAGTCATTAATATATCAATCCTCAAAGTCATCGGTATATCCAAGTCTCCAACATATATAAATACTCAGTTACACCTAACCAATCCTTATATCCAATTTGATCAAGATTATCAATACACCCCACTTTAATCGAACCCAATCATCGATCCAAACTCAAAGTAACAATATCAACTGTATAAATATTTAATTCACTGGTTCTGCCCAATCCAATTTATAATATTTTCCAACCTCAAGTCAAACTCCAATAAAGTCCCCTGATAAATCCAAGTTTAAAAGATTCAGTTTACTGATGCAGCCATGACCTATATGATTATTTATCAAGATCTAATCTATTTCTCGCCGAATCATCATCAAATAAGGACGGCTAACTCTGATAATAATTCACACAAAATCCACACATTAAAGCATAATCAAGAGCTAACTCTGACCTCAAGATTTAATCAGATCACAGTCTAAAAGTATCACAACAAGGTCTGATCAAAATGTAAACCGTTAAATGATGACTAAAGAAATGCTAATACTTCAGTGACGAATACCAATCCATTTATATTTGTCATCAAGGATATATTTGATTTACCATCACCAATATTCAGCTCTCTTGCAGTATAATAATTCATGACCGGTCCCAGTATAAAAGGCCTAATCTATCAATGAAGAACCTTCTCCTATAATTTATCCTCGAATTTACAATTAAATTCTCATCCGGTTATCACTAATAAGGAAAGTCATGTCTAACACTTATTAGCCTAGAATACCAGAACAAATCGATAACAATATTGATAATAGGGTAACAATATATCAATAAAACAATATCAGAGCATCACGGTATAATAATGGTTGTCGGCATGAACATAATAATGCAGAAATTATATATACATTCGCATGAAACAATAAGATAAAACACTGAAATTAAATAGACCAATAAACAAACCTCACATGAAATGACGCAGTTTTGGATCTGAATCGCCATCTAATTTTCACTGCACGAACCATACAGACCTCTGAATCATCTTGTAAGTCGGTCTTCGAATCGGCTTGGCGTATCGGCACTCTGCGAACACGGATACAGATCGGGTCCGGGTCTTCTGTTACTGGCTTGGATCGCACAACAGATCCGAATCGCTGCAACACGCAACCAAACACATGAACTCACATACATACATTCAGATACCCACACGTGTACACAAATAAACGCGCACATACACACAATACACACGTATACTAACATATACACATCTATATATACATACATACATTTATACCCATTCACTTAATATATAAATAATACACACCATCATTTATACATTATTACACACATTTACATATAGGACACAAAGCACACAATAATACACACTCTTACCAATGCTCATATACAAAATAACACACAACACCAACACATGCAAATATAAACACCCTCATATATATAACAAAGAGAGGGAGAGAGAATAACTTGAGAGAGGCTCACGCAAGCAGGAGAGAGGCGCGGCTTGGGCCCCCGGCGCACCTGTGGAGGCCGACGAAGAGCGAGCTCTGCAAGGAGAGAGCCGCGGATCTCGTCGTAGAGAATACAGGTGTACTCGCGCTCGCCAACGAAGGATGAGCATCCACGATAAGAGTGTAGAGGGCTCGGTTGATGGTCAAAGAGCCATGGGGTGCTGCCGACCATGTAAAGGAGGACGTGGGGCAGGAGGGTATGTGGTGTGCTGCCGATGTGTCTCCAGTGGAGGAAGGTAGTGGCTAGAGGAAGGGAGGAGAGTTGGGCTCCATAGGAAGGAACTACAGGCCATCGAAGAGGAGCTCAGCAAGTGAGTGGTATGTGGCTGATAGGTGGTGACGTGAGGAAGGGAGAGAAGAAGATGGGGATGCAGTTGCCGAGTTGTGGGTGGCTGTGCAGGAGATGATGGTTAGGTTTAGGATTAGGTTAGATTAAGGGAGAAGGAGATAATTATATAGGGGTAATTGGGTAGTGGGTTATTAGGTATGGGATTAGCTAATGAGTTAATGGATTTAGATGAAAAAGAGAGAAAAATTAGAAATAATAGTAGTAATAATAATAATGTTTATACAACTAATTAAGTAATTAGTAATAGAGATAATTAGTAATGATAAGGACTAGTAATACTAACAACATTATTAACAATAATAACTGCATAGATGTGATATTAGTAATAAGATAATGAATAATAATTAATACAACATATATATACATATTAAAATACTATTTAGAATAATTACTAATAAAAATAGAAATCTATAAATTTAGTTATCAAACCCAAAAAAATAATAACAACTCTTAATACAAATCATATGTACATGTTAAAATATTATTATACATAATAAATCATGTATTATACACTAGAGATATTACATAATGTGTAAGTCGTAAGTGAAAAAAGTTGACCACAAAATTAACTATTTGGTGATTTAAAAAATTTAAATATTGCAACTAAATACTAAAAATACTAAATATTAAAAATAATATTAATATAAAAATAATATAAATTTGCATGATCATAAAATTAACTGTAAATGAGTTGTAAGTGAGTGATAATTGAATTACAAGTGAGTGGTAATTGGGTTGCGGAAGTCTTTTATGAATTATGTGTTAGCAATTTTCAAAATAGATTGATCTATAAAAACTTAAAAGCGGAAGGAATAGATCGTACCTCCAGTCATAACAATCAAATTCAAATTTTTGTTGTAATAAAATAAAGAGCACCAGAATTTTTGAGATTCGTTGACTAGTCTATCCAAAACTTTATATCTATGAAAAGATGGAATCTCATAGACTTTTATAGACTGGAGACCCTTATCTCATAAGAATATTTCACACACTTGATATGTCCTCTTTCCATCAAAAAGGACAAATAAATAAGAGTAAGATGGGTAGTTGTAACTCCATAAATTGTGTCCTATATTTTAGGGAAAATAACTTTAGTGGTTTTTTTCCTCTTAAACTTCTAATGGGCCATAAACTGAGAAATGGTTATATTTTATGAAAATAAAATAATATCCAACATTCTCTCACTTGGCCCATAGGATACTTAATATGTATTAAATTAAAATTTATACATGAACAAAAATTTTCCCTACATCCTTATACTCAAGCAAAAGAGTTTAAATCACATGAATCATGACAGAAAGTTCTCTAAGATTAAATATTACCTTCCATGTATTACAATGTAATTTTTCATTTGAATGAGAACATATGTGGTCATATCTTTATGAATGAGCTTTCAAATGTTCATTTAGGGTCTATTTAAAATTCAAACATGCATATTGTCATTCTCTCAACTTTATGTATACAACCAGTAAATGAGAAGACAAATTTAAATCAACTAGAGTTTTTATATCGACCAAAAGTGGCACAAACAGAAAGAGTATCTCAATTACAAAATAGAACTGAGTCCCGTATGCTCAACATGCCCCTTATAAGTCTTAGGTGGCAATCCTTTCGTGAAAGAATCCGCAATCATCAATCTAATACTAATATGATCAATAGCCACCTTACTTGATTTCACATGTTTCTGAAGTTTTAAATACGTTATGTCGATGCGTCCACTGCGACTTTCACTTTTATTATTCTTGGCCAAAAACACTGCAGCTGAGTTGTCGCAGAAAATCTTCAATGGCTTAAAGATTGAGTCGACAATCTAAAGTCCTGCAATAAAACTCTTAACCAAATAATTATTTGGGTATTGGTTCAAACTAAATTTATCACCTTTAACAATTGGTGCTACACTAGGTAAACAATCATTCATCCGAAATCTCTCAAAAATTTTATTGATATAGGTTTATTGAGACAGTATTAATATTTTTTGAGATCTGTCTCTGTCAATTTTTATGCTAATAACATAAGAGGCTTCATCCATATCTTTCATGTCAAATTATTGTGAGAGAAATCGCTTCACTTCATGAAGCAAGCCCAAATCACTTGAAGAAAGTAAAAATATCATACACATATGGAACTAAGAAACTTATTTTACTCCCACTGACCTTATGGTATATACACTGATCTATAACATTCTCCATGAAACCAAATGAAAAAAATAACATTATGAAACTTTAAATAACATTGGCGAGAGGCTTGTTTTAGTCCATATATAGATTTTTTTTAAGCTTGCAAAATGAATAACAAATTTACTAAACATGTAATGAAGTAAAAATGAAAAATTTACCCTTGTGTTAATCCAAACAAAAAAAATTAACACATCATCATAACCTTTCCTGTAGGTATATTTTTTAATGATTACTTTATAATGAGACTAGTATTTTTTTTTCATATTAAAATTTTCTAGACCTGTGGGCAACTAAATTTTTTTTTAAAACATAGTTCACTATCCCATTCTAATTAAACCAAAACATAATAATCACCATGTGGGGTTAATAACTATATTTTCATGTTTAATTACAATTGTTGACGTCATAAATATATGTGACTAAAATTAAATTTTTCTTCGTCACTTAACATCATCTCATAATCAAGAATGTTATGGCAATTACTTAATTAATCAAATGTTATTTTAATATGACATCAAAATTGGCTAAAGTTAATGTCAATAATGTATAAGTAGTGATTTCAAATACTACTCATAAAAGAAGAACTTAATTTATACATGTTGTTCATATCATTCAAAAACTCAATTTATCTCAAATAGATAAATTTGAGAATAAAATAGCAAATTTATCTCAATTAGATTAATATGTTATTTTGATCTCATTACAAACAACTTCTAAATTGCAATATTACAGTTTATGAACTGATTCTATAAATTTTGAATTCCATAAAAGATCCTGAAATTAATTTGGACTGATACTGTAAATACTAAAATTCTGAAGGATTGCAGAAAAGTCCTTGAATTCAGATTTTATTTTCAGGACAGTCACAGAATGTAAATTGCATTTGCATAAAGTTACTAGAATATTAACTGTAAGCCCGTTAATCAAATAGAATTAAGTTTTTGATATAATTCTATTTTATCAAGGATTCTCATATAAACGAGAGTCAAAATTTCAACATGCTAATGATTGGATTTATCTTTATTCTCCAATAATTAATGAGATAAAATCCAACAAATATTCTATTAGAATATATTATCCAGTAAACAGACAACAAACTTTATTTTGCATCGACTGCATATATTAATTTTAAGCGCATGCAATCTGTACAGAGTGATAACCAGAAAGAAATAGAATTTTATCTTTCTATTTTTTATTTTAGAAAGAAATAGAATTTTATCTTTCTATTTTTTATGTTATCTCTATTTTATCTTATCATGCGTGTTTAAAAATAGAGATAAATTCAACCATGAAAGAAAGAAATTCAAATCCTTTCAATTAAACAAGAGATAAGGATCAAATAAATCGAGACTCTTATTAACATTTAAATAATCACAGAGTAAATTATCCTTTCACAAGATAAGCAAGATTGAACTAATTGCTAAACTAGAGATAGGGCTCTGATATCAAATGTTAGCAATTTTCAAAATAGATTGATTGTATAAAAACTTAAAAGAGAAAGGAATAGATCGTATCTCTAGCCATAGCAATCAAATCAAATTCTTATTGTAATAAAATATAGAACACCAGAATTTTGAGATTCGTTGGCTAGTATATTCAAAACTTTATATCTATAAAAGATGGAATCTCATAAACTTTTGTACACTAGAGACTCTTATCCCTTAAGAATATTTCGTACACTTAACATATTCTCTTTCCATCAAAAAAGGACATAGAAATAGGAGTAAGATTGTAACCCCCTGCTCCCCGGTATACGTATCACCGTCTCAGTACGCGATACGACGTACAAAAATTGATTTGACCTCCGTGGTAGTCCGCTTGAGTTGATTTCAGTTTCAAAAATTATTTTCTAATATTTTATATTTTTTCGAATTTTCTAGAATTTTTCTGGATTATTTTGGAACATCTCCATAGTCGGTGTCGACCGATACCGATAATCGGCCCTACGATTTTTATTTCACAAACGGAGTTGTATTTTACGATTCCGCTTTCACCTTGTGCCTTAGAATCATGTTATCTACATTCGGGCATTTTTGGTGATTTTTCTGAATTTATCGAAAATCCGGCCAAATCGGTGTCGCCCGGTATCGGCGAGACACTCCGGGATTTTTAATTTGCAAAGCAGATGGAATTTCTTCAAACCGTCTTCATATTACGTCTCAGGATAATATTTTCTATTTTCTGTAATTTTTAGGCACCGTTCGGAGCTAGTCAATTTTGACCCTATTAAAATAATATTAAATTATTTTATTTACAATTCTTTTTCAATTCCTTCTTCTCCAAGCTTCTTTCTCCACCGCCTCTTAATTCCACCGACTCCCATAACCACCTAAACCCATTTCCACCGCCTTCCCTCTCTCTAAAACTCCCTCTCCTTTCTCTCTCTCTCTCTCCAAATTCTCTCTCTCTCTCTCTCTCCTCTCTCTCTTCTCTTTTTTCTCTCTCTCCCTATCTCTCTCTGTTGGCAGCAGGCCGCCTCCGGCCTTGCCGCCGGTGCGCCCCGGTGGCCGGCGCGCCACCGGGCTCCACCCCCTCCGGCCACGCGGCCGGTGACCGGCCGCCACCGCTCCCAAGCGCGGCGCACCACCACACCCCCAAAGCCGCACCTTCCTCCTCGTCTTCTTCTTCATCTTCTCCTCCTTTCTTTTCTATTTCATCTCTGTTTTTCTCTCCCTCTCTGTCTCAATCTCTCTCTCAATCTCTATCACTCCCTCTCTCCCCGGCCTGACTGACGGCCGCGCCGCCGGCGGCCGGGATCGCCGGCGGCGGGCCCCCCCGCTGCCGCCGGCCAGCCTTGCTGGCCGGCTAGCTCGCGCAGCAGCAACAAGAGCTGCTGCTGCTGCTGTTCTTCTCCTTATTGGGTTTGGGTGAAACCCAAACCCAATAAACCCTTATTGGGTTAAATGGTAAACCCCATAAACCCCTTAAACCCGACCCATTACCCATTACCCATTAATTTAAGTTATGGTTTGAGTTTGGATCTAAACCTGACCCGTTAACCTGTTAACTCGTATCCGAAACCCATTAAAGGTAATATTACATAAAATCTCCTTCTTTTTTTTAATAATTGCATTTAAAAATCTTATTATTACATATTTAACCCATTTTGATTATTTTTAGCGTTCGGGCGATATCGGGAGCATCCGGACTCCGATTTGGACGATTCTGGATCCGTTGCGATCGTGGGAAAGAGAGCTACCTTCCCACAGCTAGTTTGTGAGTGTTTTCTTTTATAAATTATATTTGTACCATATTTAGTGAAAGTGATTGATAGTGTAATTAATAAAACTTGATTATCGGTAAATCATTATACTTATTGTTTACTCGGTAAATCCCTGGAATTAAAACATAATAAAAACCTGATTTATTATATGAGATGATTGGTATGTTCATAAGTAAAACTAGTTACGAATTTGATAATTAAAATACTTTGGTGATACCTATATTTAACACTCGAATAGATGATCTAGCCATATTCCACCGGACACGATAGTTAACATACAGTGCATTATATATTCACGTCCATCTGTTACATAGAGACTTATTAGATCAAACAGTAGTGTGCATATACTCGGAACACTGTGACTTACATATCCTGTCACACGGGACACTATTATCTCATGTACATGTATCACCGATACACATACTATGACACTTCACACTATTAGTTCGTATTCATATCCCACCGATATATAGATACACCGATGCACGGAATACCGTCATTGCATATATTGTTATCATCGTTACATGGATTCTCGGCATATCACTGTTACACATGCATGCATGGTTTCTATATTCTTGTCATATGGATCACCGTTCATATTGCATGTTATTGATTATTTCCCGTTACATGGATGTTTACACATCACCGTTTTACTTACATGATTGTTTCCCGTTACTTCTATTGATATTCTTGTTACTGATATGGATTTCCCGTTACTGGACATGAGAGCTGTTGATATGCGATATGTGGAATCCCACATCTATTGTTCCCGTTTCCCGTTATATTGTTCCTGTTATATTGTTCGCGTTTCCCGTTATATTGTTTTATGCTATCAACCGAGCTCATGTCATGTTATCATGTTACCTGTATCATGTACTGTATTGTTCTTGTTACCTTGTATACTTAACACATAAAGATCACTTGGGTATGGGGGAGACTTGGCGGTTGATTAGATCATATCGGGTGGATGTCTAGATCCATTGTTCGTCCCACTGCAGGGGACGGGGTAGTGCTGGCTACCATCTGTTACTCATGAGCATCCCGTTATTGTTTTAGCTTATTGAGATTCCCGTTACATGTTACAGCTTTAGCGGGCTGGCCCTGGTCTCAGCAGCCAGGGATCTGATAAGGCCGTTGTCCCGGGTATGTACGGGATACACCCACCCGATAAGAACTCCTCGACCATGGGTTTCCAATTAACATAATAAAACAGTATACACAATAGTGACATCGGGAACACTTGTTATTTGGTTACTCTCTCGTTTGGATAATGGTACCCTAGGCCATGTCCGGATGGGTTCGACTGGAGTGCGGGCTCCAGTAGGAACTGCCAGTGGTATGGGACACTGGAAGAGAGTGATTAAAATACCGGGTGGTACTGATTTCTACTATTGTATAAAAGACATGACTTACCTGATACATGTATGCTATCTAGTGATTGTCTCTGATTTTATCTGTTATCCTGTTACATGTATATTTTGTTACTATACCTGGTACATGTTATACTTTCTGTGGTGGCATCCTACTCATGTTCATGTTGCATTGCATATATTATGTTTCCTGTTATTCATTCTTGTCTATGCACAACATCGTATTATGGGTATCTTGCATACGCACATCTGCATGTTCACTTCTATCACGTCACACTAGCATGTTCATTACGTCATCACTAGACAACATTATTTATTATATAACACTGGATATGACTATAGACATGACCCGATGATAACCGGCTATGTAGGGACGGTATTAAAAGATGACATGCTTATATATTTCTACTACTTACTATATGCTTATTATATGGTAACACTAGTATCACATCATGTATTATATCTTAGTATCGTACTTGTATGACTATAGTACATATTACTGCCTCCTTCATTTTACCACTCACTAGGTCGCTTTCTGACGACCCTGGGTTTGCGTGCCCAGGTTGGAGATCCGAGTCACCATAGCTTCAGAGAGTGCCTTGGAGTCACATAGGAGATTCCTCATCGGGACTATTCATAGGTATCTTAGTAATTTATTCCTGTTCTCTTATTTGTCCCTCTTTTTCATATCTGTTATGATCGCTAACCTCTTCTGCAGGTATTCTTGTACTTATTTCATGCTGGAACTCATGTGTATATGTGGAAGTTATATCCTGTACTGAGGCTTAACGTACTCGTGAGTGTGTTTTCACCTCGCGTATGTACGTCGCCATAACGTCTCCGTATCCTTGGGATCGGGGCGTTACAAAGATGGGTAGTTGTAACTCTACAAACTGTGTCCCACATTTAAGAAAAACTAACTGTTAGCGGGTTTTTTCCTTTAAACTTTTAATAGGTCATAAACTGAAAAATAGTTATATTTTATCAAAATAAAATAATATCAAACATTACGGTCTAAACAAACACTGTAGTTGAATTGGGCTGTAAGCATTTATGAATTACAGCCTTTTACAGGAAACAAATAACTCCTAAGTCGCATCTCTTGCACACTACTAAGCCGTTCAAGGAGTTCAAGATGGCTTTTGACTCATTTAGTTCACTTTGGGGTTGTTTGGATTCAAGGAAGTGAGCGGAAGTAGTTTTTTTTTTCTTTTGAATTGTGATTATCTTTTTCGGTGTTTGGGTGGCAGTTGGTAAGTAGGAGTGAAAAAGTATATTGTGTTTCCGGTATTTGGTTAGTAATGTGAAAGTGAAAGTAAAATAGTTGACCACAAAGTTGATCGTAAAATAATATTAAAATAAAAATTAATTATGAAAAAAATGGACTGTAATTAGAATGCAAGTGATATTTGCATGACCACAAAATTAACTGTTTTTAGTTACAACTTATTACAAATGAGATTTATATAACCACAAAATTAACTATAGCACCCTGAAAATAAGAAAATAGTTGTGTATGTTGGGAAATATGAAGAATTAAATTAGAATCTTTGAGTTGAATTACGGCGAGATCCGTTGATAGAATCAATTGGATAATGGTTGGAGTGTGTTCTCCTTCCATTTGGGATGGACGTGGTATATTCACATGTTTAATTCCGACTTCGAATGAATGAGATGTTCAAGTCTAAAGTTTGCTTAATTCAAAAGCCAAAAGGAGACTAAAGGTAGCTAAAAACATTTAGTTTTACATTGACCATGGGATGGAAGTTCGAAGTGTTTAAATAGTCAAAAATGGGAACAAAGGGTGTGTCCTTTGGATACTTGGAGTTTTCGCGCGCGATTAGAGGGAAACCATGCCCATACGCGCCCGCCGCAGGCGGCGGCGGCCGGCCGGCGCCGGCTCAAACCGAACCGTTGCAACCGTTCGGACGGATCTGCCCTTCCCGGAGCGCTAGCGCTCCTTTCTCCCATCTACAAAACACAGAAAAACTCTCTCTCCCTTCTTCTGCATTCTGAAGTGAAAGTCTGCAACTCGAGTTCCGAAGTGAAAGTGAAGAAGCAATAACTCGAATTCTAAAGATTCGTTCTGAAAGAAGGCTTAGAAAATTCAACAGATTCTTTAATAGAATTGTTGTCTGAATCTGTGACTTCCAAAGAAGAATATTCTTCTATCTCCCTCATTTTTCTACAGTGGGTGTTCTTCCATAGTAAAGAAGAAGATTCTCCCTGAGATTTGTCTTGATCCTGCTGCTTTGATAATCCTGTGAAGGTACTGGTTAACTACGATTCGACCATACGGTAATTTGGTAGTGCTATCCAAATACCGTGAAGGAGTGTTGTATCTTGGGAGACCAACGTCCAGTAACCCGTTAGCACCGTAGCGAGGGACATAATTGTCTTAAGGAGATTCCTTATAAGCGTACCTCACTCCAAGTATTGTATAAGTGAATTAATTTTCTTTATACAGGGGTTATACTGATATACAGTATATTGAGACTGACTTATAGCAGTCAAAGTGGTGTTTAACCAAGGAAGTTAATTGAAAGATGGTTCTGTAATTAAGGAACGTTCTATTGAATGGAAAATCTCTAACCTGATATTCACCGACCTGACCAACCAGATCGGTGACATTGATTAGTTGTCAGATTGATTCCTAGAACTAACAGTGTAAAAGAGATAAGAGAAAAGGAAAAAGGATTTTCTCATTTTTTTCCGATATTTGAATGGACAGCGAAAGTAAAAAATGACACTTCTCCACTTTTTCACTTCCGCCCACTTTCTTGAACCCAGACATTCCCGGTACGTGCGCGCATGTGTGTGTTTGATTTACATATACTCTTTATCTTTCCAATGTTTCCAGGTAAAAAAATAAATAATTAAATAAAGAAATTAAAACAAGAAAAAAGATCTTTTAGGATGCAGCCCACCCCATCAGTTCCAACTAACTCGTTTGAAAAGGATGGATTGATTTATCATCACTACTCATCATCTAACAATCTAACCTCACTTTTAACACAGTGGCAAAAAAATAACACATTTTTAGTTGAAACGAAGCAAGAAACTTGCACACATTTTTAGTTGGCTCTAATATCAATCAGTTTTGTACAATACAAATACAATACTAATCTCAAGAAAAAGTTATAAAATAAAGCTTGTCAATCTTTGCAATAAAAAATTTAAAATACTAGACAAATAAATAGTATCTCACAAGTTCCTGCAGAATATCCAGTTCTCTTTGGTTGTCCGTCAAAGTTCTTTGGTTTCCACAGATTTGATTTGAACGGTTCTTTTGTAGCTTCAAACTTGCAAACTCAGTTTATAATTAGATTAATTTTCTATTTTTAGGAAATTGTAGTGGTAATTTCCTGTATTTCGTTCACTGTTTACAAAGGGCTTTCGTCTATTCTCTTTAAATAAAATGAAGAAAGTTTTTCTAACTATGTATCATAAATTTGTGATCTACTTGTCACAAGTCACAGATTTAATCAAAAAAATTTCGAATACCTTTTCTGTTATTTAATGTGCTAATTAAAAAATTTGTTCAAGCATGATTAATTTGCTTACTAGATTTATTTTTAAAATATTCTTCTATTAAGTTATCTATTATCTAGTTATTATATTTATCCAACAGTATGGATAAAAAACATTAAGGAAGACTTTTGAGAACCATTTTTTTTCAAAATTTTAGTAGACATGAGATATGAATCTTAATTACATTTATTTATTTATTTATTAATATAGAATAGGTTGTTATCTGATGCAAAAGGATTCAAATTTTAGATCTATTGCATATTGTATAAAAATTTTATCATTGTGTTACAGTTGTATTTAAATGATATTTCTAATGATTCATCTTCTAGAATAACGAGACATTAAACTAGGAAATCTAATGAGAAAGCGTAAATTGTAAAACCATTAAAAATACTTGAATAAAAAAAAGGCATGCAATTAATTATACATATTCTTTTTTTCAAAACTAACGAGAAAGCATGAATTGTAAAAAAGTAAAAGAAAAATGATAATGAAGCGATATCCCAAAAAAGTATTTTATACTTTGTTCATTCCTCACAAAACTTTTGGGATAAATAAAAATTTTGCTGTTGTTGGAAACTAATAATTGTTTCGGATCCTCATCCAGATCCGATAAGGGTTTTTAGTCCGAGTCCAATTCGTCCTTCACTTCCAATGTGGATAAATACCCTCGGTTTTGCTATTAATTTCTAAACAAGGACAGTTTTACATGAATCTTAAATGATTAGGGGTATTACTGTAATTTAGCACCAAATCTGTCCGTGGGAGTGAATTTGCGTCGGTCAGCTACAAAAGAGGAAGGTCATTTTTCTCTCTTGTATTCATATCTGAGGAAAATTTTGGGAGGAAAAAGAAAAAGAAAAATGGAGGCAGTGGATTACTTGGCGGACGAGAGGAAGGCTGCGCGGTTCGATGTGGAGGCCATGAAGGTCGTTTGGGCCGGATCGAAGCACAATCTTGAGGTCGCCGATCGAGTTTCTCGACTCGTTGCCAGCGATCCTGTGAGTCCCCACCTTTTGTGATTTTTTTGGGTGAAGATTTAGTATTTTTTGCAATTTGGTGTGATTTGTCACTTGGGTTGTTTTCTGTTTGTTGAGTTGGTTATGGTTTTTTTGCGAATTTTGGTGACTTGTGTTGTGTGTCAAGCAGCTATTTTTAGCAAAAGAAAGTTCTAATTTTTCTTGCTGTTTGCTGTGGGTATAGCAGCTACTTTTTGTAAAAGAAAGTTCTAATTTTTCTTGCTGTTTGGTGTGGGTCTGTCTTTAGAATCTAAAATTGGGCTTTGGGGTGTTGTGAATTTGGTAATATTGATTCTGTGTGGGTGATTGGAAACTGGAGCTAATTATGTTGGAAGATCTCTAGTGTCGATGTTTAAGTATTGGAGACTACAAGGTAGTGATTATCAGTGTTTACTACAGCTGTTGTGTTATCTGCTGATTCAATTTATTTGGAGTGTTAAACATTAAAGTGTAAATTTTGTGATGTTGCTCATTATCTGTGGAGAGTTGAGTTTGCCTTCTCATTTAACTACTTTCAGTGTAATTGCTATGATTTTTCAATTGAGTCTTTCTGTGTTATAATTCTCATTTTCCCCCTGGCTAAACTCTATTATTCTAGAGTTGAAGGATACTTTTTCATGCTACCTGTTTGGGTGGAGTATACCATTCCTATTTTAATATTAGAACAGAGATAGAAATAAGATATAATTTTAATGTATTTACCTTACTAATAAAGGAATTAACAATTAGAGGCGTGGTGCGGGGCCATTTGGGGCCATTCTAGCGATTGTGGCTATCTTGGGGTTTAGGAGGGTAGGATCCCGGATTCCTAATGGGATCGTAACCTGTATTGTAACAATTTTATAGTTGTAAAGGAATAAAGAGTGGGATCTTACAAATAGGAGTTGGTACATTCGTAAAAGGGGTGTGAGGGGGAACGGGGAGACCATGTTTGAATCATTCAGGGGCTACGAGGTTGAGTTTGGGCAAAAATAAGAGATGGATTTTAGAACTTAGAATGTGTTGTTTTTGCTTTATAACTTTATTTCGATTTTGAATTTCTGAGGTTGATGTTGGCATTTTAAGATATAGTTCCTTAACAACCATTTTTCTTTAATTTTAGGCCTCTAGAAATTTGACATTTGACATAAGTACTTAACAGTTATTTTGGTGGAATATTTGCAAGGTCAAAATGTGCTTTAAAAGAACTCATAATAGGTCAGCTGTACACCGTCAGGGACTTGCATCAAATATCAAGTTTGCATTGGACTAATATCAAATTAAGCTAATTATTAGGGTTATGCATGTATCCTAAAAGCAATTGTAATTTGGATGTCTGGATTGTCTTTGTAATTGGCCTTTTATCATTTTACTTTTAAAAAATAAGCCATGTATCAGGTTATTGATAAATTACTCTACATATCCACCTTTTCTTCATTTAGGAGTTTCGCAAGGATACCAGAACAATGCTCGGCCGAAAGGAGTTGTTCAAGAACACTTTGAGAAAAGCTGCCCATGCCTGGAAGCGAATCAATGAGCTACGACTCACTGGTATATTTCTGGACATTTTGACCGCATTTAGGCACAACTCGAATAGCATATATGCAAACTTGTTAGAATTTGCTATTCCATATTCTGAAAAAACATATTTAGTAGCGAGGAAATGTGGATTAACTTGTCTCGGCTTTTTTTGGATATAGTTGCATATGAAGAACCAATTAATCATTGCAGCTATTTCTATTGATACATGTGATTTATGGTTTATTTGAAATTAATAGCAGCTTGGTTTCTTTTGTGATGTTGGACCGTTTTTTGTCTCATAAAGACTGTATACCAACTTTATAACCTTAGCTGCAATACATATGATATGATAAATGCTTACTTTTTTATGTTTCAAACTTTTGGTAACTGTTTCCACTTTATACTTGTAGCTGTAAAAAGGATGTTAGTATTTTTAAATAAAGGGAAATTGGTTTCTGCTTTGAAAGGTTTTCTTTGTTAACTTTAATTCTCAGAATAGCTGATGTTGCTGAAGAGATTCTAGATTATGGCTTATTGCTCTAATTTAATAGTTGAGTTTTTTGTTTGAAAAAGTTATTTCATAAATTATTTCCATTAAAATAGTCCTACAACGTCTAGGAAAATGGACTCTAAACTATATTAAACTCTTCAGGAGCAAGTTTACAGAAATGAAATGCTATCAAATGATTTTATTGTTTTGAAATCTAAACCTATAACATTGTCCATTTGAAAGATATCATCTCATAGTATTTTCTTGATTTTAAGCAGTGATCACAGTAGTACATCTCTGTCGGTAGCAGCGATTTTGTACTTCTCATAGTTGTAAATCATTTTTATTGCTGATTATGATGCACTTTCAAAATTGTTCATCTGTTTCTTGTCCACGAGATAACGTATGCCTCCATTTTACCATCTCAAATATATAAAGCATCTTCAACATTTCTGACTGCTGCTGCTGCAGTGTTTGGGTGTCCTTTAGATACCTATGTATTGATAATGTATTCATGCATGGGCATTTTTACATTTTACATTGAGTACTACTTTAAAGCTGGAAGCACTTTACCTATATATGAGCACTTAAATGTTTGTTATTTTATTTCGTGTGACCTCAAGACAACATTTAATAAAAAAAAATTATCCCTAAGCACGCAACACATTTAAATATTTCTCATTGAGTTTGCTGACTTAGTTAACGGGTAAATATAAATATTGTTTTCTTGCATTATCATACCGACTCACATAACTTTAATGGCACAATCTTTTTTGATTTTTTTGAGGTGGTCTTGCAGTCTATTGGTAATCACAGTTAATTTGACTTGCTGTAGCAGTTTCCAATAACTTAAGATAGTAAAATTTAACAGTTACTACTGGTAGTATATTTGTGATTTTCAAACTTCTTATTAGCAGAAAAGGGCGAAGAAAGAAAAAGAAAATAAAAAGGATTAAGTGACTGGTCAAGAGGAGCTGCAGAAGTGGCCTAATTTTTTGGGACATGTCCTGGTGCAAAATATTTTTTTACGACTATTTTGAGGTGCTCTCACTCCATTGGTAATCCAATTAATTTAACTTGCTTTAGCAGGTTCCAATAACTTAAGATACTATAAGCAAGGTTCTAAATATCGGATATCGGGATCGTATCAGATAAGGGTTTTAATATCGGATATCTGATATGGGGGGAGATATCGGGGATACGCGCGCATATCGGACGTTCATATCAGACACTATATGATGAAATATTGATAACTAAAAGTTGTTATAGTGTCATAGATATCATCTACCTAATAAAAATGATGTAATATGCATGCAAAGACAGTAAAAAACATTGTACATTTGCACGAAGTTGTGCAATAAATAAATTATTTCATATCGGGCGATATTTCGGGTGATTTATCGCTCGATATCGGGCGATTTATCGGTCGATATTTCAAATATTGGCCATTATTTGTTGCAAACGATATGGCAAACGATTTCCCTATACTGTATCGGCAGCAGGCAAAAATGGATATCTTGGTTGACTCGGCCGATATTTAAAACAGGGACTATAAGTTAATAGTTGTGTGATTTTCAAGTTTCAATATCAGATTATAAGGGACTAATTAGCAACAAAAAAAGAAAAAAGAAAATCAAAAGGATGAGGGACCGGTTAAATGGAGTTGCTGGGGAAGCAGCCAATTCTTTAGGGTCATATTGCATAGCTACTATGACACTAAGTCAGTGTATTGAAAGCTTTAATTTCTTGCTGCTATATTTTTGCTTCGAATCACCATCCATTTGCTTTCAGAAAAGGGCAACCACTTTTGAAATTGGGATTCTTTTGTTATTTGAGGTTATTGAGAAAAATTATTGTTGTATATGTTCCTTTTATCATCTTCTTGTGCCCTAACTTTGTACTCTTATTTCCCAATTTTTGGTGTAACAGAAGAAGAGGCATCACTGTTAAGGTTATTCGTGGATGAGCCTTCTTATGTCGATTTGCATTGGGTTAGTACTTCTGCACCTTCTTAATGTCATCATGCACTAATGAATGTATAAAATCTAAAAAGAAAAATATTTGTTGACATGAGTCAAGTCTGTCAGCAATGAAAGTTATAAATCAGTACTGTCATAAAGGCGAAGATCTACTGGAATTTTGTTAAGAGAGAAAAATTAGTTAGTTTCTTTGATTACTATTTGCCTGCATGCATTAATGATTTAATGCATATGACATGGAATATGTCGCTTGGCAATTGAAAATAAGGTGAACTTCGAGGAAAATATTAAAATTATCGGAAAAGAAAACTGCAGTTATATATGTATGAACATGCGTATGTATGCATGCATTTATGCATGCATATATGCATGTATTTTATGCATGTATGCTCGTGTATATGAGGTTGTAGAAGATAAGTAAGTAAACAGTTATAGAAAGTTTAATGATAGAATTCTAGAATTGCAAAATTTGGAGTGAATCTACATCGTCCTTCACTGATAATGTTTTAATATTCCTTTCCTTCTTGTGATATGATCTGGAAGAAAGAGTGGCTATTACTTGGTTTATACCAAATCCAGGCAATAAAAAGAAACAAGACAAACTGATTTCTAGTTCAATAGATTAGGTTGTCCATTATAGGGTTGACAAGAGAAAAAGATTTCATGTAGCCTGCCCCACAGAGAATTTAGGTTAAAGGTTTTGACAATGTATTCTTTTCTCTGTCATGTCCGTTGACCGGACTCATAGCTAGAATAGGACTCCAGTATTAAATCCAGTATTTCATTCTAATGCAAAACAGATGAAGCAGTACCTCATTATGATAGCTGTAGCCACTACCCTTGCCACATCAAAATATGGACAGCTTTATAGATCCAACTACTTTTCACTAAAGCTGGGAGTGTCACTGCAATTTCAATTTGCTAAAATATGAGAGTATCTATGGAATGCGCACAAGTTAAACCCAGGACTACCAATTTTCTTAGTGTCTAACCGTGGATAATATTGTTCATAACTTCTTTGTAATATTTGAAATTCTCAGTTATCTCCTTTTTCTGCCGCTGCCTCACACTGAACCAATATTTTTTACAGGGCATGTTTGTTCCTGCTATAAAAGGACAAGGTAGTGATGAGCAGCAGAAGAAATGGTTGGCGTTGGCCTATAGGATGCAAATAATTGGCTGTTATGCACAGACTGAACTTGGTCATGGTTCCAATGTTCAGGGCCTTGAAACAACTGCAACTTTTGATCCGAAAACTGATGAATTTGTAATTCACAGCCCCACTCTAACTTCAAGCAAAGTGAGTATTAAGAATAGTAAGAAATATCTTTTGAATCTACCGTTGATGATGTTGTTGATACAAGCTTTCTGTCTATGATGTATGCATGTTTAATTTTTGCTTGTTTTGTGCTACTGGTTAAGAAAATCTGCATCCTGTAATTTGTTCTAAGTTCCTATGCTGTAGTTGTTGAATAATAAGTTTATAAGGTGTGGATATTTCATAATCATCATTGACAGTGGTGGCCAGGGGGCCTGGGCAAAGTTTCGACTCATGCAGTTGTTTATGCTCGTCTTGTCACTGATGGCCAGGATTATGGTGTACACGGTATATCTTAACAAATTGTTTATTTTTGTGGCAATTAGTATTCTTGTGCCACCAATTTCCTTACGTGTTGTGGCAATCAGGTTTCATCGTCCAGATACGAAGTTTAGATGATCACTCACCTCTTCCTGGCATCACCCTTGGTGATATTGGAACAAAGTTTGGAAATGCTGCATATAATACCATGGATAATGGTGTTCTAAGATTCGATCACGTGCGGATACCAAGGGAACAAATGTTGATGAGGTTGTTAGCCTTTGCCTTTTCTTCATATCCCTACATTTTTATCTTACTAATCCATAGAGAAGTCATAAACTCTTTGACCTTTCATATTGTGTGGATATGGGAAAGGAAGATGCAGTCTTTTTTAAGAAAAAGAAACTTGGGCCAGTATGTCAATTTGAGTGTAAGATGGATGTCTTGTTAGACCTACAAAATGACAGGTTCCATTTTGTGAGAAACAAGTTATTTTGAAGAATATTTTTTTTATATATAGGATAGTGAAAAAAGCAAGTTATTTTTGTCGACTACCTTATAAATAATATGTACAGAGCTGCAAGTAATAAATGCCTCTCGGTGGATGGAAGTAGGTAAGACCTTAAGATTGTAAAGCAAAATACTTGGGATGTTGTGATATGTAGAAGAGCATAGCATTGCGTGAATTATTAGATCTTGTTACATTTATGGCTGAATTAGATGTTGTGGAATACTTGCTATAATAATGCATTTTACATAATAATCAAAGCAAAAAAACAAAATAAATTTGCATGTTTTACGCTTGTAGTCATAAATTTGCATGTTTTACGCTTGTAGTCATTTACACTTTGTTGCATCTACCTTATATGTAGACAACTGGTCCAATCTTAGTTAAAGCTTTTCAGTAGCATTCCTGTAGCTAGGTGTAAATGGAGCAGATTATGTAGTGGATATAGCTGTTTACTATTCTTTTTTTTTCCTTTTGACTGAATAGAGAAAATTTCCTCCTGTTGCTGCTGATACCCATTATTTCTCATTATATAAAGTGCTTGTAACACCCAATACCTGTTACCTTAGCAAATTAGTCTTCTGAAAATCGCCAATGCTCTCAATTACTGAGGTAGAAAAATCATAATGTATGATTGCCATGAGTTTAGATTTTTTTTTTTTTTTTAAAGGAAGCGATTAACCATAATAAGACATTTCAGTTAAATATTCTGAAATGTTGCAGGCTTTCGAAGGTAACCAGGGAGGGAAAATACTTGCAATCTGACGTGCCAAGGCAACTTGTTTATGGGACGATGGTTTACGTTCGTCAAGCCATTGTGGCTGATGCTTCCAAAGCTTTATCAAGGGCTGTTTGTATTGCTGTAAGGTACAGTGCTGTTCGCAGACAATTTGGCTCGCAGGATGGAGGTCCTGAGACCCAGGTATTACATGCCTCGCTTTTAGAAAATACAAGTAGATATTAACTTGCACTGTTGCACCTACATAAAAATTATAAAAGAAACTTTATACAGTCTAGTGCTGTCTGTAGATGCTAGTACTTGTTTATTTTAAGGTGATCAGACTTGATTAAATGCACAAATAATTCTTTTACCTGTCAATTGGTGTTTCTTTTTGTTTGCATGTCAAGATTTTCTTATGTTACGTGGATTGATATAATTCTCCTCAGATTATTTAGAGACTCCATATGATTTTTCTTTTTTAAATTTATGAGTTAAATTGGCTGCAGCAGTGGAAAAAGTTAGTGGTGGTTCTGAAAAATTTAGCTTTACAAGAAACATGATCTCTAGGATGGAAAATAACTTTTGTTAAAGGGTTTTACTAACGAAAGGCCAAATGTAAATGTATGTACGAATTTCATTTCTATCCGTTATAGGCAGAGGTTCTTTTTTTTTTTCCCGTACCCGGATGGTGTTGTTACATACCTGAAATTTCACTTGTAAAATGCATCAGATCCCTTATTATAACATAAATTCAGCTGTTCTACTATATTAGTTACAGATGGTCTCACACTAGGTAGTTTATACCTATATTATAAGACCAGTGAGCTTTATCGATTTTGGTTTCTATTGGTTCCTTTCAGAATGATTGCTATGCTCGATTAAAAATTACTGGTAATGAAAGATGTGAGAAGAGAGATGAATTGTTACTCTATCTTTAAAGTTTGCTCATAACCTATTTTTAGATGTTGGTGTCCTGTCTGGTTTCTTTCTGGATTGACTTCTAGCATAGCACCACTGTTTGCTAGGGGTAGGAAAGGGCCAGAGTTGGTTTGGGTCATATAACCACAAGACAGGTCTTGAGCCCATGCCCAGCGCATTTACCTTCCGGTTTAAAGTTATAGGCCTGAACCAAGTCTGAAATAAATGGGTTGGGCGCAGGCCAGATATGGAGTCATTCCCAGCAGTATCCAAACATGACAAATAAATAAAATTTGAAAACCAGGTTATTAAAATATTTCATTGTAAATAAATAAAACTTTATATAATATACTCTTGAAAAAAATTAACCAAGTTGGTGGATAAGAAGGAAAAGTCAATGTTTGTGTCTTATATAGCACTTACTAATCTTGCTAGGAAATAAATCATAATTATTGTTTAATTAAAACCATATTCTGATATTATAACATTTCGGGAGAGATCATGGTCTTCATCAATAAGATTGCAATATATTTTACCACCTTGTAAATCCATTTCAATACCATTTATAAGATTTGTGTATTTGGTGCCCAATCTTAGCCCCATTGAGCTAGTCAGAATTTCATGATCAAGAACAAAGTTCTTGTACTATTTGTAAATCTCGACTCACAATGTTGAAATCCAAAACCAAATAGACCAAGTACCTTACGTAATGGTTAAGGTCTTGTACCATATGTCTTATTGGAGCCTGTGATGGGCTGAATACCTTCACATGCGCAGTCTGCTTAAGAATCAGGGATATGCTTGGCTCAAGTCCGACTCATAAGTCCAAGAGCTTAGTTGAAGCCTGACTCCAATTGGTTCAGACTAAATCGGGCCCAGTTGGGTCTGATTCCGGTTTTCAACCTGTTGTTAGCCCGTGCACTAGCAACAGCTACGAAATCTAAAAGAAATTAAGACCATGATGTCAATCTAAACCTCTAACGAATAAGTTACTCAAAGCAATTGAGATGCATATCCAGATTTTGCAGCTCCTGCTCTTCTCTCCGTCCATCCGTCCTCCCTCCTTCCCCTCCTCATTTTCCATGGTCTTTCTTTTTCTGGCGTAAGATGAAAGTTAGTACGTGCACCTTCCTCCGACTGCTCCATTCTTCTAGTCCTACCATTTTATATACACAAAGGAAATTAGTACATTAATTTAATAGATGTTGCATCCTTAGCATTTTGTATATGCTCCAGGTTTGATGAATTACATAGATAAGCCTTCTTTAAGATTTGACTCTGTTTTATTTGCTATATCACCAACAATTCAGAAAAAAATAGTTTGAACATGTGGCATTTAATATTGTTTTCTATGCACTGCCTTTGCATTGGGTTATAAATGTATTTTTGTTGTACTGGGCTTTTATACATTCTGCTGCAGGTTATTGATTACAAAACTCAGCAAAGCAGACTCTTCCCATTGCTGGCATCTGCCTATGCTTTTAGGTTTGTGGGCGAGTGGCTGAAATGGCTGTATGCAGATGTGACTCAAAGATTAGAAGCCAATGACTTTTCAACTTTACCTGAAGCTCATGCATGCACTGCTGGTTTAAAATCCTTGACAACTTCAATGACAGCTGTAAGTAAATGATTTACTATATTTAATTAATGCATTAGCTGAAGGCATTATACCTTTTTTGTACTGAACAATTTACAGCTGAATATTCCTAGTTTTTATATGTTACTTCATTTAAGAGGGCGGGCCTTGACACAATTTTGAGGTGCTGGATTTGTTCCGCCCCAAAAACACGACAAGAAATTAGCAGTTTCAGTTGGCCTTAAAAGGCATACGGATCACTACTGGGTTTATGGAATGACCCATTTTATAATGGTTGGGTTCAAATCCAAACCTTTGACCTGCTTGCAAAATAGCTCATGAAATGTAGTTACTATAGGATATTTAAATGAGCGATGAGCTGGTACCTAGATGGTTAGAGCATGTATTTTTTAGATGTCTTTTTTATTTTGAGTTGGACTCATGGGCTTTGCATTATTTGTTGGAATTTGAATCATTCCAACAGTAAACAAATATGTTAAGTTGTAGTATAGTTTGTATAGGAAGAGGAACTGACTTAAGCTAAGTGTTTAGCACTTGCATCATTCTTGTTTTTGATTGTTTTTGAGTCCTGTCCTAAATTTGCTAAAAGAAAAGCTAATTTAAGTATACACCAGAACAAGTTCTGAAGTCTTCTATGACAAACATGATAAATTAAATAATTTTTTTTGCTTCTTCTATATACTCAATAATCTTTTAATACATAAATGTCATTATATTTTAGTCTTAAGTATATTAATAGCTATTAAAAAGAACTGAAACTGAAATTGAAACCTATAACTGAAGTACTGAAACTCCCTGTAATCATCCGAAACTTAGTTTCTTGGAAGAGAACAAAAGTGTAACCCCAAACTAAGTTCTCAGACCTTGATTAAAACCCTAATGCAAAGTAGAAAACATATTGTTGGACTCATAAAAAATACATCATTATTTACTTTTTTCCAACAACAACAACAACAACAACAACAAAGCCCTTATCTCAAATTTATAAGCAGCTACCTGAATTCCTCATCTCAACTTACTCGCAGTCTGTTTGCCCTTACAGAAAATACAAAAAATTGAAAGATTAAGCCATTTCAGATGACCTACTGCTTTAGATTGGGCTCTGGAGTCTGTTGTGCTCATCTGACTGATTTGGCTCAAAACTGGATCTAAGTTTCACTTGAATTTAAAAAACTTTTTCCCCCTATGGAAAAGATCTGTAGAACACCCACCAGTTTCAAAATTCCTAAATTTCTTGAATATGTGACATTTCTATCCTAATAACATGCTTCCTACCGAAGGCCGCAGGCAATTTTTTTGGCAGGATGACTTTGAATGATGATAACTTTGGAACAATTATTACTCTTGCATATGGAATCCATTTGGGTTATTCAACAATGAATTTGAGACGTTTAGGGATTCTCTGAATCTCCCCGTCTTTTTAGATTCTTACATCTTGCTCTGACAGCCATGTTTTAAAGTACAGGTCCTTGCTTAGTAAAGTTTGCCCTGGTTTTGCTTATTTTCTTAATGCTTACATCCCAAAACCATGAATCATACTGTCTTGTTTTTCTGGGTGTTAGTATCCAATTAAACCTTTTCGTTTGCAGGATGGCATCGAAGAATGCAGGAAACTATGTGGTGGTCATGGTTATCTGTGTAGCAGCGGGCTTCCGGAGTTATTCGCTGTGTATGTTCCTTCTTGCACTTATGAAGGAGACAACATTGTTTTGCTTTTACAGGTTGGGAATTATTTTTCTCTTCTTAGATACATTATATAAATTTAGGTTGTGATCTCAGTATTGCCATGAACGAGTTATATAAGTCGTTTGGAATAGCTACAATATTCTACGACTGGTGTGATTATACCATGATTTGTTGGACATCCTTATATTAAAGTAAAAGGATAAGCTGCTTCTGTCTATAAAGAACTTGTCAACTTGTATACCCCTTTTGTATCTACTATATTACCCCTTTAGGCATTAATATTCTTTTACCGTTTTCATCATAGCAGCCCTGAATTTTGCAGAATGGTGTTATCTAATATATCACTTCAAGTAAGATACTTCAACTAAGATGATTCTTTCTGCAAGCTATCTTTTAGCTACTTATTTAGCTGCTTAGGTGTAAGGATAAAAAATTCTAGAGATAAATATCATTGGAACAAATTGTATGCCTTTTGCAAGGGAGTCCTAATTAACACTTCCTTATAATTTCCGCCTTCTTTTATTCTGTAACTGCAAGATTATGTGCATTAAGTACTACCTATTTAATATTTATACCTGGACTCTTCAGTGCATACACCAAAGCTGATTATTGAATGGTCAAAGATAAGATGATAGACAAGCTGTTACCTGTTTTTCTAAATTAGCTAAATGTTTCTATACCAGTTGTTTGTTGGATGCCCAACAACTTTGGTCAATTTTTTTTTCCCGTGAAGGGAGCTATACTAAATCCATCTTGCTATCTTATTCTAGAATAATGTCTGGCTGCAGCATTTATAGTTTATTTTAGTTTGTAATATATACATTGTTCTCATGATTTTGTAAACATGTTTTAACTTGTTATTGGTGCTCATTTGTGGCATTTGACTATTAAGTTATATTTGTTATTACTCATTAGATGTTAGTTGATGTTCTATTCTTTGATGATTGATTATTGACGTTTGGTATGTTTATCACCTCACATGACTTGTAATCATTTGACTATTGGTGTTTAGTATGTATCACATGACTTATTGGCTATTATAGATGCTTTTAAGACAAAACTAAAATATGGTATACTTATTACTCATGTTTGTGTTTTACATAATAGTTAATTTGTGCTATTAGCTTAGTCTATATATGTGTTCTTACAGTTAAATAGTATTTTTTTTTTCATTTCTAATTGGTCATTAATCATATGCATGTGTGAAAAGTCGAAATTATTATGGATTGCATGGGCATGTTAGATTCCTATTTCTATTTTCATATTTTCTGAATCTTCCTCTATTCTTTCTGAATTTGTGACTTTTATTTTATTTTATTTTGTTGCATTCACTTTATTTCAATTTAAATAATTGCTATTAGAAATTGACTGCATACACGCAGTATGTGCCATAGAAATGCATAATAGCACACACATCTTGTAAGATTGGTTTTGGAAATATTTATGTCATAATTTTTTGATACATGAAACACATTATTATGCACATTGATTTAGCCACTCACCGTGCGTTCCAAAATTTTGAGGAGCTTTTAGCAGCCTAATGCTATCTAAGGCTGTTTCCAGGCTAGGCTTTGGTTTATGGCCCTGGTAGACTAGTCAGCTTGTTTTAAAAACATTGTATTAAATGTCTATCCTTGAGTGTCACTTGTTAGTATTTGTTTGTCATTGTAAACTGTAGGTCCTGTTTTTCAGAACATATGAAGAAAGTGTTATAGTGATCATTATGTTCCTTGTAAAATTTTAGAGTTGCATTGATGTTTTCAACATATGCTGAGCTAATGAACTGGTTTGTTGCACTTTTGAAGGTTGCGAGGTTTCTTGTGAAGACTGTTTCTCAGCTAGGTTCTGGAAAAAAGCCAGTCGGTACCACAGCGTACATTAGGAGGGCAGAACACCTAATGCAGTGCCGTTCTAATGTTCGTCAAGGTACATCTTATCCCAAATGGCTCATTTTCAAGTAATTACTTAAAGTAGCAATGGTACATTGATGATGATGATTTTAGAGCATTGAGGGTTTTAATAATCTGTTGATTGTAAACCTTTTATCTTAGACTAGAATTATGTTTTATTGGGTTAACTTGCATCTCATAGTATTCCTTATATTCAGAGACCTACTGTTTCTCAGTGCATATGTGTTGGTTTGTACAGCGGAGGACTGGTTGAATCCGGCTTTCATACTGGAAGCATTTGAAGCCAGGGCTGTTAGGCTGGCCATTAATTGTGCCCAGAATGTTGCCAAAGCACCAAGCCCAGAAGATGGTCTCTCTCTCTCTCTCTCTCTCTCTCTCTCTCTCTCTCTCTCTCTCTCACACACACACACACACACACACACACACACACACACACACACACACACGTGTGCATGATGCACGCATATGCATGATTGCCCCTATCTAAGGTCTTCCTGGTTAACGGTCTAGTAACATTCTGAATAGAAACTGCATGTCAGTTAATTCTCTGTCTTTCAAGTTACTGATTCTTTTGCATGGCAAGTAATTTCCCATAAATGTATGCTCACTTCCTATGTTTTATGCAGGCTTTGCAGAGCTTTCTGCTGATTTAGTGGAGGCGGCAGTGGCTCACTGCCAGTTGATTATTGTATCAAAGTAAGTTTTTAGTCTATTTTTCTTTTAAACTTCTTTCAGATATTGAATTTTTACATTCCTGATTATGATGCAAATTTATTGACTCTTGGATATCCGGTGGGCTTGCTTGGTGAACCTGGAATTCTATGGGGATGGGAACAAATTGATTTTGGGCTTGACCAGTCCATAGACAACCTTTAGATAGTAAATACCCACTCAAAGTTATTTAGTAGTTGAACATCAATTATCTAACTCCTCAACATCTTGATTCATTTTCAAATTCAACAACCTACCAATTCGATTTACTTGAATAGAGCATTGCATATAAAAAAAATGTTTTATTTAACGAAAAATTATGAACCTTTCCATTGGTTCCGTTGATTGAGTTTCCATTGAGATTCACGCCTGCACCCTTCCAACTCCGCTGTCGCAGCTTGATCCCTTGGTCTTTGAAGCACTTAAACCTGCTGGTGGGACCCCCAATGGTTTAAACTCAAATTTGAATTCTATTTGTAACGCCCCGATCCTAAAGATACGGAGTCGTTATGGCGACGTATATACGCGAGGATAATACCCCACGCATATACGCTAAGCCTAAGTTAATCTGAACAAGTTATAATCTAAACCAAATCACTGCAATGATACATATAAGACTACACATGGTAACATATGAATAATGACAAGAATAAGGCAGTTGAAAGCGATAAAAGATAGAGTCATGAAATAACTGGAATAAGAACTGATCTGATATAACGAGAAACAGGGAATAATACGAAAGCTAGAAAGATAAATGTACCAGAAGAGAATAGGAAGAAGCTCCAGCTATTCGCAAAGCGTACCGTCTCATCGAATACCTGCACATTAGAAACAATCGTCCAATATCTGGACGTGCAAATCCAGGGTCGTCAGAACGCGACCATAATGAGTGTGTGTGTAAAGGGGAAAGAACTCGTGCAGAAAAAACAATGTGCATAAATAGTAGTAAGAGCAACAGTAAATAGAAAAGGCTAAATAACAAGATAAATAGCTGAACAGTAATACACATGATAATAACATGAATAAAGGTAGAATATAACTGACACAACTGTAAATATGCAATCAATGTCAAGACGTGTAATCTATCACATGTCACTAGGTTGTATCTAAATCTGGTCATGGTTACAATCATATTCCTATCATAGCATACATATACACAGTCAAATGATTATAGTCAGTCACAATACATTATAACAGTTTATTATCATTTATTATGTCAGCGAACACCAATTGCCACCTGTAATAGACGCATCCCATACTACGCCTACTACATGTGTCAATCAGGGTCCTAAGTTATTGAAACTGATTGGTTGGAGACATTATCCATGTTTTAGGTGGGTCCCGTACATACCCGGGACCACGGCCTCAGTTTCCTGGCGCTGAACCAGGCCGTACCGCTAGGTACTCAGTAACAGTAACAGTAATCTCACTGTGAAAACAGTGGAACAGTAACAGTACAGATGGGATGTCAGTCATCCCCCAGGAACCCTGCAGTGGAACCCTCAGTCGGCTGCGCAACCTGTATCCTAGGTCCACCCAAAATACAGACGCTGTCTCCTCCATCAATTTCCCCAATCCCAGTGTAAGTGGTCCATTTACATTATTATTTATTCAATTCAGTTAAACCAGTCAATGTCCATATTATCTAAAACATTGGGACGATACAGTGACAGTAACAATAACAGTACAGTAACAGTCAATCAGTAATCGTATACACGGTGAACAATATCAGTAACAGTAACAGTAACAGTAGCCGTGTATACGATGAACAATAGAACTGTACCGTGATTACGGTCAATGATTCTTTCCCAGTAACTCTCAATAACATGAACAAAAAAATAGTGACAGTCTAGACACTGATCCTCAAGTCACCAATAATAGAGATCAAATAGTAAAAGCTAATAAACTCTGAATATATATAATATCACCGACTTCGCTAAATTCACTCTCACAATAATTTTATCCATATCACTGAGTAACCCAGTCTCTAACATCATAACAAGTTCTCATCAATACCAGAATGAATCATCACTTAAATCATCACCAATAAATGAATAACAAGTCAACACATACTGAATCATATCAAGGTAAGGGAATCATCCTCAAATAACTTATGGTCTAAACTATCTACTCTTGGTACTCAACCTCATCCATATATCATCTAACAGATCCCAAGTGTCAACAACGTCAATCTCATCTCAATACCAGTCAGGCTCCAAAAAGGAATATAGATTCTGGATAACCTCTAACTCAAGATCAATCTAAATCACAACTCAACTAATCCAATCATATCTGATATGTCCTCAAATACTCAACTAATAAAGTCAGGTCTAATTACTGATCATCATTATATGTAAATAATATAAGTCCAGATCAATCCCAAGTTATGACAACCAACTCATATTCCCATAGTTACATGATCGTCAAGTATCAATATACATCAAAGAATCTGATATAATAATTATCATTCCAAGATATATCCAAAATCAAGCTCAGCTCTCTCACTCTAACAATTTAATATGATTTCCAAATCCTCAAGGGTTCACACTTCTATTAAGATCAAACATGATATCCCAATACTCGGTATCACAACATATTCATGCCTCTAAGTTCTATCATGATAAGTCAAGTCATTCCATCCAATATCTATCCCTCGATATCATATACATCTATCAATAACCAATACGTAATCCAACATAAGATCAATCTAGTATACAGTCCAAGTTCCTTTACATTTAGTTCCAGTCCGAAATAGTAATCATCTATTCATGAAATGATATAATTCTGATATCTCAACGTCCAATACAAGATCCATACATATATCTGATGCTCAACTATGTACTTAATTTATCCATTCAACAGATCGAGTCAAGTCACAGTCTAAAGGTATATAAAACTAAGCCAACAGAGACAATCTACCAACACATGGAATACCGCTAATACAAGCAAATGTCAACTACATGAATAAAGTGGACAATCATATATGTCTCATGAACTGGTACAAGCAATCAAACTAGTAAAGTATAACGAAAAGTCACATAAAATGATAAAGGCAACATGTAAAGCATATCATTAACGATAAATACACAAGAACGAACACTCACATGAAATGACGAGGTTTCGGAACCGAATCTCCGTCTGGTCTTCACTGCATGAACTGGCACTGATCTACGGATCATCCTATGCATCGGTTTTCGAATCTCTTGTGTGTCGGGTCCACAACGACATAATTCGGATCGGGTCCGGGTCTCCTGCAACTGGTCTGAATCTCACCAAATAAATCCGAAATGCCGTGGCACGCAACCAACACATACAAATAATTATAAATACATGCTAAACACCCACACGTGCATACGAACATATACGCGTACACGTATATAAACAAGCATGCACATACATACATACCCATAAATAAATATACCTATACATTAATTACTAAACTATACATATAAATATTTAAAGAATAAATTCATGCATTCATATACATCATGCATACACATGCATGCATCCAAACTTGCAAAGGCACTCACGCACACATATGCAAACACACATTTATTTAAAGTTCTCAATTATTACAAGATTGCCCCCTATACAATAAAATGTAAAACTAACCTCGAGCCGATTTGCGGCGCACCGACGGAGGCTCCGAAGGAGGCGTACGGGGTCGCGGAGGGTGTCGTTGGATAGAGCAACTCGCCGTGAAGGGCGTGGGGTACGTTCGCGCTCGCCGACGTCGATCAACGGCATCCCGCGGAGAGCCCGAAAATGGTTCGGAGTAAGGATTTGTCGCACACAACAATCAATCATGTACCTACATGATCACATATTTAATTGCAAGTACATCCCACATCAACACTCTCAATTAGCCCACGCACACACACTTGTACATATAAAAAGAAAACATACACATATTAAACTAAACTATTAAATAATTAACAAACTCAAATATTAACTCTATACAACTTACAGAGAAAGGGAGAGGGTGCACCATGGGGAAAAGGAGCTCGCGCAGATGGTGGCGAAGTCCGTGGAGGCTGTGGGGGTCTCATAATTGTTCTTCGTCTATCTCCAGCAAGGTCTGGATGGAGTTCGGCCAAGGGAGGATGCGCAGATGGATAGCCCATGGAGAAGGCTGGTGGTGTTTGGCTGTGCCGCAGATCAAAAGAGAGGAGGGCGTCTCGGCCTGGATGGATGCGGTGGTCTTGTTGTGGCTCATGGATCTTGCCAAAAGTGGAAGAACACGGAGAAGAAGGTGGAGATGTCTTGGGTGTACGTGCTCCGGGGTGCTCACGGTTTCGCCGGAGAGAATGACGGAGCTCGACGGAGGGTAGTGGGTTGCGGAGCCCGTCGGCAGTGGTTGAGAACGAGTAGACGGCTCACGGCGGAGGTGTATGGAAGGGCCAACAGGTTGGTGGGGCTCTTGCTGTTGCGAGAGGAGAGGAAGATTGAGGCGTTGATGGGTTCAGTTGGGCTGGTGGTGGAGGAGAAAAATATGAGGAGATGGAGGGGGCGGCTGGAGAGGGTGTGCTGCGTGTGGGGGAAAGGGATTTGGAGTAGAGAGAATTTTGGGTTGTTAGGATATGGGATTTAATTAGTTAGGATAGGATTAGGATCCGGTGGTCATGATAGGATTAGTTGTGGGGTGGGTTTGAATCTGCAAAGTGAAGAAGTTTCGTTTGCTTTAAATTTGAAAAAGTTAAAGGATAAAGAAACAAGATTTAAATAAGATGGCTATATCCTCTCATATCAAAAACCAAAGGGTCCATGGTGGCCTGTGCATTCAAATGATATGGGGGTGGACCTGGGTTCGAATCTTGTTATACACACTATCACATGCAGGTTTTTGTTGTAATTTTATTTTATTTTATTTTTTGAAGGAATTGGATTTGGGCCTGCTATTGGGCTTGGGCTCAGTTAGAAATAAAGAGAAGGAGGAAAGTGATAAGATGGGCTTGGGCTCGAAACAAAGGAAAGAAGAATGAAATAATAAAAATCATGAAGATAATAATAAAGAATTAATTAAAATAATATCTCAACTTTAAAAATGACACTTTCCTTAAAACAAAATACACATACATTTAATAAGTATTATTTTTCACAATTAATTCATGTATTGCAAGGTATGGGTATTACACTATTCTTGGACCTGGGCCAGGCCATAAGCCCATTACTCTCCCCTCCCCTGCTCTGCGGCCCAACAGCAAGCCATCCACTTCCTTCTCCCCTTTACCGCCATCTCCTCCCTTGCTCCCGCTGAAACCTCTCTCCATCATCGCCTTATCCATCTTCCTCCCCCAACTTCAGGCTGTCAACTATGCCCTCTCCTTTACCGCCATCTTCCATCCTTGAGCCACCACCCCCCTGGCCTCTTTAGATAACGTTGCATCTCCCACCCCAACTCAAGAAACGCGAGTTGCAGACACTCGAATCTCAATTATCCCCCCCAATCCAACTTGCTTATGACCCTCCAACATCGGGCTACCCTCCCGAACCTCCAATTTCTGGTCATATGTTACCCAACCCGCTCCCCACCTTCTCGAACTAAAACCTCCGCCGGAAGTCACACACCGCACCCCCTCCCAATCCCCTTCTATTCATCCGACGAAGTGGCAGACTGGCCGAAGACCCCTCATCAATCGAGGACAGAATTTAGAGAGTGGGGCAGAAGAAACCTCTCGAAATCTCCTCTATTCCCATCACTGCTAGCACCGATAATCGACTGAAGTGATCCTCGGCACCATTGACATCCTCAATGAACCATCATTCTCCATTTTCTCAGACCATGAAATATTCATCCTCACCACTCAAAATAGGTATGAATTGCCTGAAGAACCACAACTTGCCATCACCTGCCTCCAATCCTTGGAACAGAGCCGTGTCCTAAAAATTTGATTTGGTCCATTTAGTTTGGGATCCAACATCTTGATGATTATATTAAATTGAAATATAAGAGGCCTTGGTGAGCCTACTAACTGCACCAAACTTAGGGACTTCATATACCTTTATGTTTGTGACTTGGTGGCTCTTCAAGAGACAAAATTATGCTCACCTTCTTTGCGCCATTGGGGGATCCAAGATTGATGAATGGGTTGTGCTAGACTCTGTTGGTGCCGTCGTGGGACAACTTATTGGATGGAATTTCAAATTCTTTGAGAAAATAGCACAAGTCAACCCAATTCACCCCTTTTGGTCCGACTAAAAGGTAGGGTGGGCCGCAATCTCCTTTGTGTCACTTCCGTGTACGGGCCTAATGATAGAGCTCTCAAGCCCCTATTTTTGCAAGAAATTCTAGAATGAAGTTCTTCGATCTATCAATTCAGTTAACTTGGATAGTCACACATCAAGTTAACTGATCATGTGCATTATTCAATTATTGAATAGTATTCTTTTATAAAAGCCTATTGTTGCTTTCAATTCGTATGTTTGGTTAGGAAAGCCTTTAATTTCCACGAGAACTAAAATTTGGATATATATATATATATATATATATATATATATATATATATATATGTATGTATGTATGTATGTATGTATCTATATATATATGTATGTATGTATTTATGTATATATAGAGAGAGATACCTTTCTAGGCTTTCTGTTTTTTCCTACTTGATGGATGGGCAAAAAGTATTCAAAACACTTGATTTTTGATTTATAGTTACTTTAAATGATATAGATCAAGTTCAACGGAGTAGATCTTGTATTCAAATGTCGCATCGTTGAATTTGAGTGGGAAGGATTCGGCCTCAAATCTTTTTGAAAGAACACAAGTCTATCTCTCTCTCTCTCTCTACACACACACACACACTTGTGTCATATATATATATATACTTGTGTCATTCTGTAAGGATTCGAGGCCGAATCCTTACCACTCAAATACAAACCTACGACATCCGAATGCAGGTTCCATTCCATTGAAGTTGATCTACATTATTTCATGTAACTAAAAATAAAAAATCATGTATTTTGAATATTTTTTGCCCATCCATCAAGTAGGCGTAAAATGGATGGCCGAAAATAGCATAATGCTTAAATCTACATCTTTAGACATACAAATTCTCGATCCGACCATTTCATCATGATCTAGACACTTAAAAATCTTCACATACCAATTTTTATTAGATTTCAAATATTCTACACCGTTAAACTAACCAACTCGCTATTTCGGCCGTCCATTTTATACCTACTTGATGGATGTGCAAAAAGTATTCAAAATACATGATTTTTGATTTTTAATGTCTTGCATTTGGATGTCATAGGGTTGTATTTGAGTGGGAAGGATTCGGTCTCGTTTCGGAATGACACAAGTCTCTCTCTCTCTCTCTCTCTCTCTCTCTCTCTCTCTCTACCCCCCCCCCCCCCCCCCCAACGCGAGAGTGGCCGAACGGTAAGTTAATTGGTTTGCTCCCAAACGGGCGCCGGTTCGAATCCCGTTCTTAATGACATATTGGATATTAGTCTGGAGGGTTTGTTGACCACCAAGTTTCCTTAGGATGAGGGTGGAGACGCCTCTGGGATACCCCAGAATTTACCTTACACACACACACATATGAACAATTGTCATATCATTAGCGCCTTTTGTGAGTAGTACCTCTGGCTCTGCCATTGTGAATCTAAACTATTCATTGAGCACAACAGTGAAAAATTAGAACTCAAAGCTTTCTTAATTAGGATATTACAGGATTAAGATAAGTCAACTCCATCACTGATTGCTAACCTGTAACTTGCAGGTTCATTGAGAAGGTGCAACCAGACATAGAGGGAGACGGAATTAAAGAACAACTCCAGATTCTCTGCAACATTTATGCTCTTTCCCTGCTACACAAGCATCTTGGAGACTTTCTCTCAACTAGCTGCATTACACCCAAGCAAGGTGCCCTAGCGAATGACCAGCTCCGTGCTCTATATTCTCAGGTATGTATTGTTACTTTCTGCGGTGCTATACATTTTCCTGAACACTAATTCCAGTTGTTTGGTTCTACTTAAATATTAAATCAAAATTTAAAAAAATATTTTTCTCATTTGCTGCAAGTGTGCATATTTGGCTTGTGGCTGAAGCCATGATAATATATCTATACCCTTCATTTTCTTTAGCAGACTTATAACAGGCAAAATATTTCTCCTTCAAGGAGAAGTTTCCCTCCTCTTACTGTGTTTCCTTTAGTTTTATTTCTTCTTGGTGCCTTGCAGCTCCGTCCCAATGCTATTGCACTTGTTGATGCGTTTAACTACACCGATCATTATTTGGGTCGGTTTTGGGTCGCTACGATGGGAATGTGTACCCGAATCTCTATGAGACAGCGTGGAAGGACCCACTGAATGACTCAGATGTGGCAGATGGATATCACGAGTACGTCTGCCCTGTGCTCAAGCAGCAGTTCAGGGTTTCCAGACTATGAAAAGCTTTCGTGCTGCCATGTGTACGTGTGTTCATCATGGAAGGATATAAACACCATGCAACCCTAAGTGTTGCTCCCAAGATGTGGTAATATTTACAATGAACAAGGTTAGATGCTATTTATAGCTGAGAACAAGGTGTCCATTGCTGAATGCAGAACTTATGTAATCATGATTGAGCATTACATATTTTTGTTTGAAGGATGACTGGTTATTTGTCAAGGAACAATTGTTGTATTTTATATGGAATCTGCTTATTATGTCAGTTTACTGCTCAATTTCAAATTCTCTATGAATGTAGACCTGTTTGTCATGATGATTAGATGCTGAGCTTATTGTGGTGCAAGTTCTGCATTGTCTGCTATTTCTTGCCATTCTTATGGGAACTTTATATAATGCTTTATGTAAGTCCAAAGAGTGTGAGATCGGTGTGTTCTCTCACTCAAGAATTGTGTGTGGAATGGATTGAATCAAAGCCGATAAATTCTGCGCGTTACACGAGAATTATTTGAGATATGACAGTTGCAAAGTTAGTATTAGTGCTGTTATAAAAATAATGAATCCTCAATTTGATCTCTCGTCTCCTTATTGTTAGCATCACGCACCCTTGGCTTTCTTATAATCCTCTGCTGATAGAGAGCATTTGCATTTGGTATTCTGAATTTCTAGCTTTAAGAGTATGTTGCTCAAACTTTTGCTTGGCAGTCACAAACATAAGTCTCCCGCATGCGCCCAGTGACAACTCTGGGTTCGTTAAGAGTTTCGCTCACCTACGAGGTCCACAGTTCACATCCCCCTCTCTCTCCCTTAATTAGCAGAAAAAAAAAAAGCAGTAACAAACATAATATTGAAAGATTTCTACATGTATGCATGACGATTAGCATTTAGACCTAGAAAAACGAGTAAGATTGAAAGAAAAAAAGTCACCAAATCACCCAAGAGTCAACACAGGTGGCTACAAAATGTTTTCAATCTTCTAAAACTTTACTCAACATGCATCTCCCAATAATAGATAATAGATTGTTCTATAGTTCACTGTAATCAAAATTTTGAGACTACATGATTGTCTTCCTTATCAAGAGATGGAAATTCACAATTAACCAAGTGAGTTTTTGGGAAAATTCGAGCTGAATTTTGACGGAACCCACTGCTCGGAATGCGCGGGAGATGGTTGGAATGTGTTCTCCTTCCATTGGCGATGAACGTAGTATATTCACACGTTCAATTCCGTTTCTGAATAAATGGGATATTCAAGTCGGAAGTTAGCTTAAAACAAGAATAAAATGAGACCAAAAACAGTGAAAACTCTTTAGTCCAATATTGAAAGTGGTATGCGAATGGATGTGTCTATTCGGCAAACGGACATGTCTATTCGGGACGGCTGCACCCGTTCCGACTGAATGGATGTGTTTGTTCAGGGATAACCCGTTTCGGCCGAACATATGTGTCTGTTCGGAACGATTGTGCCCTTACTAACTGAATAGATGTGTCTGTCTGTTCGGAAGGATTGTGCCCATTTCAATCTAACGGATGTGTCTACTCCGAAAAGTTTCCTCCGAATTCCTATATAAAGGCACTCCAAAATGAATCACCTCAAAAACTCAGAATAACAACTACCACAAGAATAAATGAGTTTAAGGATATTTTATTGAATTCCTTTCAAAATTCTGTCTAAATTTTGATTTTTGGTCTATGTTCTTTTCTTACTTCCGTTCTTTGAACAAGTCGAAGGTACGTGTCAACTTTGATTCGATTGTACGTGTTTTGCGAAATTCTGTGCAGAACACGTGAAAGAGTGTTGTATCTTAGGAGACCAGTGTCTATTATCCCGTATGCATCGTAACTGGGACATAATTGTCTAAAGGAGATTCACTTTATGCGTACCTCACTCTATAATCTGATTTTTTTTGTTACTCTGTCTGTTTATACTAATACTCAGTGGTTGTAGGAATTATTAAGTTTTAATAAATTTTTTGTCTATTTGAACTAATGTTCTTATTTATCATGCTCTGCTTTAAAAAATACGCTATAGCAGGGACGCGACGAGAATTGACAATGTATATACGTAAGGAAAATATCACACGTATCGCGCTAAGCCTCAGTACAGAAAATAAATGCAATATACACAAAAATCTCAGGTTAAATAAGTATAAGAACACCTGCAAAAATGGTCAGTGATCATGATAGATATGAAAACATGAATAAATAAGAAAGTAAAGACAAAATAATAAAAATACCTATAAATAATAAAGATGACGAGTCTCCTACTATTATTCCATGAAGTATTAGGAACTACGAAATCTAGAATCTCCAACCTGAGTAAGCAACCTCAGGGTTGTCAGAAAGCGACCAGTGAGTGATAAAATGAGAGAAACAATAATAATATATTATAATAGTATTACAATCATGATAACATATAATACAGGATTAAATAACAGTAAAACATCATAATTATACCAACGATTGGTATATATATAACAATAATTATATCTGTACTATTACATTATTAATACCCAGTATGTTACAACAGTGTTACCTTTACAATATTATACAATACATGATTAAAATAATAATGATGTCAATCGGGAAGAGTTATATATATATATATATATATATATATATATATATATATATATATATATATATATATATATATATATATATATATATATATAAAGAATACATTATTTCATATTTATTTTTAAACTAATAATAAATGTAGTATAAATAGTATCAGTGGTTTATATGTATACTTACACAAGAATAATCATGCTATAGTGTTTGTGAATATATTAGAATAGTGTGTCTGCAAAGAATATATGGAGTGCAGAATATACATACGTAGTAACGTGCTAGTAAACAAGAGAATCAAGAAGTTTAATATAGTATACACATACAGGATATCATGCAGGTGAAGAGCGATATATTAAAATTATATAATAATAACAATCAGTATTACTTGATATTTTATCAATCTCCTCCAATGTCACATACCACTAGCAGTACATACTGGAGCCCGTACTCCAGCTGAACTCATACGAACATGACATACGAGTGCCATTATTTGAATGAGAGAGTAATCAAATAGCAAACGTTTCTGACGTTATCACTGTTCATGCCATTTTATTATGTTAATTGTAAACTTAAAGGTCAAAGAGCTCTGATCGGGTGAATGTATCCCGTACATATTCGAGATTACGGCCTGCCATGATTCCCTTGGCTGCTGAAGACTAAGGGACTGCCCGCAAAGGCGAACGTGAACATGTTGCTCCTTGAACATGTGAACGCGCGCGCACACACACATGTAATAGTTAACACTACCCTGTTTCCGTGGAAGGGACAAATATACATCTAAGGACATCCACCCGACAAGATCTAGTCAACCATCAAGTCTCCCCATGTTATGTTTATCATAAATGAACTTAAAGAGAAGCAAGAACAGTAACAGTGCATGTAGTATGTACCAGCATAACATGAGTAGTATTTATATCATTAAACAAGATGACATGAAATAGGAGATATGGGATTCTAAAGCTGGCCCCTATGGATTCAAGAGGTGGCTCCCACAAATTCAAGAGGTGGCCCCCACCATGCATACATGTGATGTGATACTTTACTCCGTGTAGAATTAGCTCCACGTGACACTTAGTTCCACGCATCGTATATCAGTAACCAATAAAATCAGACAACAAGAGTGTCATGTCAATAACATGTCAATAACAGTGATATAGGAACTGTCAGGTCATATACTTGAGGGGGTCCATGTAACAGTGATACATGAATATGAAATAATAATGTCCAATATCATAAAACAAACATACAGAAATGCACATACAATATAATAGAAACACGTGTTCAGTATAACAGTGTTTGTTTTCATGAGTCAGGTAACAATGACATTATCAGGGTAATGTCGTTAACATGAACATGTGTCAATATATCAATGTTTGTTCCAATATTTTCAATAATATTGACATGATTGATATCACAAAGTAATTATGTACAATTATTCATTTTCAAACTATTCACAATCATATTAAAATTATCAATTTATTAATCTGGAGTTTCTTTATCAACTGTTACTCAATATATAGATAATTCATCTATATTTTATATTAAATGAAAAATCACAATAAAATATTATTTTACTGAATATATTTAAAAAGCATTCACACATATTTTAATTATGATAATTTACTATTTAGTTGATTTATTGGACAATAATTACAGTTTATTAAATAAATCAATAAATTAATTTTTACTCAACGTGTTAAAATATAATTTATAAACACTCACATAGTTATTATAGGAATGTAGCTCTCTTTCCTATGATCGCAACGGCTTAAGAATCGTCCAAATCGAACTCTGAATGGTCAAGATATTGCCGAATACTAACTTAATATAAATGGGATAAATTTGTAATTTAGAAATGTAATAACTTTATTTAGCAGGGATTTTATGCAATTTTGCCTTTATTGGATGTGGGTCGGTCGCTATTGGGTTGGGTTCAGAGCCGATAACCCAAACCCAATAGTTTAATTGATTGAGTATTGGGTTAATGGGTTAACGGGTCGGGTTGTAGGGTGCAGGTTTGTATCCAATAGGGGGAAGATCGAGAGCGACGAGCAGAGGAGAGAGAGCAGTGCCAGGGCTGGCCTTGACGGCTTACCAGCGGCGGTGGTCGGTCGATCAGCGACGATGGGGAGAGAGGAGAGAGAAGGAGAAAGATAAAAAGGGAGAGAAAGAGAGAGAGTGAGGGATGTGGCTGGGGGCGGCTGCGACCAAGGGTAGCGCGCCGCGATGGGTTGGCCGACGATGCGGCGATCTAGGTGGCACTGATTAGCGAGGATAAAGGAGGAGGAAGAGAGGAATAACGAGGGAGTGAGAGAGGAGAGAGAGACAGTGAGAGAGTGAGGTGGGGCGGAGAGTGAAAGAAAGGGAGAAGGAGAGTAGGTTGGCGTCGGCGGCCGGCCCCTCAGTCGGTAGTGAGCAGAGAGGGAGAGAGAGTGGGTAGAGAGAGGGTATGAGAAAGAGAATGAGAAAGAGACTGTGAGGGGGAGAGAAAGAGAGATAAGAAAAAGAAAGAGAAAGTGAGGCAGAGTGTGAGTAAGAGAGATTTATAGGGAGAAGGGAGGGGAGAGAGAGAGAGGGCAGTGAGATGGAGAGCGCAGAAGAGTAGAGAGGGGGGGCGAGAGAGAGGAAAGGAAAAAGATTTTTATATTATTATTTAATTTGATAAATTTGATTAATTCAGAAAAATCTCTAAAATTTCTCAAAAATAGAAAGTATCGCCCTAAACGGTGCTGTAAAATTAGATTCATAAAATTCATCCCCATTGTTAATTAAAAATCCTGGAGTCGATCAGCGGTACCAGTCACAGCGAATTCATGAGATTTAAAAAAAAAAATCCAATTATGTAAGCATAGTCGGCCAAAGAGGCAAGGCCACCGTCCTGGCTTTGTTGAGTCCTCCGCCAGGACCGCCTTGTCAAGGGCTAACTCCACGACACCAGTTGCGAGGACCCCGTTGTGAAGGAGAAACATGAGCGTCTATGCTAGCATCTTTTTAGGATATGTGCACTGAGACAGATTGGTTAATAACAAAAATATATTTTAAACTTACTAAATTTAATATACAATATTTTATTTACAATATTGTGAAGATTTTCGTTAGTAGATGTGCATTGAGGCTAGGGGTGTCAAGTGGGCCGGATTAGCTCGGCAACCCACACGGGCCTGGCCTTGGTAGGACCCGGGCCAGACCCGTTCCGGGTCCGAGTAAGGCTTGAGCCGGTCCCGGGTCCGCCAAAGGTGGCCTACGGCCCACTCGGGCCGTGCCAGGCTCTGGCCTGGGCTTGGCACGTGCTAGGCCCGGGCATGGGTGTTGGCATGGGCGCTGGCACGGCCCACCCGGGCCGGCCCGTCCCAGCCTGACTTTTCCGGCGTGCTTTCGCCGTCCGCCACCGCTCGCCGCCCCCGTCCGCCACCTGCAACCCACTCCACCAATCAAATAAAATATAAAAATTATTTATAAATTTCAGGATTCAAACCCATGATCTCATCTCAACTACAAAAGCCCAATGAATACTAACCCACAAGACATTTGTGTAAAAACAAGAAAACAATATTATTTAATATTCAATAAATTGTTTTTTATTTTTTTTAAAATCTGGTCTGGCCTGGATCCAGGTCACCCGAGTCACGGGCCAGCGCCAGGCCCGAGCCGGATTACCACAATTTAACCAGGCGTGACGGGCTCGGTCCTTCCGCCTACTGGCCCACTGTGCCTAGGCCGTGGGCAGCCCGACCCGGCCCAGTTAACTCCCCTAAGTGAGGCAGATTGGTTAATGATAAGATATATTTTAAACTTACTAAATTTAACAAGCAGTTATTTTCTATACAATATTGTTTGACTGAATGCGACACATATTCTAACAAACTACAGTTTCATAGGCAAAACCACCACGGTGAAGACCTAGTACACGGTGATGTCAAAAGATATCCTCGACAAGTACCGCGAGCTCGCCACCAAGGGATCTCTGACGATCAAGTAGCGCCTCGAGATCGCCAACCAGGCGGTCCTCTTCCTGGCCACTGAGGTCAGTTTTGTTGTGCGTAGATCAACAATCTCTTGAGGAACCCTTAAGCCACAGATGCAATAGAGAAGAACTACCAATAGCAACAACAATAAAAATAATGGAAGAAAACCAAACACAAGAATTAATGAGATTCGGCAAATTTGCCTACGTCCTCGGTGCAAGGAAGAGAGATTTTTTTATTGATTCAATAATCAATACAATTGCAAGCATTACTTATGAAGAGGATTCTTTCCTCTATTTATACCCAAGGAACCCTAGAAGAATCAGATTTCTTATTGGATTCGTTTCCAATTCAGAACACTTTTCGAATTCAGTCCAGATCCGACTGTCGGTCGACCGGTCCAAGTCCCGGTCGACCGTGCCAGTCGACCGCGCCTAACTGAGAGTAAAGCCATGTCAGTCGGTCGACCGGGCGGTCGACAGTTCTTCTTCTGCGGTCGACCGGGCGGTCGACCGCGATGGCCTGTGCACGTTGGTGCACACCGGTCGACCGGTGTCTGCTGCTGCTGTTTCTTCTTTGCCTTGGCTTCCTCGTCGTCGACTTCCTCGACTTCCTCTCTCTTCCTACAATTCTCCATCTCGGCGAACATTTATCAAATCTGAGCCGAACTTTAACATAGGATCTGTCGACTCGAAAGTGGCTGCACCAGTGTGGCTGCCTACGTACCCTGCCTAAGGGATCAAGCCATTCGTAGTTCATCCAAAGGAGCTTCAACATGCTCATTCAACATGAAGGATATGGAGCAATGCTTTACAATGTGTAAACTTTACTCCTGACACCACCTTTGTAAGCATATCGGCGGGATTCTCCGTTGTGTGAATCTTCAGTAACTCAATATCACCATCATCTAGAATCTCCCAGACAAAGTGGAACCTGGCATCGATGTGCTTCGTCCGTGCATGATACACCTGGTTCTTGGCTAAATAAATAACATTCATACTATCACAATTGATCTTCAGTAGATCCTGATCAATCCCCAAGTTATCAAGCAATCCTTGAAGTCAAATTGCCTCCTTCATTGCCTCCGTCATGGCCTTGTACTCGGCCTTTGTAGTAGACAATGCAACGGTAGACTGTAGAATAGAGCGTCAACTAACCGGTACTTGAGATAATGTAAATACATGCCCCGTGGTGGACCGGCGTTTGTCGAGATCACCAGCATAATCAGAATTAACATATCCGATACAGTCCTGCTTCCTTGTGGAATCCTTCTCGAATACCAATCCAACATCTATGGTACCTTTAATGTACCGTAGAATCCACTTCACTGCCTCCCAATGACCCTATCCAGGATCATGCATATACCTACTAACCATGAAAACAGCTTGTGACAAATCTGATCGTGTACACACCATTGCATACATCAGACTACCAACTGCGCTAGCATATGGGACGCGAGTCATGTACTCACGTTCTTCAACAGTCTTTGGAGACATAGTGGCAGATAATTTGAAATGAGGAGCCAGTGGTGTACTTACAGATTTCGTATCATTGTCGATATTGAACCTCTGAAGTACCTTTTTTAAATACCCCTTCTGTGTCAAGCTCACCTTGTCACTCCTTCTGTCACGTGTGATTTTCATGCCTAGCACCTTCTTTAATTCACCAAGATCCTTCATCTCAAACTCAAAAGATAAGTCCTTTTTCAGTGTATCAATTGTAGATCTAGACTTTGAAGTAATAAGCATATCATCTACATATAATAGTAAATAGATATACTCTCCTGTAGGTAGCTTGTTGTAATACACACATGGTCATAATGGCTACGTGTGTACCTCTTCCCTCTGATGAAGCTGTCGAAACGCTTATACATTGTCTAGGAGACTGTTTTAATCCATACAACGATTTTTTAAGCTTGCACACCATGTTTTCTTTTTCTGCAGTCTTGAACCCTGTCGGCTGAGACATATAGATCTCTTCATCCAGATCGCCATGGAGAAAGGCGGTCTTTACATCGAGTGGATCAAGGTCCAACTCGTATTGTGCTACTAGAGCCAATAAGATACGATTGAAGAATGCTTTACAATAGGAGAAAATACCTCGTTGTACTTAATTCCTTCTCTTTGTGCATAGCCTTTAGCTACCAATCTGGCCTTGTAGCACACCATGTCTTCTTTAAGAGATCCCTACTTCTTTGCGTACACTCACTTACAGCCAATTGCCTTCTTTCCTTTGGGCAACCTTGTGAGTTCCCAAGTGTTATTTTTGTATAGAGACTTCATCTCTTCTTACATGGCATCTTTTCACATCTTCGACTCTGAACTGATTTCAACTTCTCGGTAGGTGGACGGGATAGCCTTTTCAACGACCAGAAGAGTATAAGCAGCAACCATATCTGTAGTGAGCCAACCTGGTTTACGCGTGTTTATCCTTGGTCTTCTAACTGCACTGGAATTATGAACATCACCCATGATCTGTTCTTGATCCTCTTCATCATCAGCATCTACCTCAGCTACTTGATCAATACCTTGTGTCACCCTAGGTATGATCCTCATAGATACTGAACTTTCTAGAGATAGTGGATTATCATCATTCTCCACCTGCTGCGATACTTCTTTGCTCTTGACCATCTCCACCTGCTGAGAGATCTTAGGCTTCAACATTGAAGCCTCATCAAATGTGACATCTCTGCTGAAGAAAAATTTCATGTCTGTAGAATCCCAGATTTTGAATCCTTTGATTCCCTTCTTGAATCCGACGAACAATCCCTTCTTTACTCTTGGGTCTAACTTACCTTCTTTAACATGATAATAGGCTGGACAACCAAATACCCTTAGCAAATCATAATCAGGAGCAGTTTTTTCAGACCAAACCTCTAGAGGAGTTTTCCTTCCAATCGCAGACGAAAGCAACCTGTTAAAAAGATAGCAAGCGTATGCCAAAGTCTCAGCCCAGAAATTCTTCGATAAACTGGCATTAGATAACATACAACGGACCTTCTCTAGCAAAGTCTTGTTCATCTTTTCTGCTACCCCGTTCTGTTGCGGTGTTTCCCTCACTGTAAAGTGCCTTTCATGTCCTCATCACGACATAGCTTAAGGAAAGGATCTGACCTATATTCCCCTCCATTATCTGAACGGAGGACCTTAATATTTCTTCCCGTACTTCTCTCTAAATTCCTCTTCCACTCCACAAATAATTTTAGGACTTCCCCTTTGTGCTTCATGGTATATACCCAACATCGCCTAAAATAATCATCAATGAAAGTCACAAAGTAGTGGTTACCTCCAATTGATGCAGTCTTGGTAGGTCCCCAAACATCAGTGTGAATATAATCTAGAATCCCCTTAGTGCAATGAGTTGCTGTGCTGAATTTCACCACGGTCTTCTTTCCGATGACGCAATATTCACAAAATTCCAGCTTGCAGGTTCCGGCACCTTTCAATAATCCTTGTCTTGCAAGAGCTTGCAAAGACTTTTCACCTGTGTGTCCCAGTCTCATATGACATAGCCTGGTTGAGTCTTCATCTGAATCAGTAGAAGTAGCCACTTGCCCTGTAATAGTACTACCCTTCAAGTAGTAAAGATTGTTCTGGCGAAGGGCCTTCAATATCACCATCGAGCCTTTGGTCATATTGAGGACTCCATCCTTTATTGATACCACAAGACCCAATGTCTTCAAAACTCCAACAGAGATAAGATTTCTCTTCAGTTGAGGTACATACCTCACTTCCTTCAGTTCTCGTATCATCCCATCGAACATCTTGATCTGGATTGTTCCTACACCTTCCATGGTACATGAATGATCGTAGCCCATAACAACTGAACATCCCTCTAACTTCTCAAAGCAGAAAACTAATCCCTATTCCGGCACACATGGTATGTAGCACCAGTATCCAATTCCACTCATTATCTCCTGAGTAGCCAATGATAAGAGTAGTGACAGAGAACGAAAATACCGATAAGTCCGAGTCGATCCACCTGCCTGTGAGGTACTGACTTGAGTACTGACCACCTTTGCAAGATTTGCCTCAGTCTTTGACTCCTTCTTTTTCCCTTTGCCTTTGGACAGTCAACTTTCTAGTGCCCTAATTCTTTGCAGAAGGCACACTGGTTCTTCTTCAGATCTCTAAAACCTGGCCTGGACTTCGATTTCCCACGATCACCTTTGCCCTTCCTATTTGAACCTCTGCCTCTTCCTGCCAATGTCTCTGCTGATGTGCTTGCCTGAGAAGATTGTCTATCTTGCCTCCTCATCTCATAGTTAACAAGAGCAGCCGACACTTCATGAAAGTTAAGGGATTTTCTACCATTTATTAATATCAAAGTAAAAGTCTCATAATCCTCCGTAGGAAGAGAGTTCAAGAGAATTACCGCTCTATCTTCTTCATTGACCTCCACATTCACATTAACTAAATCTGTAAGAAGCTTCGCGTAGCGATTCAAGTGTTCATTTATGGAGCATCCTTTCTTCATCTGAAAACCATAAAGCTTGCTCTTCAGCTGCAGTCTGGATTCAATGCTTTTAGTCAGATACTTTCTCTCTAAAATCTCCCACAACTGCCTCGCAGATGTTTCGTGCAACACATGATACTTGATGTCTTGTGTCAGACAAGACTTGATTAAGCCGCACGCTGATTGGTTCATCTTATCCCAATCTTCTTCAGTGGTTGTGTTTCGCTTCTTCTCCAATCGTAGAGTGTCTTCGAGATTTGATGCCGTCAGTGCATCCATCACCTCGCATCTCCACATACCAAAATTGTTTGTTCCATTGAATTTCACCACATCAATCCTCAACGGATGAGGATTTAGGGATTTCTCCATCGATGTACCTTCTCCAGCCATCTCCCTTGACTAGATCCTCAAAGTAATGCGGAAACAAACGGAGTTAGATAAAACAAATTTGATAAAGATGGAATCTTTACCTCCTCGCGAAACTCTAGAAGAGTTTCTGAACAAATCTACTCCCTTGAATTGATTCCTTGAGCACTTCACACGCTGTTTTGAGATCGACACACGATCCCACAAACAGTCCCAACTCTGATCCGAGATCGACACACAATCTCCGCCAACCAGCAACTGATGCCCTTGGAATCACCAAATGATTCCACGACGAACCTGGAATGCTCTGATACCAATTGTTATGCGCAGATCAACAATCTCTTGAGGAACTCTTAAGCCACAGATGCAATAGAGAAGAACTACCAATAGGAAGAACAATAAAAATAATGGAAGAAAATTAAACACAAGAATTAATGGGGTGCGGCAAATTTGCCTACGTCCTCAGGGTAAGGAAGAGAGATTTCTTTATTGATTCAATAATCAATACAATTGCAAGCATTACTTATGAAGAGGATTCTTTCCTCTATTTATCCCCAAGGAACCCTAGAAGAATCAGATTCCTTATTGGACTCGTTTCCAATCCAGAGCACTTTCTGAATTCAGTCCAGATCTGACTGTTGGGGCCGGTCGACCCAAGTCCCGGTCGACCGTGCCGGTCGACCGCGCCCAATCGAGAGTAAAGCCATGTCAGTCGGTCGACCGGGCGGTCGACCGTTCTCCTTCTGCGGTCAACCGGGCGGTCGACCGCGATAGCATGTGCACGTTGGTGCACACCGGTCGACCGCCCGGTCGACCGGTGTCTGCTGCTATTTCTTCTTTACCTTGGCTTCCTCGTCGTCGACTTCCTCTCTCCTCCTACAAGTTTGGCCTGCATCAAGCAATGGGGCCGGCCCGCCTCGGCCATCACTCACCTCGTCTATGTCTCATCGTAGTGGAAGTCTGATTCACTGGCGGTGACCTCTACCTATCGCCCGGGCTCGGCCTCAACCCCGACGTAAACCACACAATGCTCTACTTCCTCAGCTGCTACCGCGGTGTGACCGCCCTCCTCGTCGCAGAAGACATCGCCGAGAACAACCCCGGCAGCCGCGTACTTGTCGTCACGTCGGAGACCACCGTCATTGGTTTCCACCCCCCGACCCTCGCCCACCTTACGACCTCGTCGGGGCGGCATTGTTCGGCGATGGGCTGCCGTGGTGGTGGCAGGATCCGACCCCGTAGCTGGATCCGAACCCGCATTTTTCGAATTGGAATTGGCGGTTCAAGAATTTGTACCAAACACACATGAGATGATCTGTGGTAAAATTGATGAAGAGGGGGTGCATTTCAAGCTGGGAGGGATTTGCCGTCGATGATCTAAGTAAACATCGACAGATTTTGCCGGAGATTGATGGCGAAGAGCGGGTAACAGACTACGACGAGATGTTTTGGGCGGTTCACCCTGGCGGGCCGGCGATTTTGAGCCGGTTGGAGAGCAAACTTGGGCTGAAGGAGGGGAAGCTTGAGTGCAGTAGGAGAGCACTGAGGGATTATGGGAATGTGAGTAGCAATGCAGTGTTTTATGTGATGGAGATAACATGATTGAAGAATCGAAGAAGAAGGGGAATAAAGAGGGGGTGCATTTCAAGCTCTCACATATGAAGGGATTCCTGTCCGAAGCCTAATTGAGTGAAATGAAAAGATTGTCATGTAGCTCACTGTAAAAGAAAAGAATGTAGTTAGTGTAAATCTTGATCATTTCAGACTTCCAAATATTTGCCAATTCTGATATATATCAAACTTCTGATACAAATTTTATCACTTTTTATTGCATGCGTGTTACAATGATTACCATGAAAACTACGATTGAGAGCATGAATGATGATCTGACTATCTGATCAGAGTTACTCGTAGTATTCTTCTTACTCCCTCTCCTTAGACTGAAACAGTTCATTAACAATCTCTGTAATCTTGTCTAAAAATTGGATAAGTTTCGCCTTGGTGTTTTCCAGTATCCACCTCAGGATTATTGTGACAACACAGGGCTTTCACCTTCGGAGTTCTGTGGTTTGATTGATTCTGCATATAACAACATATTACTGGATCAATTTCTGAGATAATTACAATGATTAACAAAGAAATATTCAGGGAAATACTTGATTTTTTTTTTTTTTTTGTTGCCAATGAGTCATGGGGACGTTCATACATGAAATATTTATAGGCTACTAAAATTTGAAAATAGAACGGTGAACAAATCAACAATTTTCAGTTTCCTTGACATGATCTAGATGAAAATAAGGTAATAAATGGTAGTAATCACCTTCTAAATTCTCTCTAATCAAATAAAAATGTAGTTCTCGATAAGCATTTGCATGAACCTGCGCTAAGAGATTGCTGAATTTCCTGTACAACTTTGTTCTTCATAACTGCATCCCATACAGCTTTATCAGATGATAATGAAACAACCATACTCTGCATAGAGAAAGTAAATAAAAAGGCAGAAAATCAGAACTGAAAGCAATACGTGCATAAACTGTATAAATCTACAAATTTATTGCAGAAACCAATTTTTGAGAAAGAGTTTGGGGATTTTGTAGAGATTGAAGAAGATGAATGGGTAATTTTTTGAAAAGAGAGGAAAAATATTTAGGGAAATTCACTTTTACAATCATAATAATGATGCCGCACTGCACTTTTTTACTCGAAAATGACAGCATGCAAGACCACCTACGTCAAAGGGGCATTTTGGTCTTTCAAAAAGCGCTAAAGATCCACGTGCCTACGTGAAGCGTACATGTGGACTTAGATTCAATAAAAAATGCGGTATTGGGAGACTTTTTGTCGGTTGCAAACTTCAGAGAGTTTTTGACACAAGTTAATCTCCCTAGAGACTTAATAGAAATTTTTTCCTTCTTCCTTCATGCTTTCTTTTTAAGGCCTAAGCTGGATTATACCCTAAAAAGTTAAAAACCTGTGAACACTTCCAGAAAAACACTAACAAAGTTAAATAATATGTGTATTCAATCTCAAAAAGACATCTCCTCTCTCCACTCACTGACTTTACAATCACACTGTTTCATTAAAACTAAATGTAGAAAGTACTTGCTTTTATCATAATAATTTACATGACAAGCAAAAGATATAAGTGATAATTAATAACCAAAACATATTTTTTGTCTATCATGAAAACAAAATGTAACACTCCGCTCCCCGAATACGTACTTAGTTGCGTATTCATATTTTCTAATCGTATTTTTTGATTTACTTCCTATATTTGTTTTGTATTATGAGTTATTTATATGATCGTTTTGCCTTGGATCTGGATTCGTGAACTCGGAGTCAGCCCTAGTTTGAACCGGGAGCCCGATCCTAGAGTATAACTCGATTTAGTCTTTCTGCTATTCTGATTTGACCAATTTCAGTTTTAAATATCATTTTCCAATATTCTAGATTTTTCATGATTTTTTGGAATTTTCCTGAATTAAGTTGTAAATTTTCAAAACCGGGGTCGACCGATATCGCTGCTCGAATCTCGGATTTTTAATTTACAAACGGAGTTGAAATTCTAAAAACGGTTTTCCTATAACTTCTTAAAATCACATTTTCTATTTAAATCATTTTCTGAGAATTTTCTGAATTTATCAAAATTCCACTGGATTTGGTGTCGGCCAGTATCACTGGTTGATTCACGAAATTTTAGTTTACAATTGGAATCAAATTTCTAGATTCTACTTTTATATTACTTTTTAAAATTATATTTTCTCCTTTCTGGCATTTTCTGAAATTTTTCAGATTTTATCAAAATCCGGCCGACCAGGTATAGACCGGTATTGACAGTTGACTTCAAGATTTTTATTTTGAAAATGGGATTGAATTTCTGAAAACCAATTTCATCAAAAATCTTTAAATAATATTTATTATTTTTGAGAATTTTTGGAAAGCTTTCCAAACTACTTCATTTTTTGGACTTTTCTGGGGTTTTCGGTGTTTTCCCAGATACCGGAATTTTATCCAGATATTTTACTTTTCTCTTTTTTTATTTCTCTCTCTCCTTACTAGACGCGAGTTTCACCAACCTGGATTCAACATTTAATGTAGGGATGCTCTCCATACTGCATTTAATGCTTGTCCTGCAAGATCAACTCTGAATTTTATCACCATGTCTTTTTGTCTTTTCTGGCAAACGCAAATCTCGCGTTTTTCTCCTGGACGCAGATTTTATCTCCGCGTCCAGTTCATTTTGCCCAAGACGCGGATCTCATTGCATGGAGACGCAAGTTTATTTGATGCGTCTCTTTTGTTTTGTAAGGATGGCACATTGATAATAATCAAACCACTCCTTTATATATATACCCCATTCCTTTCTCTCTCTCTTTCATTATTTCTTCTTCTCCTTCTTTGTTTCCTGCAAACGGTAGCAGCCAAAGAGCCATCTTGCTCCCTCCTTTGGCCGGCCAATCCCCACCACTCTCCCCTCCATTTCCACCACCAACTCTTCCACCTTTTTCTCCTCCATCTCATCCACCATTCCAACAACAACAACCACAACAACACCACCTCCACCATCTTCTTCTTCCTCTTCTTTTTCCACCAAATAACCCATTTCCACCACCACCTTCTCCACCATCTCCACCACTACCTACACCACCTTGGCCACCACGAATCACGCCATCTTTCTCTCCTCGGAACACTCTTCTAACGAGGTATAGCTTCGTTCTCCGAAGCCTCGTTTTCAAAACTCCATTTTCACCAAATGAACTACACTTGCACCCCACAAATTGCTTGGGCTTGGAGCTTTGGTCACCTTCTCCGGCCAACTCCGGCCAACTCCGGTCGCCACCGACGACGCCGGCCAAGCCATGGCCGGGCTCCCATCCTCCCTTCTCCCTTCCTTCTTTCTTTTCCTTTCTTTCTTTCCTTCTTACTTCATTTTCCTTTCTCCTTTCTTTCTTTCTTTTCTTTCTGTTATTTTCATCCTTGCGTTTCTCAAAACCTGCGTCTGACTCTTTCCCTGCGTCCCACTCTCCCTCTTTCCCTGTCTCTCTCTTTCCTCTGTTAATTGCTGACGCAGATCTCACTCCCGCGTCCAAACAATTCCTTAACGCGAATCTTCGCGTTCTTGACATTCGTATAACACGCCCTTCGGGTTTCTGTATTGACGCAACGCGGAGCCCATGCTCGCGTCTGTGTCCTTCTCGTGTCAACACGATGCGGAGCTCATGCTCACGTCTGTGTTCTTCTCGTGTTAACGCGACGCGGAACCCACGTCCGCATCCGCGTTCTTCTCATGTTATAACTTGAACGCGGGTCTCGAACCTCGCGTTTGTGGCATCTACGCGACGCGACTCCCGTGTCTGCGACCCCCGCGTCTCACTCTCAAACTCGCGTCCCCTGTACATACTCTCTCTCCATATACTCTCAATCTCTCTCCATGGACTTCTCTCTCTAGCTCTCACTTTCTCTCTCCTCTTTCTCATCCTATTTCTCTCTCTTAATTTTCTCCTCTCTCTATCACTTTCTCTTTAACGCGTTGACGCGTTGATTTCCTAGATTCCGGAGATCGGGGATTTCACTATATTTTCTGAAGACTTAGGCGAGTGTTCTCGCTTTCTTCTTGACTTTCCCATTTCATCGGTCGACTTGTATTATTCACGATTTGTGTTGTTTGAAACTAACACCTTTTCTGCAGGTACCCTTGCCTTCGGGCCTAATCTCTGGATACGACCTTTGAGTTTTAAAGTCCTCTGGACTTTCTCTATGCTACGCTTTGTAGGTAGACCTAGTGTCAACACCTTACCGCTTACTCCGTTCGAGTATAGTTACCCCGTGAGCATGGCTTTACCGTGAGCGGTAGTATGGCGTTCCTACGCTTACTGTGACACGTGTGTCTAGCTACGCTACGAGCGGTAACCACGCCGAGCGTGATAGCATTTAGTATTGTACATTAGCTTCGCTCCAGCCTGCTCAGCTCTGCTTGATTGTGCTCAGCTATTACTCTATCACTTGCCAAGTACATGCTTGATCTGTTAACACTTGACATGCTTTCACTTGATACCTATCATCTACATGCTAATACCTGACACCTGTCTGTATCACTTGACAACTGTTGTGTCATCACCTGACACCCGACTTGCTACTTGACACTTACTTCTTATTATGATATGATTTATCACCTGCCTCCTAAAATATTAATACTTGACCTGTGACTATCACATTTACGGGAATACTATACTTGTTATCCTGTATTATACATATACAGTGACCTGAATCTATAGTACTCATGTACTCCTGAACTCTTGATCATGTTTTGCACCTATTATTCCCGTAAATTGATAACTACATAATAAATCATAAAAAGGAACAACTTACATCGGGTCGGGAGAAATTGCGGCTATCAATATATGTTCGTGTTTACAGTGGTACTAGGTATGTTGTGCAACTAAAACTTTCGGTCTGACCTGTGGGCCTCCAGGCGACCGAGGGGAGTGCTGGCTCCCTCCTTCTTGGTACCATCTTGATAAGGGTATTCTATAAGACCCTCCTGATCGCCTTGCGGCAGGTTCTGTCCACCAAGAAATGGAACAATCCTGGGCCGTGGTCCCGGTATGTACGGGACCCACTGTAAACATTGTTCGTTGATACCTCCGTTGGTTTCCAATAACAATCTTGCTTTACTCAGATGTGGATATATGTGCGCTGGGACGCTAGTTCACATATCTAGACATCAGGGTAAGACGAGTAATAATAATAATAAAAGATACCAGTTATGGATCTGTTGTATTCTTTGTCAAGTTTGCTTGTATCGGATTTTATTTCAGATTTCCGGCTTTATGATTATTATACTATATCTGTTCATATCCTACCTTTCCATTTGTATTCTATTCCACCTGTCTCCTGCTCTTATCTGATCATACTATGAGTCTTCCCTGCTTGATATCATATGCTGTATATCTACTTGCTCCTATATGCTTGTGCCTACGACATGATTTTCACGTTTATGATCCAGATTTATCGATACACGCATGCTTATCTATGCTCGCCACTTGGTATTTGCATCACTACTCGCCGGGGAGTTCTGTCTGACTCCCCTGAATTTTCATGTCTAGGTTTGGAGTTTGGAGCGTGTGGATTCTCTCAGTTGCTGATCAGAGTGGTGCAGCGGTAGCGTGGATCCCCAGCAGACCGTTCAGAGCCCCATCCTTCCAGGTCCCCAGCTCGGCTCTAGAGTTTTCCTGTTATGACTCTGAGCCTCTTTTATACTATTCATACTTGTACATCTCTTTGTATTCTCGCATTTGCGCCATATTGGTGATGTAATGTTATTGTAATATTTGTCACCTCCGGTGATAACTTTGTAACTGTACTCATATGTTGGAATGTATAATGCACCACGCGCTTCCGTACCCTGATTCTTGCCTGTACTGATGCTTAGCGTATATACGTGAGGGTATTTCTGACCTGCGTATATACGTCGCAATAACGTCTCCGTACTCGTCGGAGCGGGGCGTCACACAAAATTTCTTTCTCCTTGCACATCTATATTGCTCATTTAAATTAATAAGTAATTATGCAATCAGATGTCAATCTATTGTCATCAAATTCTGAAGTTTTGAATCTCAAATTTTCTTAGTCATCTCTCAAAAGACTATTGAGATAAAAAGTAAAAATAATAAAATTTTCATTTTTCTGAAGTAAATAATTATCATGAGAGAAGATAACTGGCACTTAATTGTAATTAAGAAAAGCACAATTATTGGAAAAATGATCATTTTTTCTTCACATGAGGTAAATCTTTTATTTCCTGCACTAAACAAATGTTTTAATTGAGTGTTAGCATGGATAATCGTTGCTCTGGAGAGGACGACAAACTGAGGCCATGGGTTGGAGTTAGGTTGGAGAAAGAGGACGTCTAAAGCTTAGGGTTTTTAATTAAATTCAGTTGAGGTAGAAAGTTAAAAGAAATAGGTTTTAGTATATATATTCTTGTATGAAAATATAGAAAAGATATGAAGAAATACTCTTTGGATTAGCTGGGTGCAGGAAATCCCTGCACCCTAGGTTTTAGAGAAATCGAACCCATTTCTATGTGTGAATATATTGCTCATATCAAACATTACACACATGTTGGCTTCTTTGTGTGAGAAACATTACACAAAAAGAAAAAAATCTAAATTAGGTTTGTCCCTCGGAGTTGGCCCCCGGTCAGATCTTGAGTTTGCTCTTCAGAGGTCACCGATTTGAATCCTCTCAGGCGTAGACATTTGTTGAAGAGTTAGTATTTGACTTTGAGAGTAACATCCAGCTAAGATAGGTTTGGATTGCCTATGACTAAGTAAGCGGTCAAACCAACTCCAATTCCAAATTAAGTTTATTAGTGGAGGCCCAAGTTAAGTATGCAAATCCAAAGCCCAATGATGCAAATCATTTACTTATGGGCTTATCGGAGTCTATAATATATGGGTCTGAATCATAAACCCGAACATTCTAAACCCGGCCCAGAAGATACATAATCCAACGGCGCAGATCTTTTCCAATCCAAAACCCTAACTCTCTCGCACATAAAACCCTGTTTCATCTGCCGCCGCCTCCTCGCTTGCGAACCCTCGGAGACCGACGTCGACAGAGGAAGAAGTTTCTTTGCGAGATGGGTTAGCTTGGCATTTCACTTCACTTCGAATCTCATGTCAAATCTGGAATCTTTGTGTGTGGGTGTTGGGGAAGGAAAAATATGATCTTTATCTTTTTTTGTTTGTTGATCACCAGGTGCGTACAAGTACGTGTCTGAGCTATGGAGGAAGAAGCAATCGGACGTGATGAGGTTCTTGCAGCGGGTCCGATGCTGGGAGTATCGCCAGCATCCCTCCATCGTTCGGGTCACAAGGCCAACCCGACCCGATAAGGCCCGCCGCCTCGGCTACAAGGCCAAGCAGGTATCAATTTGATCTGAAAACTTTAGGCTTATTGAAATTTCGACCATTGCGTTGCGACCATCGACATGAAAGTTGATAACCTGGCAAAAGTATGAATTTGAATAATTTTTGTTTTAGCATTAGCGGCAGCACACAAAGGAGAAAACAAATTCTCTTAGAGTTTGATACTAGAACTGAAGATCAACTATTGATGATCTTTGAATGTGAGCTGTTAGGTAATTTTGAGAAACGTCATCTTTAGTTTATGTTGCTCATCATTCTGTTTATTTGTCATTGAGTACCGATGTATATCATGTAGCCCTTCATCCTGTCCACTTGCTTCTTTATTTGTCTAGAAAATGCTGCAAAGTCATATATCAGGGAGGAATTTAGGCACACTTTAGGGAATTGCTTCCAGTTGATGCCAATGGGATTGTCAAATCTTGTTCTGAGCTGCATTGTGAGGAATTTGACACTGTTTTACATGTAGTTGGTGTTAGCTTGAGTTGGCTTTAAGAAGTTGTTATTTTGTGCTGGGTGATATGCAAATTGTTATAGCCATCGTAAACAGGATAAATCATGCTGAGAAGTAAAGGTTAGTAGTGATCCAAGGGTTATGAATTTTGGCTTAATTTAACAAATGGTTATGCAAGAAATTGAGAGATATAATTGAGGAAAACTGGTTAAGATGGCTTGAGCATGGTTATTTTGAAGTGGAGAGATAAAATGAGTATTAGAGAACCTAAATGAGAGTGGATGGGCCAATCATGTATCGATACTCTTGAATACTTTTGATACTTTTGAATGGAAGATCCCTTTTTTTGTCTCCGAGCTGACACGTAGAAGACATAGAGATATTTGAAGTGGAGGATTAGAGGAAGAAGGGAAGGGGGGAGAGTGAGTATGATGGTCCTTGTCCTAGCACTGTAAAGTTGCAATTGGGCGCAATCAATTGGCATGGATGCGGCAACAGGCAATGTTGCCTTCTTGGGATCCTCCACCCCTTTTATTCATTGCCAGCCTATTTCGTGGAATATGGAATATATTGTTGAAGTTATTGAGTACATTTCTATGTGGTTAATGCTTTAAAGCTTTAGTTTATTATGAGAGTGGCAGCCTATCATATCTTGATTTTGATTAGGGCATCACGCCGTTTGAGCGAGTTTACACTAGAAGATGGCGTGCTGCATCCCTTTGATTCTAGTTTATTGTTATTATTTAGCTGGTATTTTAAATTTGTGTTGTTGCGGATACATTTGGGTTCAGTTTGGACTAATTTAACCATATTTGAGTCCATTTAGGGTTAGCAGGGTAAAGATGGTCATTTTGTATTATTTTAAAGCCTATAAATAAGTCTCAAGACCTCTCTAATGGGGATCAATGAATAAAGCCAGAATTTTCAGTCAAATTTCTTTAGAACCAAGTTTTTATGATCTTGATATTGGTGCAAGGGTGTGCATCCCGATCTTGTGCAAGGGGTGTGAAGCCCAAATCTTACCAAGTTCTTGTTCATCTTTCGTATTTCTTTGTTCATTTTCTCAAATTTTAGTTTTTCCTCTTCTGTTTGGAATGAAGGCGATTGTGATACCCAGTAATTTACATCATTTTGGTATCAGAGCCTTAGGTTTCAAATCTCGTTCAATTTTTCATATCCATCCTTAAAAAAAAACTCTATAACCCTAGATCTAATACCGTAAATAAAAAAATATTGTTCATCTTCTTCTTCATCGCTCACCCGACCCCCTCCCCAAATCCTAACCCGCCCCTTTATCACACCCACCGCCCTCAGAACACCCGCCGCCATAGTCGCCACCGCTCCCTGGCGCCCCCTTGCCGCTGCAACCACATTGTCATTGTTACATTTTCATCGTCGCATTGCCGCCGCCACTGCCTCATCGCTGACGCCCACTTCCTGATCTCGTCTTCTTTGTCTTCGCCATCGTCTTCGTCGTCGTCTTCGTCCGTTGTTTTCAACTTCGTCTTCGGTCACTGTCGTTGGTGTCTTTGGCGCTGTCTCGAGTCGGTTGAGCTGAACTGAACCGACTCGAGCCGCGTGAGCTGATGACGCCGATCCTGAGCCGACGGCGCCGACCCAACCCGACCCGAGTTGATGTCGACCCAAGCCAACCCGGTCTCACCGGATTGGCTCATAGTCTCGCTGATCTCGCCGCCTAACGACACTGTCGATCCCGATTAGTTCACTTCAGATTCAGGTGCAAACTTTGATCGTCTATTAGATAATCTTTGAAAAATTTTATACAGTTATTTCTTTCGCTTAATTAGATAGTTTCTAAATCTGTCGCAAACTAAAACATAGGACTTTTGTCCATAAAAGTGAGATTGTGTGATCTGACCTTAATTGGAAATCAATTTTGGTATTTAATTGTGCAGCTTAATTTGATTTGAATCAGTGATCACTTGAATTAATTTTGAAAACTTATTATATTCGCATGTGTAATTTAACAACATTCCTGATATTATGTCGTCTTAATCTTGTGTTAATTAAAAGGATTTAAAATTTGATATTATTCATTATTAAATTGATCTCTGATTCCTCTTGCATTACCATACATCTCACCCTTAGGATAGTTTGCACTTTACACTAGCATTTATCATTTGTCGGCATTAAAAAATAAAAAAATAAAAAAAATCATCATTTAGGCTTAGTTAAGATTTGCATGCCAAGTAAAAGTGGGAAAAACTTTTCAATAAGAGAAATTTTTGCACCCATGGAACATTCAGGATAAACTTGATGTGATCCTTGCTAGGATGGGCCAGATGGATCGATGACTACAAGAGTATAAAGATCAGGTTGATGCTAATTACAGGGAATTAGCCACACAACTTGATAGGTTAGAAATAAATCAAAAGAGAATCCCAGATCCCATAGAGAACGATTTTCGAGCTAGACAAGCCCATAGACAAGAGGACACGAATGCTAAATATGGCAAGAGTGTAAAAGTAAATGTTCCATTCTTCGACGGATGACTAGACCCTTAGGCTTTCATAGATTGGACAATTAGCTGTGAACCACTACTTTCATTGGTACGATATGTTGGATTGTAGAAGGGTCTGATTTGCGATTATGAAACTAACAGGACAAGCCGGACAGTATTGGGAGAACACTGAAAGATTGATGTGATTAAGAAGGAAAGATCCAATTGAGACTTGGGATGAAATAAAAGAGAAACTTAGGTAGAAATACATTCTACATCCCTTCAGTTAACAATTACTGGATAAATGGAACATGTTAACTCAGGGAAATAAGTCGGCTACTGACTACATCACGAAATTTGATGAATACTTGAATCGGTGCAGTGCCATCAAGTTAGAGTCTCTCGAGCAGACCCTATCTAGGTTCAGGTCATGTCTTAGAGATGACTATTGCCAAGAGCTCATAGCTCGGGGCATCATGACCTTGGAACAGGCTTATCCGCTGATCACTGATCTAGATTAGTTTGGAGGATTCTTTTTATCGAACTGATTTTAGGGATAGCTCTAAGGCAACAACCACGAGCAAACCTAGCTATAATCAAAGTTTTTCATCCTGAGCAAACCAACCTCCAGTTCTTCAAGCATCAAACTAGCAGGTCCGTTTAGTACAAACCTGACAACTTTTGAGAAAAAGACCGCTAGTGTGAACCAGTGAAGGTCAACTCGTGTACCTAGTGTTATAGATGTCAGGGGTATTGACACCTTGCAAACCAGTGCCTGAGTCAAACTAAGACGCTTTTAGTAGAAGTTCCCATAAAAGAAGATGAAGAAGATGGTCTAGAAATGGTTGTGAACCAGGACGATGACTTGGATGCTTCTGCTGAAAATCATGAGTTCAATCGGGGCATTAGGACTTTAGCATTGACTGCACTAACTCCTAACTATGACAGCCCATTTAGGAATAGTTAGGTGCATCTTAGTACAACCCGAACAAGTTAATAACCGAGAACTATTATTTTCCAAACATGTACAAAAGTTGGGAAAAAGAGTTGTAAAGTTATAATGAATAGTGGCAATTGCATCAATGTCGTTGAGTCGAAGCTAATTACCACATTAGAGATGAAACCAGTGAAGCATCATAATTCCTACAAGATCACGTTCTACATTCTTAGATATTCAAGAGAGATGTCAGATTCCTATCCAGTTTGTCACGTATACAGATAATGTGTGGTGTGACATACTCTCTATGAATATTGGACATATCATTTTAGGTTGATCACGATTATTTGATCTAGACTATATATGGACTAACCAATCAGGGTTCATTCGTCCATAATGGCAAGAGTGTGACGTTAATGCCAAATCAACCTAAACCTCCAGCTCCTAAAAAGAAGGTTGATAAAGGAAAAGGAATAGTGAAGAACTTGATTAGCCCTGATCAACTCGAGAATAGCTTGAACGAATGTTTGACTTGTTACACACTTGTGCTTGAGAAACTGAGCCAGAGATCGAGTTGTAAATTCTAGGATACATTAAGTCAAGACTTGAAGGGTTTTCTGATGTCTTCCCTAAGGATCTACCTGGCGAGTTGCCTTCAATGAGAGATATTCAGCATGTCATTGATTTAGTTTCAGGAACAACCTTGCCGAACTTGCCTCATTATAGGACGAACCATGTCGAGCACGCAAAGTTAAAAGCACAGGTAGATGAATTACTTGACAAATGGTTCATCAGAGAGTTTATGTGCAGTTCTTGCACTTTTGGCATCAAAGAGGGATGACACATGTACGTGGATAGTCGTGTGATCAACAAAATCACTGTCAAGTATCATTTTTTCATTCCCTATCTTGATATGCTGGATTTAATGTCGTTGCCACAATATTTTCAAGATTGACCTTAAGAGTGAGTACCATTAAATTCGAATTTGCCCAGGGGATGAGTGAAAAACTGCATTTAAGATTTAGGATGGGCTATATGAGTAGATGGTTATACCTCTTGGACTATCCAATACTTCTAGCACCTTTATGAGAGTTATGACTCGACTGTTTTGGTCATTTATCTTATCGCTAAATTTGTAGTGGTATACTTTGATGATCTACTAATTTACAACAAAACTCAGAAGCAACATTCATGCCACCTGAGATAAGTCTTCGCACACTTCAATCTGAAAAGTTCTACGCAAACTTGAAAAAGCATGTTTTCTATACAGACATGGTTATCTTGGATTTATAGTTTCATCTGAGAGAGTTTCTGCAGACCCTGAAAAAGTATTGGCAATTATAGAGTGGCCACACAATCCTGGACGATTATAGATTCAGGAGTTTTCATACCTTAGCCACTTTTTATCATCGGTTCGTTAAAAACGTTAGCGTTGTCATGGCACCAATAATCGATTGTTTGAAGAATGAAAAATTTTAGTGGACTTCTGCCGCCATCAAGGTTTTTGAGGAAGTAAAGAAGTTGTTGGCTGCAGCTCCTGTTATGCGTCTACCATATTTTTCAAAGGTGTTTGAAGTAGCATGTGACGCATTGGGATTGGCTATAGATGGTGTTGAGTCAGGAAAATCATCTCGTTGCCTATTTCATCGAGAAATTAAATGATACCCGACATCGATACTCCACATATGATAAGAAATTTTATGCGGTTGTGTAAGGTTTACAATATTGACGACATTATCTACTACCGCAAGAGTTTTTGCTGTATTCGGATCATGAGGCATTGAAATACCTCAGCTCTCAAAAGAGGCTAAAAGCAACGCATAATAAGTGGGTAGAGTTCCTTTAGACTATGTTGCACGGACACGGCAACGTTGAAATGAACATGACACGTGAACACATAGTAAATTCCTAAAAATACACATGACACGTGCGTCAGGCACGTTTCGGACACAACACAGCTCCATGATAGAAGTGTTCGTGCTACATAGCTTTTAGAATTACACTTTGTCCTCACGCACAAAGCGAGAGTTGAGAACAAGGCTACTAATGCGCTCAGTCGACGAGTGGTGATATTGGTAGCTATGAGCGTAGAAGTGACAAGGTTTGAAAGATTAAGAGAAAAATACGAGTCATGTCCCGATTTTGGAGAAATATATACCACAGTACGGGACGGGCCTATTGGAGAGACGGACAATTTTCTGTTATATGACGGATATCTATTTAGATTCCGTAAGCTATGTTTTCCTCGTACTTCTCTGAAGGATTCATCTCTGAGGGATTCTCTTAGGAATTAGGGCCTTAGTTTCTGGTAGGGATCAAGGGAGGTGCACGTGTCAAATCAGGCACCAAGAGGGGAGCTTTTCAACTCATCCAGAAAAGCTAGGTTATACATATGGAGAAAAGAGTCTTTTTTTTTTTTTGAAAAAAAAAAAGAAATATTTTTCAGAAAGGTAATTGCCCTCTAGTCATCATGGAGGGATGCCTTCTGGGAGAGTTGGGGGAGAGATATTTAGCATCTAACTTCCTGCTAATTCCCATATCCAAATGGGTCCATTAGATTTCAATGTACCCTAGAGGCTAATCTGTGATCACAATGTACCCTAGAGGCTAATCTGTGTCTTTGATTGGTCAGGCAGCAAAGATGGAATTAAGGCTGGTATATGTCGACTTTAGAATTTTTATGCGAAAGCACGGCACATTAAACTGGATTATATGCTTAACACAATGATCTAGTTTTGTTATGCTCTTTGTCTGTAAAAACTGAAATTTAATAAAATGATAATCAATGCTTACTTCTTTTTTATATAATGGATAATAAAATGCCCACTAACTAACCCAAGATAATGAATAAAATATGGTTTTGCTGAAATATGAACTTGCTGTTTTCAGCTTGCTGACAAGGACATTCTTGCAGCTCAATGAATTATACTGTATATCTTTTGGTCAAGGACTGCTGATTTCATTCAAGATCCACACTTCACCTTCAGTTCTATAAATTTAACCAGTGTTCATTCTTTCCCTTTCTTTCTGCCAGGGCTATGTGATTTACCGTGTCCGTGTCAGGCGCGGAGGCCGAAAGAGGCCAGTTCCCAAGGGTATCGTCTATGGTAAGCCGAAGAATCAAGGTATTACCCAGCTGAAGTTCCAAAGGAACAAGAGGTCAGTTGCTGAGGAGAGGGCAGGACGTAAGCTGGGTGGTCTGAAGGTTCTCAACTCTTACTGGCTTAACGAGGTTAGAAAATTTAAATTGCGAAGACACTTTATTATAGGACAAATAATCATTTTTACGTCTTTCTTGCGTCTCAATCTGACACTAAATGCATATTATAGGATTCTACCTACAAATACTTCGAGGTCATCCTTGTTGATGCTGCACACAATGCCATCCGCAACGACCCAAGGATCAACTGGATCTGCAAGGGTGTCCACAAGCACCGTGAGCTTCGTGGTCTTACCTCGGCTGGCAAGAAGTTCAGGGGTCTCAGAGGAAAAGGTCACCTGTACCACAAGAACAGGCCATCTCGCAGGGCAACCTGGAAGAGGAACCAGACCAAGTCCCTCCGCCGATATCGCTGAGCTGCTTCTTGCCGCTGAGTGTCTAACAACAGTTCACCCGTCAACTGGTTTCGTTCAGACTCTCAATTGTCAGTTCTGTAGTTTGAAGCTGCTTTGCTCTGAACTTTTGATAGTTAGTAATGGTCTTTTGTATTGCTGCCATTTGTTCGTGAACTGCACTACACTGGCAGGATATTGTAGTTCACAAACTTCGATGTTTCATTTTTTTCAGTACTTGGGTTTTATGACCGGTGTCATGGATTCAAAAGTTAAGCTTTAGTCTTTTATCGTAGTATGAAGTTTGCCATAAAGATTCATGTGTACCAGTCACTTTCTGTTTGGATATGTTTCAGCCTGCAGGAAGTTCTTAATTGCTAGTTATTATTGGGAAACTTGAGTGCTTCACCCAGTGAAGCAGTGTTGATAATATATATTTCAAATGCTTGAGATTGATCCATGAGGGAACCATGCAAAGCGAATGATTCTGTTGCCATTGATCTTTGTTTTGACTGTATGCATCTTTCAGGGGTATTAATTTTTCCCTCTCCTTGCAGCAGCCAGCTATATGCTCTCTCTACTTATATTGTAGGCAGATATTTTCTACATATTTCACTTCTGTACTCTTTTTCTCTCTTATTCATGGCTGAGAAAGCCCAGCATATTCCACTCCTCTACTTGTATGACTGGTTGTTTAAAGCAAATGTGGGCTCTGAAAACCTCTATTGTAGTTTCCATTTCATCATGTTTAAATGAAGGTGTTTACTGTCTATAATTTGTGGCATCCTTTGATCTCTTGCTACTGTTGGGGATAGTTTGATAGAAACCAATTTCGCTGTTATGGTGATAAAACATGAAATTTGTTGGAAAATTAGGCATGGCTGATTTTCATTTTGTAGAGAATTTACACTTAATCAGAATTTAAGGCATTCCCTAATCAGAATAAGCAAAAAAATGCTAGAGGTTCAACCAAGCTTTAATTCATATCATGCTCTAATGCAATTCTACCTCTTTCATTTACTGTTGGCTTCATTTTAAATGTTTAAATAACGGATTTTTTATTATGTACCCCTCAAGTTTACATAGTTAGAGAAATGCTCCTCAAATTGTTGATATCTGCTTGGATTACAAAAGTCAACTTAGATTTTGGATAGAAATAAAATTGTTTCGCCAATTGTACCTTATATCTTGTCTCGTTTCTTACATATTTATATTATTCATTTAGATTTAAATGAATCAACAAGGTAGAAGACTTACAGAGATACAATCCCAAAATTTTAAGGGGTGTCAGGAAAACACCAGTAGCCATACAAATTGCCAGAAAGAGCAACATGAGCAGTGTCATGTGTTGCAGTGTTGATCGAGGAACATTTGTAATGGCACAACTCTTAAGCCCTTGAACTTTTTAGCTTCCGTTGATCACAAAATGCAGAACTCGCCATGGAAGAATTCGATGTAAGACATGAAAACCATTTGACAACATTGCTCACCCACCGAGTGTCGAGATTAGTTTATCAGTGGGGAGATTTGTGAGGAAATTTGCATTATCACTTCGGGAGACTCTTGAGGATCATCACCAACCAAGGCTGCGAAAAAAAGCATGGACACCGGTGATCGTTGAGGTGGTGGATGGTCGGACCGGAGAGAAGATCCATTCTCACCTGACCTTCCATATGATCCAAGCAGTAGCTTCAGCCTTAGGGAAGTAATTTCTGCAAGTTCAGGCTTAGTTCATGTCATTTCAAAGATTTTGATGAACCGTATTAACTTATAAATTAGCTACCAATGAGTTTGTGTTAGTAGTTTTGTCTTATCACATGATAAGAAAAGTAGGAAGAGGATGGATGGAACGTGCTTCGTTGTCAAGTCTAGATGGAGGATGGAAGGAAGATAAAGCTGCACTGAGCAAGCTTAACACAAAGTTAAATCGAGCTGCAAGAGCATAGTAGAGTAAGATGGCAAAAACTTCAAACAAAACGTTCAAGTAATTGTTTAGTAATGTTAAATCTCTCTACTTTCGCGCTTCTATAAATTCCTAATCACTCGCTTTCAATCTATTTTTCATTATTCGTGAAATAGACCTTGTCTCTAAGTTTTCATATCTTAATATCTAAGTCTTATTAATTGGCAGCCATATGTTATGATGAGATAGTGTTTCATGTTAGACTTATTATGTTTTAAAGTCTTATTTATTTTGGGCCTAATCAAGTCAATTGGATATTTGCACCCGCCCACTTAACCTATGTTGTTTGACCCAATAAAGAATTGATCAAACCTAAATGGTCTGGGTCTAGACACGTTTTCAATTACACTTAACCATGAGTGTATTTAAATTAGAATGTGGGACTCATCTACACGTGTGGAACTCGTGTTATAAATCAAGGGCCTAGATCTATGATGAGTTGAACTAGGGTTTCTTGATGCTATATATACCATGAGTAGGGTTCCCTCTCCACCAACAACAATAACCATCTCTCTCTTGGAGGCCTCTCATCTTCTCTAAGGATAAAGAAGAGAACTTGGTGGCTGGAGAGAAGAATCCTCTCCCTCAACTCCAGCGTCTCCGAGATCGTGCAATCTACGGCATATGGAATCAGGTATGCCTAAAACCCTCCTTCCCTTTGATCATGATAAAGAAGCTAACAGTATATGTGTAGATCTTGTATGAAATAAATTTTAGATCTAACAATGTTTCACTCATCATCAATATAGCTAAATCTTCACCACATTAGTTTGATTACTCTATTGTTTCTTCTCTTGGCTAGTGACTGACAAAAGAGAATGATCTCATCTAATTGTTTTTAAACAATATACTCAAATTGTCTCTCTTTTTTCAGCTCAGAAGGATCTGCAACTTGCAAGTCCACATCCTATCACCTTTTATTCATGTATTAATTGTTATTGACTTGCTCTTTAACAACAAAAGAAGGCTCAAGTACTATATATTTTTGGTGAGAGAAAAGACATTGCCTCTTCTAGCTTTTGCGTGCTGCCTAGTAGCCATTGGCAAACTCTTTTCTCTTGCATCCCTGCTCTCACATTTATTTTAGTTGTGTTTACTTCTCTCTCTTCTCACTGCAAAAGAACTGCCAACATTAAAGGGTGAATTGTCTTAAGATACAATTGAACTTAATGGCTAGATCTTGATCTCTCTTGAGGAAGAGAATATACGTACCTCTTTGCATTGACTGGGAAAAAAAAAAAGAGAAAGAAAGAACACTTGACCAAACTGTAATTTCGTACTCAAAAAGAAAATTCACGAAAATTATTGAGAGAAAAATCTGAGAAGTTATTGAGCCTTCATTTTCATTTATTTTCTTTACCCACTTCTCATTTAAAGGACGTATCACTTGGAGAATCTCAAAATTTCCTCTTCAATTCTTTTCTAAATTTTCTTTCTTAAATTCTCAATCAAAGTGTTAATTATTGGAAAATTTATTGTTACTCATCAATTGCAAATAGAGCCTCATATGTACTTTCTATTTTGAAAATTTATGTGATTTGATTGAGTTCTCACTTATTGTTTAGAGGAAAAAAAAATTAGTATTGTGATCTCGTGTACTCTTTTAGTGTAGAGGAGAAAGTTCAACTCCTAAAAAAGAGGTTGGCTGTTGATTGTTCTTCGGGAAGAAGAGTGTAAGTTCAAACTCTCAGGTTAGAATGTTAATCCTCTGCTTTAGGTTGGAAGCATTCGGTGGACTTGAAATCTTAAAGAAGATGCCTCTATGTGTTGGATATAGGTCGGATCACCCTAAAATCTCTATTTTCCTCTCTCCGCACTTACTTTTGATTATTGTTGTTATACTTTACATTAATTCACTATTATTTGATGTTCTTTAGTTACTGCATCTGCTGGAGCATTCTACCTGTCCATCTGTAATTTAAATCAACATTCTACCAGCAGACTGACATCCTGTCAAACTATTAACAACATATCCATCCAAGAAATGGGTCATAACCCTATTCTCCCTTTCTCTTGCATTTTATTCTCTGAATATTGTTGCTAAATTTCTTTTATATTAACTGCTATTTGTCGTTCTTTACATGTTGAAATTGTAGTAGTATTGTGCAAGCACCTCTACAAAATTGGACAAGTTCACTCAATACATGGCAATACTCTTGGTGGGGTAATATTTTGCTTATGATCAATTTGCACCAAATAGACTGAAGAGTTTTGAACCAACTCTTCAAATATAAATGCTCACCGCTATTGCTGAAACCTCAATAGAAACCCCTCATTTTTTGCCTCAAAAAGGATTTATGACCTTGATATGGATCGCTCCCATGCTCATGTTGAAGACCGTTCTATAAGCTAGAGAGGATTTGATGAGAGCCTCTTTTCCCTTGTGAGATAAGAGTGAAGCCTTCCATGGCATTTTAGACATTAAAAAAAAAAAAAGTTGAGCAAGTTAATTGATCAAGAAGTAATATTCTCTTTTTATTCTAAAAGAGTGACGAAAAAAGGTAGAGGCCGCAATCGGATCGAGTTCCGGGCAACTTGATCTAAATATAGCTTTATTTGAGCCCTACCCGGGTAACATTCAGGCTAGGTTACCTATATTCATGCCCGACACTAAATTTATTCAAGTGATCCGACCCCAAGTGAGACAAATTGGGTAGGGTTAGGCCTGGTTGAGCTTAGGCAATAAAGGAAAAAAAGATATGGCAACAGAGATCGAGAGAGATCAACACAGAGAGAATATAGATCAGGCAGCGTTCGAGAGGTGGTGGGGGCAGTGGTGATTGAAGAGGTGGGGAGAGAGAAAGAGAGATTGGGGCAGGTGTGGAAACGACATTGAGCGTTGTACAAAGAAATTTGAAATGTTGAAGAAAATTGAAGTTTTAGATGCGTCAAAGGAAGAAAATTTTAATAGATTATTTTAGACTAGTCCCAAATATTCATAGATAAGGTATTTATATAGAAATTCCTAAACCGAGTCTCCTCGCTACAAGCCCTAATCGCCACTGTACTCCGTTTCGTCTATTAAAAAAAAAATAAAATAAAAGTAACTGAACTAACTGGAATAAATCATAAGAATATTTACTTGAGTTTTTCTTGTCCGCCTCTAGATTCAATAAGTTATAGGATCTGAAAATTTCGTTCCCTGCCACGTATCAAATAATCTATTTATGGTTATCATTCATAAAGGTCCAAATCCGAAAATTCGGGTCTGATTCGGACCGAGTTATCGGGTTATCGGGCCCCGTTGCGCCCCGCTCACTCCCACGGTACCCAACACAGGGTCCGTGCTAAATTGCTATTCCAACGGCCGAGATCTGTCTCGGGCATTTATAATGCCAGTGCCTCGTTCGCCTTCTCTCCCCTCTTCCTCAAAACCCTAGGAGGCCAGGAGAAGAACAGGCGGAGGTCTCATTCAACAATGGGTCAGTTCTCCATTTTTGCTCCCAATCTCTTCGTTAAAGACCTGACTTTTATCATCATTTTCTAAGTATTCTGTCCCCGATCTCTTGTTTAATCGGCGATTCATTGGGTGTGCAGGCGCGTACAAGTACGTATCTGAGCTATGGAGGAAGAAGCAATCGGACGTGATGAGGTTCCTGCAGAGGGTCCGCTGCTGGGAGTATCGCCAGCATCCCTCCATCGTTCGGGTCACCAGGCCGACCCGACCCGATAAGGCCCGCCGCCTTGGTTACAAGGCCAAGCAGGTAAACGAAATATCTCATTATGATTCTTCTAGTTTATTGCTCTTATTATTTTTTTTTTCTGAATTTGGTTTGATCAGCTTGTGATGCTTTGTACTCGCGCAGCATGAAAGTTTCGGTCTTTCTGTTTGAAAAATTGTATTATCATTCAAAGAGGGTAAATTTCTGCGATGCTGAAACCTCTGAATGTGATTAGTTAGCAAATGACAGCCTTAACAAGTGTTTGAAAGTGTTAGAGTGAGGGTTTAGCTTGCACCATAATTGTCATCTTGCATGCTTTGCTAATTCAGTCTGTTAAATGGTCATCTAGTGCTAGTTATTATAGTTTGGGTGGTTGTATGCGTTTTGCCCTTTGTAAAATATTCCTATCAGTTGGGATAAAACTAACTTTACAACAGCTTCAGGAACTAATTTTGGTTTGTGTATGTCCGTCTCATAGAATAAATTAGTAAAAGTTGTTAACGTCTTCTTTTTTATTTTATGGGTATCTCGGACGATAGCTTCCAATTGTCTGAAGTCGATGTATTTGATCATATGTGCTTTCCTTGGCACTGTGGTCATATAGGGTTTATTGTCATGTTCATGTTTTCTCCAACCAGGATATTTGACATCATTTCAAGGACGGTTAATCATTGACCTGAGTGTAAGCTAATAGAAGTTCTCGAGTTGCAATTAGCCTTTATATGCATAATATGGATTATGGGCCTAAAGTTAAAGTTCAAGGATACAAAATGCAGTAGAGTGGTCATGTGATTTATTTATTGTCTATAATTCTTTATTTTATTTTAGAGTTTGGAAATAAAGTTCTTTGGGGGTGTGCTGGTGCGTGTCTCTGAACAAGATTTGCAATGACAAAGTGGAGTAGTTATACAAAATGAATAAACTATGAGACACCAACTCTTGTTTTTAGATTTATTTTCTGCCTAAAGTGCAACAAATATTGGTAAAGCATCAGATGTGGCCCTACTGTAAATGCGCTTCGTGGATTAATGAAGCTGGCATTGATATTGAAATACCAAAGAAATTCGCAATGTTGTTTGGACTTGAACCTACTTTTGTGCTTGACGAATTTTCAATATTGTCTCTGGGTGATACCTGTAATAGACTTTGTAACCGAATCTTGTAAGAGTCTATATTTCTATATATTTTTTGTGAACAGTGAATAATTTTCAATCGTTAACTAATTGGTGTATATTGTTTCATAAAATGGAGACTTACCAAATTTTTTCCATGCTTCATTAGAAAATAAAAACCATCACAATGATCAGGAGCATTTACCCTTTTGTTCTTAACATTTTGTCTGCAACGTAATTATATATGGCAGTTTACTTCTTTGTACGCTCAATCTGTCTATCACACCTAACAGTTTATATCAGTAGTTTTGTGTGGTTATTGATCATGTTGGAAATGCAGCTGCCTAGTAGGAAATGTGGTAGTTAGCTTCTATCAGTTTAATGCTTTAGTCTATTAGTCACTGCGCCTGTTAACAAATTTAACATGGCACGCCCAGTGAAGCAGGATGATCAGGGGTATAATCTCAATTATCCAAGACCTTTCTAGCTTTGCAGAGACTTGTGTTACTAACCAGCCATAAAATTTGATGGTAATCATTTTAGGTTTATCTTAATTACTGGCGAGATTCGACTTTATCAACTAGTATGCATCCCTAAGTACAATGAGCAAATGAGAGCACCTTCTTGGTACTTGCATTTTATTATAGTTATGCATTTACTTCTGAACCATTCCCATTTAATAATGTTCCAAGTTTATAACTGAATGCTGCCTTTTGCTGCTGCAGGGTAAAATCACTGCTCATTGAGTTTGTTTTAGTTTAAGCAATTGTTTGTTTTAGCAATTATGGATTCTGAAACTCTTTGTTTGGAGCAACCAGTGTTTAGTATGTTTCATTTCTTCAGATTTTCATATGAATGTTTCTGTAGTTAATGGAAGGGCATTCTTAGTCTTTTACTGAACATGATTTTAAGTTATCCGGACTCCAGCCTTTTGAAAACGCCAAATCACAAACCACCATGTAGTTTGGTGATTTTCTTTTACATGTGCATTGGTTTCCCTAGTTCACAATGATAAAAGCTATATGAAAGCTAAATCCACCTAATATGATAGTAAGTTCACCTGGTTCTCCCAAATATAGCTGAACCTGAAGTTAAATATACACAAATAAAGGTCGATATGGGAATATGTTACTCCAATTGTTTCTCTGGATATGCTTGTAGCTTTTATATATTTTTAACTTTCCCTAATCATTGACATACTACTACTATATATTTTTTTAAAAATCAGGGGTATGTTATTTATCGTGTCCGTGTTAGACGTGGAGGCAGGAAGAGGCCAGTTCCCAAGGGTATTGTGTATGGCAAGCCCAAGAACCAAGGTATCACCCAACTTAAGTTCCAGAGGAACAAGAGGTCAGTTGCTGAGGAGAGGGCAGGGCGAAAGCTGGGAGGTCTGAAGGTCCTCAACTCTTACTGGCTTAATGAGGTTAGAAAATTGAATGCGGAATCACTTAAACTGTATAGATAGTATTCTTCTTAATGTGCTTGCTTCTCAAGTTTCACACTCACTTCTATGTTGCAGGACTCAACCTACAAATACTTTGAGGTCATCCTTGTTGATGCTGCACACAATGCGATCCGCAATGACCCAAGGATCAACTGGATCTGCAAGGGTGTCCACAAGCACCGTGAGCTTCGTGGTCTTACCTCTGCTGGCAAGAAGTTCAGGGGTCTCAGAGGAAAAGGTCACCTGTACCACAAGAACAGGCCATCTCGCAGGGCAACCTGGAAGAGGAATCAGACCAAATCCCTCCGCCGATACCGCTGAGCTTCTTCTTGCTTCTGAGTGTCAGAGATTACATGTCTCTTATTTTGGTGGTTCATTCAGTTTCCTGTCTTGCAGTACTGAGCTACTTGAGCTTTCTAGATTTTGTCATGGATATCTATGTTTCCGCGGTTCTATTTTTTAGGTAGTATGCTGCACTGTTGTGGTTCTGAACTCTCTAGTCTCGTCATATACTTTGTTTCTAATGGGTTCACAGTTGATTCTACATTTTATTATATATTTTCTAGGTTGTTTCTTTGTTTTCAGAAAATGTATCAGCTCAGAGTGAATGGTCATCAGATTCAAAGCTTTCAGCTTGACAGCTGGGATGCCAGTTTTGGTCTTTTTAAACGTGTGCTTGTATCTGGGACTAATTGAAGGAGCTTGGTTCATATGTTTTCATTTCTTTTTCTATGATCAAAATATCAAATTTCTGACAGCAATTCGGTTTCTGGTGCCTGCTGGTTTCCAATAGTGAAGTGCAAATTTCTTGGATTCATTACAAAGGTTGATTGCATCATGAAAACTTGTGTCATCTGGTTACCAAAAGTTTTATGGTGAAATGTAAATTTGTTGGATTCATTACAAACCAATGGTTGTTGCATGATGACAAGTTCTCATAATTATAGGGGGACTAGCCCTTCATCCAAATGTTTTACAGTTTTCCTCATAACTGCAGGAATAATGCAAGAATAATTTTGAAAAAATATGTTTAAAACTGCAGAATATGGGCAAAAATCCTCATATCTGCATCTGCAATTATATTATCTGCCTCATTCATCAAATATTCATTTTTTTTTTATAACGGAAAATAAGGAAGCAAATTTAACCTTTTTAGAAAAGTATTTTCAACTTCAAATTCCTTTATCTTAATAAACACTATCAAGCATAGAAAATTTTGTATTAGACTTAATGAAATTGCGCTAACAGCCAGAATGATTTCATATCACCTGAAATAAAACCAACATGGCACCCTCCTAACAAACTCTCTTTATATAACTCTTAAACTTTCGACAATGAGACATGTTTTAAACAAAAATTATCATTAGAAATTGTAAATTAAAAATTTTTGCTAACATGACTGTCACTTTCTCTCCAAAAGTTTCCACAATTCGTGAAGGGTGGAGACATCATCGTTTTAATTTTAATCAACTCTAAAATTAAATTGCCAGTGTCATTGTAGCACAGTGGTAAAATCTTTTTAGTAGTGACTGTAGCGGTCATTTTTTGATTTACACCAGGATCAAGACATGTGCCGCCGCTATCAGAACCTCCCAAAGATACCAAAAACCATCCGAGCAACTCCTCACATAGCATCATTCGGTTATTCCCTGACAGTTCCTCCTCCAGAGGAATCGATTGTCCCGAGGATACTCTGACTTCTAAGAACATCATCAACTGACACCAGTTCTTCCATCCTGAGTAGGGCGGCCACTGCAGCCAACTCCATCGATTTTCGACTACATTTATGAAGTCTGTTACGCCGCCAGATCATTCGACGTTTCATACATTACAACGACCCCTACTTCAGCGCGGGCTGTTACAGAAAGTGGCAGTAACCGCTCCTGCAATCAAGGACAGAACCCCATCCGTTACGAGAGAATTGCAACATGCAGATCATGCGGTTATTGAAACCTGTATGACCGCATTGCCAACAAAAACTCCCCGGGTATATATATGTTGAGAGATGGACAAGAAATAGATAGGTTACAACCAAGATAAAAGCGAAGAAAAGAAAAAAAAATCCACAATCTGACTTTCAATTAAGTACAGAAATAGCCTTCCCTAAATCAAAATCACTATATATTGTGGCAATTTCAGAGTTCTAACTTTGTTAAGTTCACTGTAATCCTTTGTACATAGTGAATTTTCTCTCCCCTTTCTGTGAGGTTTTTCTTAAATTGAGTTTTCACGTAAAAAAATGTGTTTTTGCGTTGTCTTTTAACTCTCTCTTATATTCAGGTTACAAATTGAAGTGTAGATAAATTCCTTTTGGGAAATTACCCTTACATTTTTTGTACTTTCATTGGAGTTGAGTCTCTACGCACTCCCTGTTCAACCTTTCTCAAACAGCCTCTTCTAGATCGGCGATGGCCCCACGCAGGCACAACCTCCAAAGGGAAGGCCAAAGCAACTACCAGGGGCACAACCTCCAATCCGATTAATATTCAGCCAATCGCGGAAGGCACTGCCTCCATCTCATCACGGGAGCCGACCGCCAGCTCTCAACCTTCTCATCAGCAAGAAGATTGTTTCAGATACTCCGAGAGATGAAAGAGCAGATGAAGGAAGAACAACTACAATCAGATCGCGAGCGGGCATAGATGACTCGAGACAACATCTTTTCGTAAACAAAAAGAACTGAAGCAGCTCAATCAACAACTCCAGGCTCAAGTCGTCATCCTTCAGAACTACTCCGTGCGAACAGAAGACGACACCAAGGATAGGGGGCCCCCGAATCCCACCACACCCTCAATAAACTTACTCAGAAACGGATCATGGAGGTCAAGTTGCACTTGATCCCGACCACTCACCCCCACGACCCCCTGCTTTTAAAAAATATTCAAGAATGTGAATTTCTAAGTGAATTCTCTCTCCCATCCTCGTGATTTATTTTAAATTGAGTTTTCACATAAAAATATGTGTCTTTGTGTTGTCTTTCTGCTCTCTTTTAGATCCAGAGTATTAATTAAAGTGTAGATGAATTCTTTCGTGGAAGTCCTAATTCTTGCATGAACCAGATGTCATATATAAAAAAAAAAAAAAATCCTAAATTAAATTACTCATGTGCTCGTCAGAACTAAAAAACCTCGAAAACTGGCCCGGAAGATAATCCATCGGCTATCTAAATCTAATTCTTTCGGAAATATGGTGCTCTCTTCTCTGGTCGCTCGCAAACCCGAGAACGTCAAAGTAGGCGGCGGCGGAGGAAGAGATTCGTTTCAACAATGGGTTAGCTCTACCTCTACACCTTCGAATGTCATCACAAAGCTGGAATCTTTTTGTGTTTTTTCTTAGAAAAACTGGATTTTCTACACCTTCGAATGTCATCACAAAGCTGGAACCTTTTTGTGTTTTTTCTTAGAAAAATTGGGGTTTTTTAGGAGCGTACAAGTACGTGTCGGAGCTATGGCGGAAGAAGCAATCGGACGTGATGAGGTTCCTGCAGAGGGTTCGCTGCTGGGTGTATCGCCAGCATCCTTCCATCGTTCGTGTCACAAGGCCAACCCGACCCGGATAAGGCCCGCTCCTCGGCCACAAGGCCAAGCAGGTATCAGTTTCCGTACATTCTTTCAATAGAATCACAATCTAATGGAGGACTTGAAGAAAATCAAGTATTGATGCTTTGTGCTCCTTGCATTTACAATTTACAACATGAAATTCGAATTTTTTTTTGCAAATGTATGATATATAATGTCACGCCCCGCAATCATAATACTCAGATAAAAGGTACGTGATGAGAGCCGGCGACGTATTTTTTTAAAATAAATACGTTAAGCCTCAGTACATTGATTCAAAATAAACAAGGTTTATTCATTATTCCAGCTAGAAGAAATCAAATACATAATGTCACCAATGTTTTACTTATTACAACATAATGAAATCATAGAAAACATGATAATAAAAGTCTCTCACATATGAAAATAGAAAGGATCTGTCTACTGGAGATCAGCGAGGTGCTCGAAGTACTCCTGCTCCTGCAGAGTCTCTGGATCAGAACCTGAGCAAGCAACTCAGGGTCGTCAATAGCGACCTAAATGAATGATAAAAAGAGGGGAACATAAAGGTAACATGTAAAATCTAGCAACACATGTATAATCAAGTATAGTTATCATACTGTTGTCTAACATATATGAGTCATGATATAACACAGTGATATACACTATATAACCATTTATTACTGCAATCTATCCTATGTAAAGTCATGTGTCAAGATGTCCTGTGTATGTCTATATTTTTTTTTGTCTAATTATTTGAAATGGATAGTTGGAGACGGGTATCTGTGTTTTAGGTGGACCTAGGATACAGGTTACGCAGCCGACTGAGGGTTCCACTGCAGGGTTCCTGGGGGATGACTGACATCCCATCTGTACTGTTACTGTTCCACTGTTTTCACAGTGAGATTACTGTTACTGTTACTGTTACTGAGTACCTAGCGGTACGGCCTGGTTCAGCGCCAGAGAAAACCCTGTCACGCCCCGCAATCATAATACTCAGATAAAAGGTACGTGACGAGAGCCGGCGACGTATTTTTTTAAAACAAATACGTTAAGCCTCAGTACATTGATTCAAAATAAACAAGGTTTATTCATTATTCCAGCTAGAAGAAATCAAATACATAATGTCACCAATATTTTACTTATTACAACATAATGAAATCATAGAAAACATGACAATAAAAGTCTCTCACATATGAAAATAGAAAAGATCTGTCTACTGGAGATCAGCGAGGTGCTCGAAGTACTCCTGCTCCTGCAGAGTCTCTGGATCAGAACCTGAGCAAGCAACTCAGGGTCGTCAATAGCGGCCTAAATGAATGATAAAAAGAGGGGAACATAAAGGTAACATGTAAAATCTAGCAACACATGTATAATCAAGTATAGTTATCATACTGTTGTCTAACATATATGAGTCATGATATAACACAGTGATATACACTATATAACCATTTATTACTGCAATCTATCCTATGTAAAGTCATGTGTCAAGATGTCCTGTGTATGTCTATATTTTTTTTTTTGTCGTAAGGAAACAGAATAAAGGTTACAGTAATATATTGAGATAGAATCTTTTAGGTTAGGATTTTTAGGGATCAGTTGGTTAGGATAAAATCTAGGTTGTTAAGATAAGAGATCTCGAAATATCTCTTGAGATCTTTCAGTTAGAGATTCAAATTTTAACTTTTGACTTTGGGTTATTTAAAATAATTTAGCTTTCCTTTTCAACCACACGCCAATGTGGCATCATGGTTTAGGCATTAGGATTTGTTATAAAGGAACGAGGTTCGAAACTTGACATATAATGGTTTGAGAGAATGGACTTGAAGAAAATCAAGTATTGATGCTTTGGGCTCCTCGCATTTACAATTTACAACATGAAACCGAATTATTTTTTGCAAATGTATGATATATAATGGTTTGAGAGAATGTGCTGGCTGACGGGTTGGCAATTTTGGATTTTTACGAAGGAGAAAGTGTTAGCCCGTATGATTTTGGTCTAAAACTGGATATCAAATGTTGTGTTGGTGATACCCTTTTGATGAATGTTGAAAGATGGGTTTTTTTTGGGGCCGGGTTGAAGTGTAGGATTCAGTAGAATAGAGGCTACTTTTGGTCGTAGAAGAAAACAGTGGGAATTGCTTGTATATTATTTTTGGTGAAAACTATATATCTAGCTTGTCATTGTCAAGATGTGAAAGATGTCTAAGAATAATTGATTCAGCTAGGGCTAAAGTAAGGAAGATTAGGTATGGAGTTTTTTTGAAACTGGATAATGAATTTGTTCTTGTAATGCAATGTTTAGTATATGTTACAGGAAGATGCGGTTGGTCCACAAGTAATGAGATACACTTTGGGGCTTTGGTGTTCAGTATCCTCAATTTGGGTCCTGACTTTGTTTTCATCAAAGATTAATTTATTCCTTGGCGATTCTTTTCTTTTTCGCCGTCTTCATGTTTCTTCTTTTATCTTGATGCTTTTGGTTTTAGAGTTATCTTGGGGATATATTACTTTGTAATGGTAATGTGCATTATGATACTCTCCATCATCACTTGACCTCTAATGGAAAGCTTGTCTTGTTCTAAGTAGTATTGCAAGGAGTTTGGTATTGTTTCATGTATGATTGCTTTTAGGTTGAGAGTTAACTAAAAGAAGTAAAATAGTAACAGAGCGTACTAAACTCAAATTAGTCATGAATGAAGAAATTTGGCATGAGTTCACAAATCATGATTTTCAGTTGAGAATGAAACTTAAATTAGCATTGGGTAGCACTCAATCTTATAGTCATTATATAAATTAGGCTTGAAGGCTAGAAGTAGGGGTGGGTGTCAATGGGTCGGGTCGGGCATGTTTTGAAGTAATTCTATAACTTAAAGTTTGAAACCTCCGCTTAAGCCACCTGAAACACAATGGGTGAAGAAACAACTTACCCAAACCTACCTACAAGTTTTTGGGTTTGTTCGGGTGGAGTTGGGTAATTCGGGTCCGGTCCGGTATGGTTGGGTCATTACATATGGTTCGGGTCTTTTAGAAGAGGAAAATGTTGTTAATGAGATCGAATTTGACAATGTTAGAAGGGGAAAGCCAGCGTACATGCGAGACTAGATCTGAGAAAAAGGCGAAAGCACCCAAGTTTGGAGATGAGATGACTTATTGATGTGAAACGTGTATGCGTGTGTAGAAATCAGCAATAAAAACACTTTATCACGCTTCATCAATAAGAAACGATCGTGGTAGGACAACTTAAACTAATAATGCAGAGATAGATGTAAACAAAATAACATGCGCGAGTTAATTCAATTCAATCGCGAATTAATTAAAGATAATATATTATGCGATAAAAGATTATAGATCAATATTAAAGCTACCGAATTCAAAGACAAGTAGATACACACAATCTCATGTTTGTGTATAACAGTTAAATCTATAAAATATCAGAGATTAATTATCAGACTCGAAATAACTGATCTGAATTAGAAAAGTACCTACTGAGTATCCTGTGATGACTATAGATGTGTAGTACTTTTTTCACGAACTTAACACTTCAAACCGTGGGTGATTTGCACTCCAGATGAGAAAGATGTGACTTGAAAATGAATTTTGAACACTTAATGGGTCCGTTTTTACTGTAGCGGATCCAGCACTGTAGCAATGGCTGGGTACTATAGCAGCGGGCTATACTGTAGCAAATACTGGAGCAGGTGGGGATTTAAAGAATTTTTCTAGGTTTTATTTTTTTTGGATAGAAAGAAATTTGTTAAGAGGTTAAGAAATTTGTGATGGGGATGAAAGTGTATTAAACCTATGGGGTTGAACAAATGGGGGAGGCCTGAACTCGTAGAAATATGGTGGTACATACTTGGTTTCTAGCTCTTCTTTTATCCTATCTCATGTGTTAATTGGTGTTTAAAATCGAGCTTTCATGTTTTACATATCTGTTCAGTATTGGCTTGCTTGTTCAATCAGTTTCGTGATAGTGAATCTGACTTTCTCCATTTCAAAGAACGAGCATCAGGTAAAGTACTAGTCCATATTGTGTAGCCAATTAAGAAAAACTCGAAGATCTCTTAAATAATCAGAATAATCTAGATAATAATCAAAAGTTGGTACATTCATAGTGGTGGTGGGGGACTTACTAAACAAAAACCTAAATTACTGCAAGAAATTTCTAATTCCATTTTTTAAATGCAAAAAATCGGTGAAGTTTCCTAACAAGTGCTTATGAGATGTAAAAGCGAAAGAAAAAATTGGCTTTTGAACTTTAGATTTAGTTTTTTTTGAATAAAATCTAAACTAAATGCAAGCAAGTTAATAAACGTGACTAATATGCAAGTCCCACCCAAATTTATGTGAAACATGTATGCATGTGTAGAGATCGACAATAAAAACACTATCATGCTTCACCAGCAAGAACGATTGTGGTAAAACATCTTAAACTAATAATGCAGAGATAGATGTAAACAAAATAACGTGCACGAGTTAATTCAATTCAATCTTGAATCAATTAAAGATAATATATTATGCGACAAAAGATTCTACGATCAATATTAAAGCTACTGAATTCAAAGGTAAGCAGAGATACACAATCTCACGCTTGTGGACAACAGTTAAATTTACAAAATAAATTAATTTATTAGACTCGAAATAACTGATCTGAACTAGAAGCGTACCTACTGAGGATTATGTCGATCTCAGTGTCCTGTGATGACTGTAATGTGTAGTACTCTTTTTCACGAACTCAATGCTTCAAATCGTGCGTATTTGGACTCTGGATGAGAGAAATGCGGCTTGAAAATGAATTTTAAACACTCAACGGGTCCTTTTTTACTGTAGTGGATCTGACACTGTAGCAGTGGGTGAGTATCAAAGCAGCGGGCTGTACTGTAGCAAATACTGTAGCAGGTGGGGATTTGAAGAATTTTTCTAGGGTTTTGTTTTTTTAGAGAAATTTGTTGAGAGGTTAAGAAATTTATGGAAGAGAAGAAATCTGAGAGGAATGTCGGCACTCGGAGGCACACACAACGGGAAAGAGGGGATAAACAATTAGGGCTTCACACTTTAATTGTGTCTAGTTAGGATTTCACACCCTAAGCTAAGATTCCTAGGGCTTCCCAACACTAAGAAAGAATTAGGAGAGGTCATCACTCATGCATAATTTTGAGAAAATTTTCATAATATTCATTGCATATTGAAAAAGAGAATACATGGGGTCTTTATATAAGCTATAAAATTGTACTCTTCTATTTTTATTTGGATTACATAATCAAACTCTTAAAAGAAATAAAAAATTTAAAAGAGAAAAATACGAAAAGAAAATCTACATGAAAAGAAAGCCAGAAATCCTACTACAATTCTGATTACTAAAAATCCAAATAAAGAAACTAAAAAATACATAAAATTCTACTATTATTGGTGGCAAACTGGAACGAGGCGTCTTCTTCACCGATGAGACATCATCTTGATGATTGATTTTAACCATTCATTCTTAAATGAATGGCTAAAATTAATTTTATCTTCTCTCTTTAATAAATATACAAGTATGTAACTTGGTGCATTTGGTTGGACATGGGTTGGGCTAATTTGGTCATAGTTGAGGTCAGGTTCGGCTGGGTTAGAGTGTGATACACGAACTCAACCCGTAATGAAATTCTTAAATTTTTAAACTCAAACCCATTTGGGTTTTTGGAAATATGACCCCAAGCTCTGTTTTTCGGGTTGGGCTAGTTCAGGACCTCAGGTTTGGGTAAAACCCAACCCGGTCGACACCCCTTGTTAGAGGCAATGAGTTTTATTGAAGTAGGCCATCCGCTCCTTTTATCTATCCATTTCTGAGAGAAGTTTAGAAGTAGGGTATTTCTGAAGTAGCTTAATGCTTTTTTCCATCTACCCATTTCAGAGAGTTTCAAATAAAAGTTGCCTTTTAATTTGCCTCTTAGAAAGATTGGTCGACCATTTATCAAGTGAATTAGCTGTGGATAGCAAGAAAATTGTTGTCACACCAACTTCTGTCAACGATTTTATCTAATACACTAGTAGTTGTCAAGCTGTTCTTTAAAGTATACATGATGAAATGTTAATGAAGTATCTGATCCAGAATAAAGAAGCTGATAATGTTACTGGGTTAACTTTTAAATGTTGTTTGATTTCTATGTAATTTTGGGTGGCAGACTTGTGTGCAATATTTGTAGTCTCATGTGAGGCCTATGTTAGACATTGCAATCTAATGCTATGAGAAGCCCAGTTTCTATATGTTTTTGGTGAAGAGTTGAAAAACACCAGTTTTCTCAATGAATTAACTGATTAATGATTAACTTATTGAAAATATTATGTGGTTACCTGAGTTCCAAATTGTCATCATGTTATTAGCAGCTAAAGTAACATAACTCTTTTACATCTTTCCCTGTTCTTACCATTGTTTGGTTACATATGATTGGAGTACCCGCCTTCTTGGCCTTCATATTTCATTTAGTACTTTAGTCACTAAGCATATGAGGCAGTTTTGTGTCTTGTATTTTCTGTCTAACAATCCTGAGCACCAGCAATTCATGTCAGACGTCTGCAAGTATGGGTAAGGGAATTCAAACGTATATTGATGAGGACATCACGCCGCTTAGAGGCCGATTCGATCGAGTCTACTTTAGGAAGCGGCACAATGCAGTTTTTTCGCTTTAGATTAGTTTCGTTTTAGATTTATTTTATGTCGTAGGTGTTTTTTTTGTGGACGTTTAGTACTACATCGGTTATTTCTCAGAAGTTGTCTTTTGTAAAGCCTATATAAGGCCCCATATACTATTTCAGTTGATTATTGAATGATTAAAATTTTTTCAAATTATCTGGTTAAATTCTTGAGTTTATCTGCTCTCGAGTTTTGGGTGAGAAGCTCGCGTAGGGTGAAAACCCGAAATCTTATCTTATTTTAAATTTTAAAATTTCGGTTACAATTTGAAGGTGATTACGATTTAGGTTAGTGTTACATCATTTTGGTATCAGAGCGTGGTTTCAATCCCCTTCTTATTTTTTTCCTCTCAAATCCAATTTTTTTCTTCCAATCTCCAAACCCTAAATCTACATCAAATTTCAGATGTAGATCCGTTCCCCCAAAAAAAATCCTTTAGAATTCCCAACAAAATCCAATTCGTTATTTTACATTTTTTTCTTTGAAATTCAAAAAAAAAAAAGAAAAAAAATCCTTGTACATCTTCCCTCTGATAATCTTCCCCTTCCAAAAATAATAATTAAAAAAAAATCCCAAATCCCAAACACTCCTGTTCATCTTCTCCACCCGCACTGTCTCGTTTGATCACCTCCACAGAGCTTCACCACCAGCGCTCTGCCGAAGAGATCCGCTCTACGGTGACACCACCGTGCCTCCACATTGTCCCCAAGTCCTCGTCGTGCTCCATGGTTCAAAGACTCGGCCGAGTCGGAGACGAGTCGGCCGAGTCGTATCCGTCTCGGCTCACTCCGAGACGAGTCCGAGTCACGAGTCGGTCGACTCAACTCAGAGGAGACTGACTCAGCCGAGAATTGGGGTTGACTTGGTCGACTCGACATTATGATGATGATTTTGTGCCTCATCGCAATTCAATGTGGAAATAACTACATTAGCATATATTTATGAATGTAGTTTGTGCAATTTATTATATTATGCATGTATTTTGATATGCTTCTACTGACGACGCGTGTATTTATGATTTCGCTTTATGTTTAATGTGTTAGGTGATATATTTTGGACATGTAATACATAAATGTGGATATCTATATTTTTTAAAGATTTGTCGTGATTTTTTCAGAATTTTTTGAGCTTTCTATGTAGCGTTTTGCGCGTATCACCCGATACCGATTCGAGTCGCCGAGACCGATCCGTCTCAGTACCCGCCGAGTCGCGGCCGAGATCGCGACTGTGAACCATATCGTGCTCTGTTTCCACTCAAGATCTAGCAGATCGGCTCTCCGATCGGGTCTGACGAAGCACCGTCCCCTCTTCCAGAGCCGACCTTACAACCACCGTCCCCTTTTCCAGAGCTGACCTTACAATCACCGTCCCCTCTGTCATCTATCCATGCCATCGCCATAGCAGTCATCGCTGAAGAACTTCAACACCGACGTCCACGTCTTCGTCCTTGCCTCCGCTCGACGAAATCATCGCCGAAGATCTCCAATACTCGCAGCCAAGTTCTCCTTTCTTGCGCCATTAACAACGACCCTGAGCTCCTCCTTCCCCGCTCCATCAACAGCAACACCCCTGAGCTCCTTCCTTGATCCAAGTCGCCGCTGCCACTCCATCCTCTAGCCGATAGCGAAGAGGAGAAAAGGGGTGATCGGGTGAGGGTGAACGGGTTCCTAAGGGTCTAAACTCGTTCGGGTTTTAAGGAGGATTCACAGCGGGTCGCGGGTCCGGGTTTTGTTGGGTTGAGCCGTTCGAACCCAAACCAGACCCGATTCACTTAAGTGACGTCATTGCTGATGTCATCCTCTGAGTTCTACTGAGTTGACCAGTCCTAAGACGTCCTAACTCAGTCCAGAAACAAAGCAGCGCTTCCGAAGGCCGTTTAGAGCTTGTTTCAAGCCCAAATTGAGCTGTTTTTGAAGCAGTAGATTTGTGACGATCAATACTACGCTCCTACAGCAGTCACATTCAGGTTTGAGCCACGATTTTCACCCAGGTAACTTTGAATATTCTGTTAGTTATTTTGGTTACTTATTTGGCAGTTAGCTATCCCGATCTATTACTAGGTAGAATTTATTGACTGTTGCCCATTAAATAGTGAGCTGTGTGATTCTAACCTTGAGTGCTAATCTGGCTTAATATTAATTGTGCAACTAAATTAATTTGAATTTGTGATCACTTGACTTATCTTAGAATTAACTTTGTTAACACATGTTTTTGTCACTGTCTTCACATTATATTTTCTTAATCACGTGTTCATCTACATAGCTTAGAGTTGGTATTCTTTCATTGATCTAATCTCTGACTCCTACATAGCATACATATCATTTTAGAACAGTTTGCATTTGAATCAGATAGGAACTTGCATGCCTACTAGAAGTGGTAGAACTTTTCTGTAGGAAAATTTCGGCACCAATGGACGCTAACATTCATGATATACTTAACACACTCATTGACAAGATAGAATAGATGGACCAGCAGCTAAAAGAAGTTAGGGATCAGGTTGATGTCAATTGTAGGGATTTAGCAACCCGACTTGATAGGCTAGAAACCAATCAGAGGAGAGCCACAAGGAGGAAAATTCTTGAAAGTCGAAACGGCAGTAGGTCACCCAGGCGAGAGCTAGTTCAACCCTACAATACAGCTGACGCTGATGCCCAGTATATCAAAAGCGTTAAAGTCGATGCTCCTTCCTTCGACAGGCGCTTGGACCCTCAAGTTTATATAGACTAGCAGTTGGCTATAGACTGTTATTTTCGTTGGCATGACATGTCTGAGTCTAGGAAGATTCGATTTGTCGTGATGAAACTAGCAGGATAAGCGGGACAATATTGGGAGAACCTTGAGAGGATGATGAGGTATAGAAGGGAAGACCCAGTGAGACTTGGGAAGGTATGAAAGAGAAGTTTATGTTAAAGTACGTTCCACTGTCATTCAGTCAGCAATTATTAGACAAGTGGAATCGATGGAATCAGGGGAACAAGTCAGCCACCGATTACATTGCTAAATTTGATGAATATTTGAATCGATGTGTAGCAATCGAGTTAAAGTTTTCCGAACAGACTCTATCTAGGTTCACGTCCGGTCTCAGGGATAATTATCGCCGAAAGCTTATCGCTCAAGGCATCACGACTCTAGAGCAAGCATATCAGCTAGTCACCGACTTAGATGAGTCTAGAGGATCCTATTTCACCGAAGGACTTTAGGGATAACTCTAAAACCGCCACTACTAGCAAGCCAAGTTTTAACCAACCTCTTCCTGCCCCAAGTAAGCATGCCTCCAATCCTCTAGTGTCAAACCAGCATATCCTCCTGGTGCAAATCCAATCATCTCCGAAAGGAGAATGGTTAGTGAACCAGGAAGGGTCAACCAAGGACCCAGTGCTACAAGTGTTAAGGGTATAGACATCTTGCCAGCCAGTGCTCGAGTCAAACCAAAACTCTCTTCATGAAAGTTCTCATTAAAGATATAGAAGAGGAAGATGATGATGGAGAAGTGATTGTGCATCAACAAGATGATGACTCAGATGCCTGTCGAAGAGTATGAATTCAATGGGTGCATCAGAACTGTGGAAGTGAGGGCCTACCTCCTAGTATAGGCCGAGCCCAATTAGGAGTGGTTAGGTGCACCTTAGCTCAGCCTGAGTCACTCAGCGACTGAAAAATGACAGTGATATTTCAAACTTGCACAAAAATTGAAAATAAGAGCTGCAAGGTGATAGTGGCAGTTGCATCAATGCCGTTGCGTTAACGTTAATAACCACTTTGGGGATGAGACTGGTGAAGCATCTAAACCCCTACAACGTCACATGGATCGACGCTACATCCATAAATACTTAGTAGAGATGTCAAATTTTCATTCAGTTTGCCACGTATACAAATAATGTGTGATGTGACATACTCCCCATGGATGTTGGTCATATCATTTTGGGTCGGCCATCGTTGTTCAACTTAGATGTGACCATATATGGACGTACCAATCAATGTTCGTTCGTCCACACGGAAAAAAGGGTAAAGCTTATGCCGAATCAACTGAAACCACTAACACAAGAAAAAGAAGTTAACAAATGCAAAGACAAAGTGGATGTCCTAACTCCTGAAAAGAAGGGTGATAAGGGCAAAGGTAAGATGATAATGAATTTAATTAGCCACGATCAAATTGAAAAGCGTTTGCATAAGGGTTTTACTTGTTATGCACTCGTGGCTCGAGAGGCTGATCGAAAGATCGAGGTACAGATTCCGCAGCACATTAAACCAATCCTAGAAGAGTTTTCTAAAATTTTCCATAAGATCTGCCAGGTGAGTTGCCTCCCATGTGAGACATTCAACGTGCTATTGACTTAGTCCCAGGAGTAACTTTGTCAAACCTGCCCCACTACAGAATGAACCCTACGGAACATGCGGAGTTACAGTGGCAGGTAGGAAACTTACTTGACAAGGACTTCATCAAAGAGAGTTTGAGCCCGTGTGCGGTCCCCGCACTCTTGGCGCAAAAGAAGGATGGTACATGGCGTATGCGTGTGGATAGCCGCTCCATCAACAAGATCACCGTCAACTATCGCTTCCCTATTCCCCGTCTTGATGATATGCTGGATCTAATATCAGGTGTCATAATCTTCTCCAAGATTAATCTTAAGAGTGGGTACCACCAAATTAGAATCCAGCGAGGGGACGAATGAAAAACTGCATTCAAAACTAAAGATGGGTTATATGAATGGTTGATTATGCCATTTGGACTGTCCAATGCTTCTAGCACCTTCATGAGAGTGATAACTCAGTTGTTTTGGCCGTTTATTAGTAAATTCGTAGTGCTATACTTTGATGATATATTGATCTACAGTTGAACTCAGGAGCAACATGTGGGCCATCTGATGTAAGTCCTTTGCACACTCCAAGCTGAGAAGTTTTATGCAAATCAAAAAAAGTGTGCTTTCTTATAAACAGGGTTATCTTCTTAGGATTTGTGATTTCATTCGAGGGAGTTTCCACCTTGAAAAGGTAAAAGCAATCACCGAGTGGCCACAACCTCGAACGATTAAGGAAGTCAAAAGTTTTCATGGGTTAACCACTTTCTACTATCGGTTCATAAAAAACTTTAGTGTTATTATGACACCTATAACTGACTGTTTGAAGAGCGAGAAATTTCAGTAGACTCCTGTCGCCTCTAAGGCTTTCACTGAAATTAAGAGAATGATGACTGAAGCTCCTGTAATGCGTCTCTTCGACTTTTCAAAGGCATTTGAAGTAACATATGACACATTGGGATTGGCAATAGGTGGTGTGCTGAGTCAGGAAAGTCACCCTGTTGCTTATTTCAGCGAAAAATTAAATGATGCCCTACAACAATACTCCACATATGACAAGAAATTTTATGCGGTTATGCATGCTTTGCGCTACTGGAGGCATTATCTATTATACCATGAGTTTGTGGTGTATTCGGATCATGAAGCGCTGAGCTATCTCAACTCTCAAAAGAGGCTGAATGCGAGATACAGCAAATGGGTGGAGTTCCTGCAGGATTACACATTTGTTCTCAAACACAAGGCAGGCGTTGAGAATAAGGTCGCTGATGCGCTCAACCGACGTGTTATGATTTTGGTGACTATGAGTGCAGAAGTGATTAGATTCGAGAGGTTGAGAGAGCAGTATAAATGATGTCCCGACTTTGAGGAAATTTATGTCACGTTTCGGGACGACTTTATTCGTGAAATAGACGATTTTCTATTATAAGACGGTTATCTATTCAGATTCTGTAAGATATGTATTCCCCGCACGTCTCTCAGAGATTTTCTCTCTTGGGAAATATATGCTGGAAATCTGGCTGGACATTTCGGTCAGAACAAGACAATTGAGGTTGTTGAACACTGATTCTATTGGCCAAGTTTAAAGAAAGATGTTGCTAAGATCGTTTGACAGTGTCGCATGTGCCAACTAGCCAATTAACAAAAGCAGATTGCCGAGCTTTACACTTCTCCCTATGCCCAATTGACCATGGCAAGGCGTGAGCCAAAATTTCACAATAAGGTTGCTAAAAACTCAGAAAAGGCACGACTCTATTCTTGTAGTAGTTGACCGATTCTTGAAAATGGCTCACTTCATCCGGTGTTCCAAAACCTCTGATGCGTCTCAGAGTCTCGAGTAACCCTCTTCTTTGATAATGTCGTCAAGTTACATAGGATACCTAAAACAATGGTGTTCGATAGGGACGATAAGTTTGTTAGCTACTTCTGACAAACACTTTGGCACAAGAATGCATAGAACTAAACTAAAATTCTCAACAGTTTTTTCATCCACAAACAGATGGCCAAATCAAGGCAGTAAACATGACTCTAGAAAATCTCCTTAGGTGTCTCGTTGGGGAAAATTTAAAAACTTGGGATCTCATTTTGCCTATGCCCGAATTTGCATACAATAGATTTGTCAATAGGACTATGAGCCTAGTCCTTTTGAAATATTAACTGGTTTTAAACTTAGACAACCAGTTGATTTAATTCCTATGGCTCATCATCATTCAAGGGATATCAGCATTTGCATCTCGTAAGCATGCATTACATGAGGAGATCAGAGAGAAGATAATGAAAAATAATATTGATTATAAAGCTTTTACAGATTTACATCGCCGACTAAGAACATTTAATGTTAGATATTATGTGATGATCGCATGAGACTCAAGCGGTTTCCTCCGGGAACCGTGAAGAAATTACACATGCGAAGCGCAAGGCCATTTCAAATTTTCAAGAAAATCAATTCAAATGCTTATATGGTGGATCTCCCACCAGACTTTGGCATCAGTTTCACTTTTAATGTTGAGGACTTTGTTCCATATGGAGGTACCTTTGATACCCCTTCTGATCCATTCGCGGATGAACCTACCCAGGACCTTCTTTCTGGGAGCCCCCACTACCTCCACTTCTCCCTAAACTGTCCTATGCAACATAAAATATAGATTCTATCTTAGATGATCAGATTGTCTCTACTAGAGACGGAAGGACGCGACGCTATATTTAAGTGAAAAGAAAAATCTGATTCAAAAAATCTTAGTTTACCGAGGGAGACCTCCGACATCTTGATCCCGACCGATTGGAGCGCTATCAGAGCCAGCAGCAGTTCTTCCCCCCCTCGACGGGGTCGAGTTCTTCCCACCCAGGGGGAATTGATGAGGACATTACGCCGCTTATAGGCTGATTCGATCGAGTCTACTTTAGGAAGCGGCGCAATACAGTTCTTTAGATTTAGATTAGTTTTGTTTTAGATTTATTTTATGTCCTAGGTGTTTTTTTTTTTTTGTGGACGTTTAGTACCACATCGGTTATTTCCCAGAAGTCGTCTTTTGTAAAGTCTATATAAGCCCCCCTAGACTATTTCATTTGATTATTGAATGATTAAAACTTTTCTCAAATTATCCGGTTAAATTCTTGAGTTTATCTGCTCTCGAGTATTGGGTGAGAAGGCCGCGTAAGGGGTAAAAACTAAAAATCTTATCCTATTTTAAATTTGAAATTTCGCTTATGATTTTAAATTGATTGCGATTGAGGTTTGTGTTACATCATATAATCATCAGTTATCTCGAAAAATCCGGACCTACCCATTAATAGAAGGTTCAGTCAAGTCAACCTGATATGAGCAATACCCTTTTATCCCTATCTATACCTACTAACTTCAGAATTAGCCCAAGGAGAAAAACGAATTTACTTTGGGTTGCATTGAAATCACCACTCTTACCCTAATCGACCTATTAACTGCAGAGCCAGTTATATGCAAGTTGAACCTATAAATGTGCTAGCAGTCCTGATGGAAGGAAGGGGATTTCCTTTAATTATCTACTATTTCATAGGTGTTGATAGCTTCCACCATTAACCTATGCAGATGGTAACAATTGTCTTAAATTGAGTACACAATACTTGGCAAGACGAACTAATATTTACTGATGTTGTCAAAATTGATAATTTACAGCCTTTGTAAATTGATTTTTCTATTGCATAGTTTCTTGAAGTCAACAGGGTTTCTCTCAAAATATTGCAATTAGTTTTGCACATCAATTTTAAATGAAAATAACATTTCCATTGATTTGCATATAGTTATATATAAATAAGTTCCTAGTTTATATGAAATTACGAAGGAATTTGCTAGAATGCATATTTGTGCTTAGCATTTCAAATTTGCATTTGTTTAATCTTTTTTTTTTTTTTTTTTGCAATACTAGATGTATGAATCTTTTTCTTTCAAATTCAAAGCCATAAAGACAGTTTTGTAATTTGTCTTTGCATAGTGGGTGAGTACCATGGCTCCTACACAACACTTGTGATTGAATATCACATCCTAAAGGGTTCATACTTCATAGATGGGAAAATGCCAGGCTAATGATCATGGGGCACATGCTGGCCCTTGGAGTTATGTTATTTAAACATTCATCAACGGCATCCCGGTAGTGACTAGTGCTTGTGCATGTGACCGGATTTTCATTACTTGAAGTGATTTCTTTGACATGGTGGTCTTATTTAGCAGAATAAGGGTCAGGAATTAGGGCCCTTAGTTTCTAGTAGGATGAGGGGGGTGCACCTGTCCAATCAGGCATCAAAAGGGGGACCTTTTCAACTCGTCCAGAAAAGCGTAGTTATATATATGGAGAAAAGAGTGTTCTAAAAAAAAAATTTTTTTTTTCAAAAGGAAATTGGTCTCTAGTCATCATGGAGGGATGCCTTTGGGAGAGTAGGGAGATATTTAGCAGCTAACTCCCTGCTAATTTCCATATCCAAATGGGTCCATTAGGTCACAATGTACGTACCCTAGAAACTAATCTGTATCTTTGATTGGTCAGGCAGCAAAGATGGAATTAAGGCTGGTACATATCGACTCAAGAATGTTATGTGAATGCAATACACATTAAACAGGATTATATGCTTAGCACAATGATCTAGTTTTGTTATGCTCTTTGTCAGTAAAAAGTGAAATTAATAAAAGGATAATCAATGCTTGCTTCTTTTTTATACAATGGATAATAAAATGCCCGCTAGTTAACCCAAGATAAATGAATAAAATATGGTTCTGCTGAAATATGAACTTGCTGTTTTCCGCTGAATGAATTATACTGTATATCTTTTGGTTAAGAACTACTGCTTTTCATTCAAGATCCACACCTTCACCTTCATTTCTATAAATTTAAGCAGTGTTCATTCTTTCCCCCTTTTCAGCCTGGTAAATGATTTACCGTGTCTGTGTCAGGCGTGGAGGGCGGAAGAGGCCAGTTCCCATGGGTATCGTCTATGGTAAGCCAAATAATCAAGGTATCACCCAGCTGAAGTTCCAAAGGAACAAGAGGTCAGTTGCTGAGGAGAGGGCAGGACGTAAGCTGGGTGGTCTGAAGGTCCTCAACTCTTACTGGCTTAACGAGGTTAGAGAATTTAAATTGCAAAGACACTTAATTTAGGACAAATATTCATTTTTATGTCTTTCTCGGGTCTCAATCTGACACCAAATGCATATTATAGGATTCTACCTACAAATACTTCGAGGTCATCCTTGTTGATGCTGCACACAATGCCATTGCAATGACCCAATGATCAACTGGATCTGCAAGGGTGTCCACAAGCACCGTGAGCTTCGTGGTCTTACCTCGGCTGGCAAGAAGTTCCGGGGTCTCAGAGGAAAAGGTCACCTGTACCACAAGAACAGGCCATCTCGCAGGGCAACCTGGAAGAGGAGCCAGACCAAGTCCTCCGCCGATTGGGCCTGTTTGGTTAAGGGTGGAAGTGAGGAAGTGAGGAATTGAGGAAGTAGTAATAATTCTCTTTGGAACTTAGGAATTGGTTAGTAAGTTTTCCGGTGTTTGGAAGTTGTTGAGAAGTGTGATTTGGAAAATATTTTGTCTTTCCGGTGTTTGGATGGTAATATGAAAGTGGAAGTGGAAAAGTTGATCACAAAGTTGACCGTAAAATAATATTAAAATAAAAATTAATTAAGAAAAATAAAAATAGACTATAATTAGAATGCAAGTGAGATTTACATGGTAAAAAAATTAACTATTTTGTGCTACAATTTATTACAAATGTGATTTACATGACCACAAAATTAACTGTAGCACTCTGGAAGTGAGGAAATGGTTGTGTAAAAGAGAAAAGATAAGAAGAAAAGAGGCTTTCTTATTTTCTTTTTCCGGTGTTTGAATAGATAGGGAAGTGAGCAATTATACTTCCCTATTTCCTTACTTCCGCCCACTTCCTTGCAACCAAACAGCCCCGATATCGCTGAGCTTCTTCTTGCTGCTGAGTGTTTAACAACAGTTCACCCATCAATTGGTCTCTCAATTGTCAGTTTTGTAGTTTGAAGCTGCTTTTCTCTGAACTTTGTGAGATTTATTCGTCTTCTTATACTGTTGCTGTCTTCTTGTTAACTGCACTACGATGACATTGTATTTCTGTGTTGTTTCTGCAGAATCTCTTATGCTTTGGATTAAAATGTCGCATCAGTTCCATATTTATACCTTTGTTTTATTTATGTGGCTTTAGTTTTATTAAAATGCCTGCTTGCTTCTGAAATATTCAGAAGCGTTTGCTCGATACTGAAAGTAATTCTACATTAGCAACTTGATTTTATGCCTCCTCTCTTTAGGAAGATGAGGTCTCCTTCCTCTTCTTATTTTGCACGTGTCACAATAGTTGAGTTGTAATGCCTCTTTGCCGTGCGCAAGGTGTCTGATTTCAAATACCGCTTGCATTAGGCTATGACTTATGGCATATTTTTTCCAAATAAAAAATCTTCTCACTTTGACCTTGACCATTTTCCTTATGATCTTCTAACTATACTTGTTCAGCTCACTATTATTGTTGTTTTCTAAATGCATTTTTCACAAATCCTATGCGAAACACAACGTCCTGCAATTACAAGAAGAAGAAGAGAAAAAAAAAATCTCTCTGGTTTAAACAAGTCGGGTCAGATTGTGAAGACAGGCTCTCAATTTTAGACCCGCGAGTAAAACTCAGGGTCTTGGTTAAGGCCAGTTTGGTTGCGGATTTTTTGATTAGAAAAGCCAGCAATGGTGATGCTAGAAAATATGCAAATGTGAGGGGTCGTTTGTTTTTCTCAATTCTTAATTGGATCACAAATAAAAGAGACAATAGTACATATGGCTCTATAAATTCTCTCTAAATGTTTTTTTCTGCAAAACAAATTCTAACAGCTGTGAGCCCCGCGGCTAGAAATTCACGTGTAACTGCCCAGTGTGAGGCCCACTACCCTTTTTGATTTTATGTGGCCGAGCCAAACAACCCCTAATCGAACGGCCAAGATATCACCAATCAAGTTCCTATATTAGGCCTCTTTCGTTTAACTCTCTGAAAACCCTAGGAGACGGAACAGCAGCAGGAGGTCTCGTTCAACAATGGGTCAGTTCTCCATTTTTACTCTCCAATTTCTTCGATCAAGATCCGATTTTTTTTTATCACTTTCTCACTATTTTGGTCCCGATCTCTTGTTTAATCGGCGATTTTATTGGTGAGCAGGAGCGTACAAATACGTGTCTGAGCTATGGAGGAAGAAGCAATCGGACGTGATGAGGTTCTTGCAGCGGGTCCGATGCTGGGAGTATCGCCAGCATCCCTCCATCGTTCGGGTCACAAGGCCAACCCGACCCGATAAAGCCCGCCGCCTCGGCTACAAGGCCAAGCAGGTAAACGAAATTTCTCTTTACGATTGTTGTAATTTGTTATTCTTTTAATTTCTTTGTTCATATTATGATGCTTTGGTATATTAGCATTTAGTTTCAAGCAAAGTTTTTTATTATTAGTAAATAATACATGTATGGGTCATATACAGATCATGGAATCCAATCTTAGAGTGAGTCCAGATGTGCACGCGCAGACATACATACACACATGCACATCCTTCCCACTCAATACAACCTTACGACATCCGAATGCGAGATTCATTCCGTTGAAGTTGATCTATACTATTTTAAGTAAGTAAAATAAAAAATAATGTATTTTAAAAACTTTTTGTCCATTCATCATGTATGCAAAAAATAGACGCTGAAATAACATATTATTTAGATCTACATCTTTAGACATACAAATTCTCGATCCGGTTATTTCATCATGATCTAAACACTTACGAACTCTCACAAACCAATTTTGTTAGATTTCAAATATACTACACCGTTAACTAACCAACTCACTGTCCATTTTGTGCCTACTTGATGGGTGGGCAAGAAATATTCAAATACATGATTTTTTTTTGTTTTTAATTACTTGAAATAATGTAGATCAAATTCAACAGAGCGGATCTTGCATTCGGGTGTTGTTGGGTTATTTTAGTGGGAAGGATTCGGTCTTGAATCCTTTTGGATTGAATATATAATATATATATATATATAATATATATATATATTATATATAATACATACACATAATACACATACACATATAATACATACACATGTATACACACATGTGTTCACACACATATAGAGAGGATTCAGACCCGAATCCTTTCAAAAGGATTCGGACCCCACTCAAATTCAACCCTCGACATTCAAATTCAACCCCTCGACATTCAAAAGTTTATCTACATTATTTGAAGTCTTTAAAAATCAAAATTAATGGCATTTGAATAATTTTTGCTTATCCATGAAGAGGGGAACAAATCGGTTGGCCGAAAGTAGTGAGTTGTTTAGTTTAATGGTGTATAATATTTTAAGCCTAACAAAAATTGGTGTGATTTTAAATGTTTAAATCATGATTAAATGGTCGGATCGAGAATTTGTATGTTTAAAGTCATAGATCTAAGCACAATGCTATTTTCGGCTGTCCATTTTAAACATACTTGATGGATAAGCAAAAAATATTCAAACGACATGATTTTTAGTTTTAGATACTTCAAATAATGTAGATCAACTTGAACAGTGGATCTTGCATTTTAATGTCAGGGGGTTGAATTTGAGTGGGAAAGATTCGGGTCCGAATCCTTTTGAAAGGATCCTAGTCTATATATATATACACATCCACCTGAAATTCCATAATATGGAATCTTCTCTATTTGCCAGGGAGAGTACAATGTACTTTTTTCATTGAAAATGAAATCCCCTATATTTTCAAATGGACTCTGAAATCAGAGTATAGAGAATAATATTCCTATATTGGTTAGAAAATTTCTAATCAAATAGTGAAACAAAATTAATAAGGTCAAATTGATTGAATTAAAATAAAAAATTAAACAGACTAATAATCTGTTAGAATATAAGCTTAATAAAGAGCTGCAAGAGGAAAATCCTCTCCAGAAATAAAAATAATATTTCTATATTGGTTAGAAAATTTCTAATCAAATAGTGAAACAAAATTAATGAGGTCAAATTAATTGAATTAAATAAAAAAATAAACAGAATAATAATATGTTAGAATATGTGCTTTAATAAAGAGCTGCAACAGGAAAATCCTCTCCAGAAACAAAATAATTCTCTAAGAATAAAATATTCTCAAGTGACTGAGGAGGAAATAAAAAAGAGATGCCTCCAATACATGAAAGCTCAACTGAAGAAGATATTTGACAGACACAATATCAATAAGCTCCAGTAAATCAGCAACAATAGATGATTTGGAAGACAGTTAGAACCCTACTGAATATGAACTCTCTGCGCACGAATTGTACCCGTAAATCAAGGATGACAAATGAAAACTTATCATAATCAATTATCCAATGATCCAACATATAATGGTCGACAAGGACAAAAATCTCTGACCCAAGAAGGAATTCTTTCAGAAGACTTTGAACGTCAGCAATGATAATGCCACCAATAAATTGAAGAATGATGTAAGCAGTGACGTCGGCCCACACTAACAATCAGTGGGGTTTGAGGTCAGCCATGACGTCAACTACTAATAATTAAAGGCCGACGTTAGCCACGACGCCTTCCAACACTTCCAAGGCTATATTGAGGGAATATGCCCTTTGACATCAGTCATAACGCCATCAAGTCATAATTGAAGCAAATCGCCTCTATAAAGGTAAGGAGCTCTTTCACTCTGAGGATCGACTTCCTTAGCCTTACTACTATTGTATCTTATTTTCAGTTTTCTTGTAAAATCTCTTGTAAAATATTCAAGAATAAATTAAATGTATTGGTGTCTCTCCTGTTCTGTCAAAATTTGTTTTGCTTATTGACAAGCTTCCTTTTTTTATATCAGAGAGAAGCAGGTTATGTGGTTTGTAGTCTAAGATAATTCTATTTTGTATCTATACTATGAAAGTAATTACTATTATAACTTTTTTTTACTATTGAGCTATGGTTAAAAAATCTAGTATTGTTATATCCTATTGCCATCTAGTGGGATGGCGCCTGTAAGTCGTGTAGGGCTTTTATAGCCGTGATGGTGTGTTGTTGCCCTAAGTCGTTGACAATCATGCTAAGTTTTTATAGACTAGCAATAAAATTATGTATTTTAAACTTAACTCAAGAGTAAAATAAGTTGTAAAAATAATTACTTACATAGTATAGGTACGTAATAGAATTACTTTAGGTTACAGCTCACATAACCTGCTTAGCTCTGATACCAAAAGAGGGAAGCTGGTTAATAAGCAATACAAACTTTGACAGAACAGCGAGATATTAATACTTTTTATTTATTCTTGAATATTTTACAAGAGCAATATATTACAGGAAGAAAACTGAAAAGATAATACAATAGTAGTAGGGCTAAGAAAATCGATGATCGGAGTGAAAGAGTTCCTTACCTTTTATAGAGGCGATTTGCCTCAATTATGGCCTGATGGGGTCATGGTTGACATCAAAAAGCAGATTCTCTCAATTATGGCATCAATAGTGCTGAATGGCGTCGTGGCTGACAGTCGATCTTTAATTATTGGTAGCTGACGTCATGACTGACCTCAGTACCCACCGATTGCTAGTTCGAGCTGACGTCATTACTTGCATCATTATGCAATTATTGGTGGCATTCGTCATTGATAACGTTCATAGTCTTCTAGAAGGATTCTTTCGTGGGATCAGAGATGCTTTGTCCTTGTCGGCCATTATATGTTGGATAATTGATAATTGATTAGGACAAGTTTGCATTTGTGTTTTTCTTGATTTGCATTTACAATTCATTTGCAGAGAGTTCATCTTCAGCCGGGTCCTAAGTGTCTTCCAAATCATCCATTGCTGTTAATTTACTGGAGCTTTTTGAAGCTATCTCCATGTCAAAGATCGGCTTCAGTTGAGCCTTCATATATTGGAGGCATCTCTTTCTTAATTTCTTCTCAGCCATTTGAAGATATTATCTTCTTAGAGATTTTTTTTAATTTATGGAGAGGATTTTTCTTTTGCAGCTCTTTGTTAAGCTGAGATTTTAACAGATTATTATTTTGTTCAATTTTTTGTTTTATTTCAGTCAATTTGACCTTCTCACCAAATTTGCGCCACCATTTACTTAGAAATTTTCTAATCAATATAGGAATATTATTTCCATTATACTCTGATTTCATAGTCCATTTGAAAATATAAGAGATTTCATTTTCAATGAAAAAGTATATAGTACCATTCCGGAAAAGAGAAGATTTCATATAATGAATTTCGAGTGAGATTTCACCCAAGCAGAAAGTTTTTCTGTAAGAAATTCGGGTACGATCCTCAATTCAACACAAATTTAGTCCACCATTAGGCAAATCATGAAGGCAAGTCATATTTTAGGACCACCAGACATATTCGGATAAACCACGAATGTTTAGTTTTAGAATTTTCATAATAAAAGAAATTATTAAAGGCATAGACATAGTCTCAGTAATTATACGAGATTTCTCTCACCAAGTTTCATTAACTTGACCCTATTAGGATGTAATGTAGTGTCCAATTTGAGAAGAGAGAATTTCTCTCACAATGACTTTACTGTAATTAATTCATATTTATTTAGGATTTTGGTAGAAATGTTATACGTCGATCCTCATTAATTATCAGAATTGCTTCCAGGATATTTCTGAATTTTTCCTCCATTGTGGGAAAATTGAGATATTTATTGTGAAGAGATCAGGATTAATTCATTTTGGATATATCATTTCTATCCAGTGTGGACTATTGCTCAGAAATATCTTTCTCAAAATAAATTGTCTTGATTTCAAGAACTTCTCTATGTGAAGAATTCTTTTAGGAAGATTCTTCCCCGGAGTTATTAACTCTTTCCCTTAATGATCACAAGGAATTAGAATGAGATGCTTGCTTTCGAGCAAAATTACCAATCAGGTTGTTTGCCCTTTGCTCTGCCTCTACCCTGCACTGGGCTGTAAAATTCATAAAAATCAGGAAGGGAATTATCTTTCCCTTAAAATATTCAATATAAAAATAAAAATAATTCTGCTTGTTAGCGAGCAAAGATCTGCTTAGGAGCCAAATTTTAACATTCTTTTCTATTACTAATTTAGGAGAACTACAATATTTTTAACAAAAAAATTTGTTAAGCAAGTCATCGTGAAATTTATATATACATTTTATAATAGAAATAATTTCTTTCTTTATAGTGGAATAATTATATTGAGTCGGATTCCATTTATTCGAAGTAAATCTAATAAGTTCTTCAGTATTAATATTTGGATTAAACTGTTTTAGAATCCATCGTAACCATTACTACTAGTGTCAGTTTCTACCACTTTAAACCATTCTGGATGGCTAAATGAAGACATGGAAGGTTATTAACCTTCTGTTTAATTTTCTTTACTGTCTCAGGGTGTTTAATTGTCCAAGGCGTAACATTTTTTTTTTAGTCTATAATGCAATATTTTTGTATCTCTTGCTAAATCTTTATAGTAATTAGCTACATAATTTAACGCGCCTAAAAATGTTGTAGCTGGTTAATGTTTGTGATTTCATCTGAAAATTTAGATGAAAATTTAGTACTCTTATTTATTGGAATAATTGATCCATTAGTAATGGGTGACCTAAAAATCTTATTTTAGTCTGGAACAATTTCATTTTTGGTTGCAAATTTTACTAAGCCATTTTTAATTGCAAGATGTTTAAAATGTTTAAATGTTTAAAGTGTTCATCAGCATTATTAGAGAAATTAATACATCATCTATATAAGATAAAATGAAATTAGTATGCTGAATGTATATTTCATTTATAATATTTTAAAATTCAGAATGGGCATTTTTTTAACCCAAACGGCATTACCTTCCACTCGTAATGGCCAAATGAAATTGTAAACGCGGTTTTATATTTGTCTTTTTATGCTATCTGGATCTGCCAGTATTCAGATTTCGTGCATTTTTTTATTGTATTTTTAATATGTATATCCACACACACTAGCTATTAAACCTATAAATTTGACATTGTTTTTCTACATTTTTAATAACTTAATTGTATTAAAAACACGATTTACAACTATCTGGTATTTATCCTTTTTCCATTTATTATTTTTTATTTTTGGCATTGATCCTATATTAAACATACTATTCATGTTCACTTTTTTTTCCTATCATATTTTGTTAACTATGATCATGACCTATTAATATATGATCTCGTGTAATTTAAGTTCAGCTTATTGTACAGTTTGAAACTCTTAACCCCCAACCTGAATCTGACTGTGTTCCAAGATTGAATCTTTTTGCAAATAATCTGGTAATTAACATATTTGTCTCAAGTTATGATTTCTAACCTATTCATGATTTCCTTGGCATAAGCATCCCGCCCAATATTCCTTTTGACTAGGTTCCACTATACTGGAGGGTCAAGGTTCATGGCCAATCAACAAATAAACGTGAAAGAACGGTAGAAAACTACGATTAATAGAAACTATCTTATCAAGAAAGAAGAATGTGATTTCATCTTTCCTATTTTCGTGAAGTGTATTGAACCTGAAACTCCAAAATGAATCGACCAATTTAAGACCGTCAAAATTGAAACTCCAGATAGGAGGCTGAGGCTGAAACCAATTTTAAACCCTGATTTCTGATCTACCTGGTTCTTTTGCTGTTGGATCTTTTCTTTTAGCATGAATTTGCTGTGGAAAAGGCTCATAAAATACCTGATGTATTCTTTCTGGATATTTCGAAGTGTGTGGGAGTGTTCTTAATGTCACTTCTGCTTCCACCTGAAGTTCTTAGTGGTTAGTTACTTCTTGCATAGTCTTCACTTTGGTATGGTACAAACTAGGAATGGCCCAAAAGGCCGATCCAGTGGATGATCATAGCACCTGTTAACAAATGTGTGGTTCCCCACCAGTGAGGCAGTTTTGGTACGGGGAGTACTCGAGATTGACCCAAACCTTTTTCTTTCTTCATGATGATGAGACGATATGTTGGCAGCAGGATAAAATCTTTAATGTTAACGAGTTTAGTTTTGTTTTAGTTACCAGTGATCTTCGACTTTATAGACTGTTTGCATCTTGAAGTGCAATCAGGAA